>JARHVA010000882.1:1125000-1355000 GCA_037957365.1 Torreya grandis | reverse complement strand
TCCTATCAATAGCTAAAATCCATCTTTGTGTGTCTATTATTGCCTCGTATCCTCCATTATTAGTCTAAACTAACCTACCTAGGTTAGGGTAGATGGTACCATAGGATCATACAACATGGTGGGGTTGTATCATGCCAACACCCCATCCAAAATGTCATGGTGTATAACTATAACCAGAGATCCCCATCTAAACTCCTCTATAGTAAGATATATAAAACTAAAACTAGATATATATTAGATCACACACACACACACACACACACACACACACACACACACACACACACACACACACACACACACACACACACACACACACACACACACACACACACACACACACACACACACACACACACACACACACACACATATTTCAAAATTATCTACTATAATCACATACAACTAGTATTATCAAAGCTAAAAATTACAACATTTCCCACCAGTCTCAATGTCACCAAACACCATATCTCTATTTTATCATCTCCTAATAACATCCTCTATGGATTTTCTACCCACCAATTCAAATCCAAGAGTTACCACTCATGCACACCTTAACCCTCTTTGAAGAGGTGCTTCTATCGATTAGCATTATATTGGACCAGCTACTGAGTCCTCTTGTGATGCTACCCTCACTAAAGCCCACTCTTGATGGTGGTGATGCCATCTATGATGTGGACAAGGTGGTAATTATTACTCTTAATATGGTATTTATTGTGGTTCCTTCTATATGCTTTAATCCAAATCCATGTCCTCTCCTCCTTTGACTATCTATTATTATGCTTGACCAGTCCATAATCTCACACACCACAACCTAATCTTGAGTCTCTCAACTAGTACTCCTCTCCCCCTTGTCTCTCTAACATGTCATGCCCAAAAAGTGGTCACTACTAGAGGTGATAATGGGTGCAGGAGTTTAAACTACCCTGGTAAGCATGCCACGAATTGTGACTTTACCCACTAGGTATAGTATCCTATGATCTACACCCAAACCAGTCCTATCACCATGGTTGAAAAACTAGGAAAAACACTAGAAATGTGTGTGTAAGGATGACAAATGATACTACCTTGTGTGATCATCTAAAAAGATATCACATGGAGCACGGCCCATACTACTTGGTCCTACCACCATTTAATCACATGAATTAACCTATCATCCACCACATGGGGTAACCCTATTGGTCAATACATAAGGAACCTATTATATATTTAGGCACTCAACAAAACCACTGACCCCATGTTATTATTCCCTCTAGATAGCATCCCATAGATATTGTATGCATCTAAATTCACTCACCTACATTACCATCACTAATAATGTTATTAGTTGATACTAATTATAATCATCTCATTTTATTCTAATTTATACTGTTATTTTATCCCCCCTTCCTAATTATTAATATAATGTCCCCTCTCAATATTTATTCATTTACTAACCTTATTCTATCCCATCGCATCATTATTTCTTTTAAATCCCCATTATCCCCATCCTAATCCTACTTATTTATTATTTAGGAATTTTAAATTCCCATGACCCACCTATAAAGCCTATTCTTATGTTCTCCTACACCCCTAGTCTCTAATCACCCACCTAATCCCTATCTAATCTCTCACTTAATAATTATCAAACCTAAGAAGGCTTTTAGATTCGTCCAAATCTAGAACCTTCTCCAAACTTTCCTCCTCTTTAGAAGCCTCTAAATCTAGAAGCTTCTAAGGAATTTTCAATTCATTGGAAAATCTACAACCCTTGATATCTTTGAACCAAGTTTAAACCTCAACCATTGATCTCTCCCTCCATTTTCTATTTAAACCACTCCAATCCTCCATGGGAGCTAACTAAGATCTTCATAGCAAATCCATGCCAATGTAATCATTCATCAACAATCCTTTTATCAAGCATCCATGTCAAAAAGCTGAGTCAAGATAATCCATATCCTAATCCTTTTATTTTAATTATGTTTAATCATTGTGTACAACATTTAGATTTAGAATTGTAATGTTATTTTGAATTGTGATATCATTAGTTAGAATTATGTTATAATGGCTATATCACTTTACCTAGTAGTTTGATATTTGGGTTTTTAATTTACATAGTTAAATCCATATAAAGCTCAAAAATCATATACATTTTGGTGACCATAATGGGAATCCCTCCCAAACTAATCATTTTTCTTGTAAGGGGTGTTTTTTCTAGCTTACAGGTCAGATTTTTGAAAATTTCCATATATAGGGGTAATCTGTGACATTATACTAGTAATCATGACTGTGTAGTCATGATATTTTCCTCATAAGTCACAAGTTTGTTCTAACCATTAGACCTAACTACTAATAGTTTTCCCTAATTGTGATAGGTTTTAAATTTTTGACAAAACTACAACTTTGAGAATCGTGACTTTGTATAGGTAGTTATAGTTTTACCATTTTGACTTGTATTTTTTCAAGTTTCTGACATAAGCATAAAGTCACTACAAAATCACAACTTCAACAATTATGGTTTTACCCTATGAACTATGATATTATCCCTATGAGTTGCGATTTTGAGCTAACCACCTGTTTGACCATTAGCCGTCTCCTCTAATTATGCAAGATTTTAACCTTACAACAAAACTATGATTCATGACATGTGAATTTATTGGGATAGTTGAATTTTTATTAATCAAGTAGATATTTTGAATAATCGCTAATGGTCTAGAGTTTTATAGGTTTTTATCTTTTGATAAGATCATGACTTTACAAGTCATGACTTTGTCCTATTAGTCATGGTTTTTTCTCTATAGGTTATGGTTTTATAAGCTTTTATTAAACCACTAATACTTGACCACTATCTTATACTCTAAATTTTTTATTTTAATAGTATTTTATCATTTAAGGGGTTTTACCATCATATAGTATGACATCTAACATCCTTTTGTCATTCTAGAGGTTTTTTCTCTCAAAGTATTTTTATTAACTAACCCCATTATGTAAAGGGAATTTTTGTATCTATGTGGTCTATGTGGTTAGTAGGTGTAGTAGGAAAGGGAGGCCAAAATAGGATATCATCAAAATACACAACTAGAGACAACCTTTTACCTTTCCATTATCCTTAATAAAACTAAAAATTTCAAAATTTTCGTATATACAACCTTGACCTATGGAGATATAGTATTATAACCCTAATCAATTTTTTGTAATTTCATCCATTTTGAATCTAATTAAATATATTGGTTATCATTTTTGAATTACATAGGGCAAGCTTAGGGTCAAACCTATTTGAAAATATATTTTTGTTCATCCAGATAATCAAAATCTTAGGGTCATCTAAGTATCCATTTGCAAAAATTTGGTATATCATAACTAGCCTTTTAAATTTGTCATAATCATTTGACATAAAAACAATTTGTAAATAAACATCTCTAGTCCTTTGAGTAATTGGTAAAAAACCCATGTAATCATCTATTTCTTGTTCATAATTAAAATTTTGAGGTTTTGTCATTTATAACAAAATTGCAAGTTTTGATTTATAGTGAATAGCATTTTTACTAATGTTAGATATGATTTTGCATAGCTAACCATGGTTTTGTAGGTAACCTTTACAATCAACTAACTACTAAAAAACCACAAATGATGATTTTACATTAGAGTAGTGACTTTGTACTTTCTATTTGTGGTTTTGCACTATGTAGTTGATATTTTACATTGATTTTTTCCTTTAATTTGGTATTTTAAGAGTATTTTTGAGTCATTTTTAGTTATTTTTTCCACCCCCTGACCCCTGCATAGTGGCCCACTCTCCCAAAGGTATTATAGATCCAAATCACAATTTTTATAAGGTGTCTTATTAAGTCATATTTGATTAACATCTTATTTCTTGTAGGGGTTATTTGTCTTAATAACATCATCTTTTTACAGGTCATATTTTGGGTTTAACATTTTATTTTATAGGTTACCCCTTTAGATTTATTTATCAAAACTACTAATCCTTGTGTTGTAGGATCCCTCTTTTGAGTACCCTAATTAAACTACTAACCTGTGTACTTGTAGGCTACCTACCAAAGAATATTTTGGGAACTTTAAAAATCATTTTTTAATCATTTTAATCATTGTTCCTTATATACATCATTACCTTGTATATATATTTTCTTGTATATTATTGTCTTTCAACTTGTATACAATCACACATCTTAATCATATCAGTTAATTAATCTTTTGGTTTGCCTATTTATCTCTTGAGGCTATGGTTGGTGTATGCTCTCCTCCTTCTGTCCTTATGGTGAATGCTAAAGGATCAAAACCCACCTATAAACCCCATTCCATTTTTATTTTTCTAGGGGGATAGTGACTATGGATTTCACCACCATGCACTAGTCCAAAATCCATGTTCTAGTGGAGTCTAAAAATTAGGAGAGTTGTTATTTAGTTCCTAAGTAAAATTACCCATAAAGGGTTCTATGGAGTGAGGGACATTTAAGCTATAATACATAGGGTGATTAGATAGCATATTTTATGGATTTGGGCCCTATTATACCTTCATGTATATAGGGGCACACCTAAAGAGCCCATACAAACCTAGATTAAGAGACTTTAATCATAATAGGTGTACCACTATAAGAGTTAGTATTAGCTATGTAGTAATGATTATGTACAAGTAGGGTTGAGAGGGTTTGATATATTTTGTAATGGGTCACTAAACTACAAGCTCACCTATGAAGTCATTAGATGGTGTAGGCATTAGGTTAGACACCCTCATTGGTTTACTAATTATAGGTTATGTGGTTTGTTTGAATAGATGTGTGTCGTGCTAGACTCATGTTGGTTGTGAGTTGAGTCAGCCTTTTACCCAAACATATACACACCTATCTATGTATTTCACAAACTCATCTTGTATATTCTTACCTCATCATCATCCTTTTGTAAATATCATCTTTGTCATCATCTTATTGTATCTTGTCTTCATCCTTCCTTGGTATAGTCATCCTCAGCCCCTCACTTGCATATCCTTAACATTATATTATATATCCTTGTCTTTCCCTCTTGTACTTATTATTGTACATCCTTTTATCCCCTCCTATCACTAGAGCCACTCTTATATTTTACATCCTTAACATCATCTTACATATATTGTCCTTTTATCTTACTCTCATCTTAGCCTAACCATATCCACCCATCCTTAATTATCCCCCATCACCTACATATCCTAATCACGTCTAGTCTTGTCATCCACATTTTATCCTAAGTCCACATCTTGACCTTGCATCATCCTAGTCACCTCATCACCCATCTACTTTAATCTCATCATACCTTGTCCTAGTTGGCTTTTTTAGGTCACATATTTGTCCAAACCATCCCCATCTCATTAATTTTATCTTTTATCATTTCATAATTACCTACATATACTTATACTTGCCCCATCATCCTATCATCTTCATCACATAATCTTACCCTATCCCATATTGAGAAAAATTGAAATAGGGCTTGAGATATAATATCCTATCATCCTAAGTCCATTATCACTTATCACTTAGTTAGATCCCGTACCTATTTAATATCATACTTACATCTTATAAATTTTTCAATTTCAATCTAGCAAACCCATCAATAATTAATCTAATAATCTATAGTCAAATAATCATGCCTATTCATAACTAGAAATCATCACTCATTGCCTTGATAATTTGAATCTAAGGACCGATCAAATATCTAATCATTTTGCTAGCTTGGCAACTAGACACTGTTGATAGGTTATTAGCACCTATTGCACTATTATTCTAAAATATGATCCTAGTATCCATCCATACATTATCACATAATCATATTAGCTTAGTCATTAGACCTATTTTCATTTAAGAGACCTACTTTTATCCTCCCTCTTCTTCATCCATCATCATGGAGTAAGACCCCACTCTCATCAACCAATACACAGCTAACAACAAGGATGAGATCCTCTTGAGGTTTACTATTATGGGTGTTTCAATTAGTAAAGGTGTTGATCACATTTAACTCATTACATCCCCTATCCAAACCCTTTATTTGAGTCTTAACCAATCCTCCATCTGCTAGTCATAAACCATCATCTACCCATTCCCATACTAGTAAATGGATCCAATCTTGGCCACCTTGACTCCTACCAATCCATTCACCCATTCACATCAATTACCACCTGATCAAGAGTCCAATGCTTCCATGTCTAAGTCACAAAGTGAAGGTCCCTTATACTCCCCTTCCTATGTCTTTGGAAGCCCTTTTTAAATAACTAGTCACCGCTAACATGATGGTATATCTGATTATCTAACATCTTTATCCCACCAAGCCTAAGCCATCTTGGTATAAATCTAATAAATATTTTTCATATTACTAAACCTAGGGGCATATCACTAATCAATGTAATCCTTTTAAAGACATTGTCTAAGACCTCATCAATCATGGTGACATAATAATTGAGGGTGAATTAACTAAGTCTCCATCCCTGGGTGCACAATAAAAGGAATGACAAGATCCCATTCTTAATCATAATCAAGCCCTTCCCATTCCAAGCTTAGGTCAAGACACCACTCCCATCCTTGACCAATATTCCATAAAATCTGAGTTTACTCCCCATGAGCCTAGTCCTCCTGTATCTCATGAACCCCCTCACCCATCACATCAAATACCCCTTGTTGAGAGGTCAATCATAAAAAATCATTATTATACTATAAATGTTGTATCTTATACACTAAAATTATCATTATAATTATTATATACATTAGGATCATGTTCAACACCAGTATCTAAATCAGATTCCTTATCTAAAACATCATCTATCATCGATGTTGGTAATGCCTATCCTTTTGAAGATACCTATAATTTGGTTGATAATCCATCATTAGGCATACCTTTGGATCTCAATCGAGATGATGAAGTCATAAAAAAATTATTACAAGATTTATATATCTAAGATCATCAAATAGAATCTAATTTTACTTGGGATGCGTATACTACAACAAGTCCTAATGATCCTTTGGTTGATCTTGAGGAGATTTTCTCTGATGTCAAAACTAGGTTTCCTATGAACCCCTATAAGGAACATGATTACCCATCACCACTAATTGACCTCATCATACCATTTCCACCACCTTCATCCATCATATACCCCTTTCTTCCTATCAATGATCATTTAATCACCTCTTTCCATAATGATGAACAAGAACATACATCATTGGATCCTTCCTCAAGTAATAAAATTTATGCCATAAGTATAAAGGTCCAAGACCACATTTCAAAAGTCATAAATCATAATCAAGATAACCTTGATCTTATTAGTCAAAATCAAGAAGATTATAATCATCAACCTAATATAAATATGTCTTCCCCTAGTGAAGCCCAATATCAAGCACTAAAGAAATGTTAAAGTCAAAATAATCATTTAGAAAGTCAAAAATCAATCAACCTTGGTGAAGCCCAAAATCAAGCACCAAGGGGTAGTTATTATCAAAATAATGTCACAAATAGTATCTAAATGGCCAATTATACATCAAATAATTAGATCAAAGATGAACAATAAATTCTAAACATCTTGGATGTCTTACATTCTTTTTTCACATGCCACCAATAAAATTAAGAATGTCCAACATCTCCAATGATGTACATAACTGCTAGTCTTGATTCCTAATCACCCATCACACCATCCTATCATGATCCTATAATTCATTATAGTCAAATAAACCCACACCAACATCATTATCTCATTCAATCCATAATTAAAATCACCTCATCAAGCAACATTGTCTCTTATAGGGGTGATGAAGGCACTTGGTCTATATATTTGGAGGGGTCACAATAGAGTATCGACAAGGGTCACATGTACCCAAATACATCTATCAATGACAACATGGTCCTATCATCACACTTCCATAGAATAGGTGTTAGTTTAATATCACAATAATGATTTCAACTTACATCTTGTAGTCATATCCAATAATTTGATATGCCATCCTAAAAAGTTAAAAAAAATGAAATCAAAATCATTTGTCCAATAGTGAAAACTAGTCTTTTGGTGCCTTCGGCAAAGTACCATGATGAAAATAAATTTATAGTATCATGGTAAAATAAACAATTCTCCTCATTATACCTCAACACTTGGGGGTAAAATTCATCCATATCCTTTGTCAATCCATCCATACTGTTTCATCCATCCTCACCCTTGTCTATATCACACATCCATGACCATTCAACTTATTAGTCCATTATCCCTTATACATCACCTGCCATCATAAGATACATCCCATCCATCCTTTTTATATAGTATTGACATTTTTAAGGAAATGGAAGGTGTGTTGAGACATTTTCTTAAATTCTCTTGGCATATCCTCCAATAAACACTCAAGTAATTGAACATCTGGGTCCTTCACTATGTGTCATTGGTGATCCCTAGTCCCTTCTTCCTTGGCCCTCATCCCCTTTTCAACATTACCCTTATCCTTTTTGTCATCCCATTTATCATTCCATCCATATTTATCTTATTTTTTAGTCTTGGTATTCCCTTTTCTATTAATCCCATTTGTAAAGTATACATAAATATTCCCAAAAGCCCTAAAAATTGAAATATTCTAAAAACCCTAAAAATCATAAAATCTAAAAAAGCCAAAAACAAGTCCAGTGTGCCTTGTCTTATGCCTAATCCCCTAGTCAAATCCATCTCCATCCATCTCATATTTTCCCATATTTGGATACCACATTCCATCTTGGAACCAGATTAAAGTGGTTACTCATCTGCCCATATCTTCCTCATTCTTTTGACTAAGTGTTATTAATATGCATCACCTTGTCAAATAATTTAATATAACACCCATCATTTACCTATCAATGCCTCTTCACACATAGCACCCATCATATCACCTCTTTTATAGTGTGGAAGGTACTTGATCCCATCACTATCTTTATCATTGCCTCTTCATACCTAGTACCCATCCAATCACTATTTTGCTAGTATGAAAGGTATTTGATCCCATCATCTCCTAGTCTCCTTATTAGATTAAACTCTTACAAGTACTTGTCTATTGGTAATTCTTGGTCATCACTTTTATAAATCACCTTACTTGGCCATTTTTTGATTTGATTTCAAGACCAAATCGTTATTCAATTACCTTTTCCCATCCTCCATCCTTCTATCCACAACTAGGGGGAAAATCTTAGCCTAATCCCAATCATGATCACCTTATAAAAATCCAATCCCATATTAAGTCCAAAATCACATCATTATCATCCAACCCTTCACCTAATAAATCATCTCATCATTAAATAAGACATTGGGATACTACATGTAGATACTTGTGTGTGTTATTTTTTTTGTTTGTCTTGTTTTCATGTATTTTATCATGTATATATCTTGTTTGTATTATGTTTTGTTTGTATCATATATTTTTTTCTATTGGGAAATGAAAAAGGATGTTATAAGGACACCAAAAGTGCCCTCATGGATGTATATTTTGCTACTTGCTCATGAAATTTTGCAATACATCTTCTTGGTCATGTCTATATCATGGGGCATACTACCAAGTGTCATATCTTTTAGATTGCTTAGACTATGATGAGAATTATGTTAATTATGATGGATTGATCATCTAAACCCTCATAATTTATTTAATAATATAATCATCATTCTTCCCATCACCAATCTTGTCCTCTTAGCTCATCTGACTAACATCTAACCTTTTATCCTCATCTCATCATCTCAGTCATCATCCTCTATCCTCTCATTATAACTACATCGACGTGAGGTCTTTATAGACTATATAAGTATCACTTGGCCATTTTTTGGTGCCCAAGGATAACTTGACCACTATATCCTCTCTTTCTCCCTTGCATGTGTATTTTCTAGGGGAATCATCACTACTCATTATTCCCTTGATAATATTAGTTTTTCTCTTTCATATCCTTCATCATATCAATCAACTTAAGATTTGAGATACACCCATCATGAATATAAAAAAATCATCTTATCCTAGTCTATATCTCTTCCTTACATGCATATTTACTTGGGATACATCTAAAGCTTGTGGCCTTTTAATCCTATCATCATCATCATCATCATCATTACTCCCTGTGCATATATCTTTGCTAGGGGAATCATCATCAACCTATTTCTCATTGCTTAAGTTGACTTTTATCTTCATCATCATCTATCTAAAATCTAGCATCCCAATCCCTTATTAATTAATCTCAACACACCCCTCTCTTTTTATTTTGATTGGTTATTCATCTTATTTCTCTTTTCATATCCATTTGAGGGGCATCATATCCCATAACATCATATACTAACATTCATCTATGACTTGGTTTTTATTTGAAAGACCATTACTACTTCCACTTCACTTCACTCATAGTTCCCTTTCAAAGAGGGGCAAAATGTATGCATGTAAATTTTCTCACCTACATTACCATTGCTAATAATATTATTAGTCAATATTAATTCTACTTATCTCATTTTATTCTAATTTATCCCACTATTTTTATCTCCCCTTCCTAATCATTAATATAATGTCCCCCCCACAATATGTATTCATTTAATAACCTTATTCTATCCCATTTCATCATTAATTATTATAAATCCCTATTATCCCCATCTTAATCCTAGGCTCTCTTACACCCCTAGTCCCTAATTACCCACCTAGTTATTATTAACCCTACAAAGGTTTATAGACTCCTCCAAATCTAGAACCTTCTCTAAACTTCCCCCTCTTCTCTAAAAGCCTCTAAATCTAGAGGCTTCCAAGGAATTTTAAATTCCTTTGATAATTTATAACCCTTGATCTCCTCCAACCAAGTTTAAACCTAAACCATTGATCTCTCCCTCCATTTTAAATTTAAACCACTCCAATCCTTGATGGGAGATAACTATAATCTTTATAACAAATCCATGACAATCTAATCCTTCATCAACAATCCTTTGATCAAGCATCTATGTCAAAAATCTGAGTCAAGGTAATCCATATCCCAATCATTATATTTTAATTCTATTTAATCATGTTGTAGAAAATTTAGCTTTAGAATTATAATGTTGTTTCAAATTATGAACTCATTAGTTAGCATTATATTCTCATGGCTCTATCACTTTATCTAGTAGTTTGATATTTAGGTTTTGAATTTACATAGTTAAATCCATATAGAGCTCAAAAATCATCTACACATATTATGCATGATCTAGACCTAGATGACAGTCCCAAAGTCATGTAGAGTTCCTTGTTCAAAAATAGACTGATTGGAAGCTATCACATATAGTGGTACCTTACCATCTGAACTATAACACAACACTCATACTATCACAAGTCTAATCACAGACTTTTGAATGTCTAAAATTTGTGTGATATATACATTAAATAAACTAAACCCAAAAATTAAGTATATCCTATTTGAGCACATCACTTACCTATCTAGTGCCCATCTCTCTTCAAGATCATTTGTTATCCTTATGATCATAATTATCCCTCTTGTTGGTAGTCCAAGAAAATCATTAATGCCATCTAGTGTGGTACCCACCTCTATGGTATCCCCATCCACTACACATAGAAATGTGTTGGTCAACCATTCCCATGCTCCAAAAAACATGATAATTAGATCAACAGTCAGTTGGATGTGCATCAGTTCCATATTACCTCCAAAGCCTAGTAAAACTAGCCATGCTCTATCCACATTCATCAATCATTCCAGTAGATCTAGTATCCATGACACATATATTAGTCACTAATACCTATTGCATCCACAAAAAATATTGAACAATAAAGGATACATTATATCTCCATGTCATTAATAAATCAAAGTATTTTATTAAAATTCATAAAACTCAATTGGTTTGATTTAATTTTTACACTTTATACAAAATCATACCTATAGTTTCTTTGGGATACTATATTGACCCTATCAAATTCCTACTAAATCAACTTATCCAATACTAGTTTGGTCACCTTCTTACTTTGTGACACTATATCATTATACCCAATTGGACTATGTTAAAAATATTACATTAACCATTTTGAATAAAATATATCAACCTTGTTATACATAATTTGCCTTGTCTCCTTTAGAAACTAAGTCAACCCACTATTATGCAGTTGACCCCCTCTTAGCAAACTAAATTGACCCACTACTATGCATTTGGCCTTATCACTCTCCCTCACCTTAAGGATTATGTCGACTAGGTTGACTTTATTTATCCATAATGGAAATTTTTTGACATTTACCATAAATTCCTTATGTATTTATTGGTTCAAAATTTTCCTACCCAATACTCCATTATACACCTAGTGTACCTAAAAATTTCCTTGGATTCATTTTAGTGCCTATATTTTGTGTACTAGTCATTTTTACATATTTAGCTCAATTTTAAATAAAAATATTCAAAATTTTGAAATTTCCAATTCTTTACCTATGTTTTACTCACTGTGGTCGCTATCCATCCTCCCCATCTTAGCTGTCATCTCCTCACCATGATGTCTCTCTAGTCTCCAAGTAGGTCTCTTAGAGATCTATTTTCTTAGAATATTAAAAATAAAAAAATGAATTAATTTTCACCCTATTTATACTTACCATTCAAAAATTCTTTACTATTCAAATATTTATTATCATATTTCATATTTTGATAATATCTTTGTCTCTACTAGATATTTTTCCAAACCATCAAATATTCTAGAATCCTTAAATTTTAGAGAATCATTTCACCTATTATATGTCTATATTATATTTTTTTTGATTTTTCACTCTTTTTTTGTTAATCTATATAGGTTTGCCTAATGTTCCCTACATTGGATACCTTCACATTTCTTGCATATCATTCTTTATCTACAACATTAAGGTAAGTAAATGTACGTTTTTTTCAATTATATCTTATCATTTATCCTATTTTCTCTTTACTAAAATTTATTTATCTTTAGTGTTGTGTGTTTCTATGTTCTTTCCTCAAAGCACCATTCTGTGTTACACCTACATAACATGTGATGAGATTCGAGTGGGAAATATATATACACACAATATTTTCAACCTTTATCAATTATTGATGTTTTTATCTTACAAGAACCTGTTGAGTCCCAATCTCTCTGAGTGCATACCTTAAGGGATGCATTAGGAAAGGTGTGGGTAGACCATTGGTGCTTTACAAGATTATTTTCCTTATACTACCACTTTTTTATCTACACACCCATCTCCTAAAAACAATTTCCTAATCTTTTCCTCCTATTTTCACCCTCATCTAGTCATTTTTAGCATTCATTAGCCATTCCCTATCCTAAAATCATTTTTGATGGTTTATGTTACACTATCAACCCAATTGAAATTGTACTCTAATTGATCAAAACTATTTAGGGTCTTGGTAAGCCCATGGTTAACCTATACCAAAACCTAATTTTTTTGACAATAATGATACAAGGTCAATTAGGTCTACCTTATCAATGTAAACTTTCAAAAAATACCAGGGTTAGATCTACCTATATAAACACATCCATTTCTTAATTTATAAGAAAAGAGAAGTAGAATACACACACACACACACACACACACACACACATCTACTTTTCCACCATTTTACTTGAGGACCATAGCTTAAGGTTTCATACTTTATTTGGAGATATATATATTGTCTTATGGGAAATCCTTTTGGATGTATTGATAGGTTGTGTAGCCTAGATATTAATTATCCTTGTCATCTTTATATACCACAACAACCTCTTCTGAAGCACCTTGGCTAAGGGACACACACACACACACACACACACACACACACATTACGCATCTACTTATCCACCATTCTACTTGAGGACCATAGCTTAAGGTTTCATACTTTATTTAGAGATATAGATATTGTCTTATGGAAACGCCTTTTAGATGTATTGATAGGTTGTGTAGCCTAGATCTTATTTATCCTTGTCATCCTTACATACCCAAATAACTTCTTATGAAACACCTTGGCTAAGGGATAGATTGAGGCTCGATGGATTCATCTTCAAAGGTAAGTATTTATAACTTTGTTCCTCCTTTATAAGAGTAAATAGATATGTATTTATACTTCTGTCCCATGAATTATGATTACTTATACATTGACATGAGTATATTTCTTCTATGCATGTTTACTTTTAATGTTTATTATATGATAACTTTGTGCCACAAGCTTTGGTGAGCACTAGAATAGACTTTGATTTACTTGTTATTAGTTTAGTGAATATGAAAACATAGGACCTAGTTAGGGTTATTGCATAGTTTTGCTTGATTGGAGGCTTTTGGAACCCTCCTTAATGATATTATTTTGGTAAGAGATCCCTTGGCTAGGTTTAACAGATCCATCATGGTATGACCCAAAATATATAATGTGTCCATAATCAAAAGTGTAAGTAGGATTTATATTCTTTGAGCTAGGATTGATTTATAGATTAGTTGCATTTCCAATTTCATATAGTTATTACAACATCTACCTTATAGTGAATCATCATGTAATTAGTAATACAAGGGTTATCACTAAGAAGAGTGAAAGTAAAGTTATCAATAGGAAATGTATCAACATATAGATCATCATTATCACATACAACCCTATCATGTTTAAATAAATAAAATAGTATTATATGATAAATATTAGGATATATGCATGTAAACATTAATAAGAATTTATATAAAAAACTATATCATCAGTCCCAAGAATATTTAAACAATGCAACCCCCATGCCATTTTAAAAATAAATGCAATATATAAATCTAGTCTACCCATGAGAAAATGGAAGAAACACAAGCTTAGGCATAAACTACAAAGAGGAAGAGGACCATATTTAAGGAAAGATGACATGATCCAAGAAAAGGGAAGGGAATCTAAATAATAAGGCATGAACAAAGAGAGAAAGAGAGAGTTTGATGAAAACCATGAAACAAATCATAACTCAAAATGTTAGAGAACTCAAAATCTAGGTGAGAGGGTTGTGAAACCCTAGGTTGGATGATCATTAAGATCAAGATCACCAAAATGTTTTAGTTATTTAATGTACTATGCTAATTTAACTATGCATAATGGGTTCAAACTAAGGCATACTCAAAATATGTGATAATACAATAATAAATAATAATAAATTTTTTCTTAGTGTCCAAAAATATTAATAAATGATTGAACAAATAGTCTCAATGATAAAAATTAAAAGAGAGAGAAATAAGATTGAAATGAACATACCTGATGATTGTATATGAAATATAGAATTGACACAAGCTAGTGGAAGTGACTATACTATAAACTTGATAATTTTGAGCTGATATGGAAAGGGGGAAATATTACTAGACTATATATTATTATTGGTATATAATTGATCACTAATATAGACCCTATAAGATTGATTCTAACCTCATAAATAATAAACCACTAATTAAAACCTTTATGACCAATTTTGAATAGCACCAACAAATATGTCATCAACTACTTTTCATAAACTAACTTTTTTATGATGTTTCATTAGAGAGTGACATAAATATCCTATATTTTATTCTCAAAATTGATGAGAAGAACAATTTTATTTTATTTTCTTTTCAATTTTGACTTAATTATCCATCATGACCTAGGAGGAAATAAAAATCACAAGTTAGTTAGAATGGACAATCTCTTAAGGAGTTGCAACTACATATCCCATATGCATGGAATCATGGAAAATATAGTTATAGTAATGTAATGTCCCTTACTTAGGGGCTCCTTTATCTGCACAAAAGCTCTGATACCACTGTGATGTCCCCTTTCAAACAGGGAATCTATAAACACATAAAGCTCTGATCACAAATACAAACTGCAGAGTAAATTCAAGTATGCATAAACAAATTACAGATCTTATCATTCATTCAGATGATTAAAAAAGATATCCTTCCAAAATATTACAATTACAGTCCTTCCTTATGCATATAAAAATGAAATACAGTCTTAAAACTCTGCCTTAGCAAAACTGAAAGTGAAAACTGGATTCTGGAAGGTCTCGGCCTTTCTGTGTCGACACACAGACGCCGTCGTCGGTCGATATATCGCCGACATCGGTCCCTGTCAGTCAACTTTTTGCCGACGTCGGTCTTCAGTCAACCGATGTCGGTCTTTGTAGCCCTCTGTCCGCCGAGGTCAGTGCCTGAGCTGATCTGAACGGACTGTACGGATTTAGTATGGCCGCCAACCTGTCTGTTCTTAACCCCTGATTGCTGAACACCCTGATCTGAAGATATACTATTCTAATACAGAATATTTCTATATGTATAATTTATTGAATCAAAAATAAATAAAGAAAATACCTGGAAAGCTCTGTGATAAACTTCTGTGTGAAGTTATCTCTCAACCCTGGAATTCTGTGATAACTTTTGGATGAAGCTATCTCTCAGATCTGTATCTCTGTGATAACTTATGGATGAAGCTATCTCTCAATTTGGCAATAAATCAGCTGATATCTCACAGCCTCTAAATCGTACACAATGAAGAGGGAACGTTCTCCACTGTAATAGAATCCTGGAACCCTTGGCTCAATCTTCACAGAAGAATTTCTTCAAAATCAATAATCAATTCGTAATCAATAATGGCCTCCATGTGAAACCCTTATACCCTCAAAAGATATGCTTGCCCTAATTAGGGTTTTCTTAAATTAGCATTAGGGTTTCTAATTTAAAATTAGACCAAATAATTAATAATTAATAATTAATTATTAATGAGACCAAATAATTAATATTTGATTAAATCAATCAAATATTAATATCTCCCTCAATATACGTCGGATCCTCAAACCGATCGAAGCAGGTGAATCAGGGAGTGATTCCACACATGACCAAACCAAAATAAAGGTGCTCTACTGCATGTCAAATATCCCTAAATAATAGGAGCATCAAGCAAACATGTCTAAAAGACCCTGAATGAAAACCAAATGTAGAAATTTTGTGAATCAAAGTCAAGCCAAGCTCCATTATGACCCTCTATCCATCCTATTAGCCTACGAAGGTCGTATAATAGGCTAATCATCAAGTCTGTCAATGTCCACGAAAAAGGGGACATGACAATCTGCCCCTCCTAAAATTGCTTGTCCCCAAGCAATCTCAGAATAATGAACCACTCAATCCTCCTGGATCCCAAATGTAGTTATGCCCTGCACTGCTGTGAATCAATGTGAGTACCTGCAATATCATCAGAAGTAAAACAAAGAGGAACCCATAATCAAATTGGCAAACACAAATCAACCAATCTCTGAAATCACAACTGCCCTGGATGTGTCAATACTGTAGGCTGTGTAATTGGCAACTGCAAATTCCATCTACAAAAGATGGTGTTAATCCATCCCATAACTGATCCCTCTGTAAAGGTGGCACAACGGATAGTACCACACTGTCATATGCGTGAGAAGAATCAATCTGGAGACTCGACTCCACTGGTATCTCCAACTCATCAGAATTAGGTACTCCCAAATCCTGAACATGTGTGTCAGCGTCAATAACATGCTCCTCAACAACCCCTACAGGAATGTACTCACCACCAACCATCTCAATATATAAATGGACTGGGCCTAGTACTGGTGAAGACCGCAAATGCTCCAACTCTGTAGTCACCTCAGCTAAATGAAACTATGACTCCTCGAAAGCCAACTGCGTACTCTCAAGAATCTCAAAAGTCACCTCAAGCTACTGAGTAAGCTCACTCACCTTATCTTCCTTAGCCAATAATGCATCATACACTATGCCGTCCCACTCTATAAGATAATCTCTGTCGGTGACCAACTGCATATAGTCCTGTCTCAAAATCTGGATAGCCTCCCATAAAGAGTGGATCTCTGTCAAGGATAAATAATTGCCTCCTTACTCGATGCTAGTAGGAGAACCCCATCCATAAACTGCTAACAACTGATGAGCAACATCGAAATGCTTGCAAGCGGTAGCAATGTCTCGCTCACTAACTCTCAGCTGACTAGACACACGGTGGCACTAGCTAGATTTTCTCCTACAATCCTCCTCTGATGCATGGCCCAAAAGAGTAGACTCAGAATCACTGACTCCTACAATACTACCATCCATACTCTGTGAATCAACTCCATAGCTCATATCAACATACGGAGTATCCACAACTATAGCATCACTGTCTATCTCTTCCATACCGAAAGGAACTGCCGGTGAAACTAAGTCCTCAAAGCTATCCACTGCATTCTCCTGGGTATCATCTGCAATAATAGGATCCTAGGACTCTTATACAATCTCTGCCATAGCTAAGAGATCATCAACCCTCAGTGCACTAACATTGGAGCACACTTCTACACTCTGAGTGCAAGCACTAGACTCATCCTCATCTTCACTATCTCCTATCTCATAATAATCATAATAATCATGGGACATGTTACGCTCTTGTCTAAGTGATCTGTAGTGCTCTCTCCTCAGCATGACAAAATGATCAAAGGTTGTCCTCTCTTGAACATGAGGAGGTAATAAGTCCCACTCATCATTCGCTGTCTTATACCTTGCAGGTTTGTTTTTGGATGTAGGATATGAAAGAATTTCCTTCATCCTCCTCTGGGTTTCATCCAACTGCTTCAAACTGTGTTCCAGCTTCTTCATATCATTTTCCCACTGTTTCTGAGTATATGAAGGCATTATGATACTTTGCTGATTCAATCTACCCAAACTACCCAATAGGATGGCAAGACATTAGCTCTGATGTGCCCAACAGGATGGCAGGAATTTGGCTCTGATACCACTGTAATGTCCCTTACTTAGGGGCTCCTTTATCTGCACAAAAGCTCTGATACCACTGTGATGTCCCCTTTCAAATAGGGAATCTATACTCTAATGTGCCCAACAGGATGGCAGGAATTTGGCTCTGATGTGCCCAACAAGATGGCAAGAATTTGGCTCTGATACCACTGTAATGTCCCTTACTTAGGGGCTCCTTTATCTGCACAAAAGCTCTGATACCACTATGATGTCCCCTTTCAAATAGGGAATCTATAAACACATAAAGCTCTGATCACAGATACAAACTGCAGAGTAAATTCAAGTATGCATAAACAAATTACAGATCTTATCATTCATTCAGATGATTACAAAAGATATCCTTCCAAACTATTACAATTACAGTCCTTCCTTATGCATATAAAAATGAAATACAGTCTTAAAACTTTGGCTTAGCAAAACTGAAAGTGAAAACTGGATTCTGGAAGGTCTCAGCCTTTCTGTGTCGACACACAGACACCGTCGTCGGTCGATATATCACCGACGTCTGTCCCTATCGATCGGCTTTTTGCTGACGTCGGTCTTCAATCGACCGATGTCAGTCTCTATAGCCCTCTGTCCACCAAGGTCGGTGCTTGAGCTGATCTGAACGGACTGTACGGATTTAGTACGGCTGCCAACCTGTCTGTTCTTAACCCCTGATTGCTGAACACCTTGATCTGAAGATATACTATTCTAATACAGAATATTTCTATCTGTATAATTTATTGAATCAAAAATAAATAAAGAAAATACCTGGAAAGCTCTGTGATAAACTTTTGTGTGAAGTTATCTCTCAACCCTAGAATTTTGTGATAACTTCTGGATGAAGCTATCTCTTAGATCTGTATCTCTGTGATAACTTCTGGATGAAGCTATCTCTCAATTTGGCAATAAATCAGCTAATATCTCATAGCCTCTAAATTGCACACAATGAAGAGGGAACGTTCTCCACTGCAATAGAATCTTGGAACCCTTGGCTCAGTCTTCACAGAAGAATTTCTTCAAAATCAATAATCAATTCGTAATCAATAATGACCTCCATGTGAAACCCTTATACCCTCAAAAGATATGCTTGCCCTAATTAGGGTTTTCTTAAATTAGCATTAGGGTTTCTAATTTAAAATTAGACCAAATAATTAATAATTAATAATTAATTATTAATGAGACCAAATAATTAATATTTGATTAAATCAATCAAATATTAATATCTCCCTCAATATACGTCGGATCCTCAAACCGATCGAAGCAGGTGAATCAGGGAGTGATTCCGCACATGACCAAACCAAAATAAAGGTGCTCTGTTGCATGTCAAATATCCCTAAATAATAGGAGCATCAAGCAAACATGTCTGAAAGACCCTGAATGAAAACCAAATGTAGAAATTCTGTGAATCAAAGTCAAGCCAAGCTCCATTATGACCCTCTATCCATCCTATTAGCCTACGAAGGTCGTATAATAGGCTAATCATCAAGTCTGTCAATGTCCATGAAAAAGGGGACATGACAAGTAATTCATTATTGTATCCCAACCAAATTTATTTATTTTACACCTAAGAGATATAAAATATATAAAACTATGAACTAATCAAATTATGCAAAATATGGTAATATATGTACTAGTTTGAATTTAAATGGATAAATATATATTACAATATTTTGATTAAAATTGAAAAATAAATATGGAAGTAATGTACTTAGCTGATTTTGATTATTTTTAGCTCATAAAAGGTTTATCTTCACCTAAAAATTCTCTATAACTACTTCATCATGTAATCAAAATTGAATCATAGGTTGAATGACTCTCTAGATGCTACTAACAGAATCAAACCCCTGTGGTTGATGACACTATCTTGGGGTTACCAAAAAAGTCCCTATGGATTTTGTAGGCCTAAAACTTATAATACCCTTACATCTACACATGTAATTTATTTTTGTATGTGTATATGCCTTCAATCCTAAATGACAATTTTTTTTCTCCTCATATTTATTCTAAACCCTAACTATGATTTTGATTATAATATTTCCTTGTATGGGGTTACCAATAATGTCCCTGTAGACTGTGTAGGCTTGTAATTCTTAATACCCCTACACCTAAACTTTTAATTGGTTCATGTGTGTTTTTTAATTGGTTCATGTGTGTTTTCATGCTTTCATTAATATACAATGATGTTTATTTTTCTTCTATTTTTTCCAAACCTTGACTATGCTTTTGACTAAAATATTGCTCTTATAAAGGGTTTTTTTTGGGCTGGATAACCCTAACCACTCCTTGCTAAATAGTAAAGTGTTCTCACTAACAATACTATGAAAGGGGATCAAACTATACATATTTATCCCACTTATGTGTGTGTGTGTGTGTGAGAAACATCATGAATAATCTAAAATTCAATGCAATGTTTTTATCTTCAATGCTCAATTCCATGAAAATTTAAATTTGTGCATTGAAACTCGGATATATGGACTAATCTATTGATACTCCTTCAATGTTTTAAAATGTGTATGCCTTTTTTATAATATCTTAAGAGAGTGCTAATTGATTCCTCAAGTTTCCAAGTAATTTATAAGTGGGTATAACATTAGGAATGATCAAAATTTATAACTCACTCTTATTTAGTTCCTACTATGACTAAATTATTAAACATGTCTATCCCAACCTAATGGAAACTTGCTAAATTGAAAATATGTGTTAAGTTCACCTTGATATTTTCGATAGAGGCAAACCCTTATGATAATTAACACTATCTAGGATTCCTAGTAGTGTCTTATAAGTGTAAATCAATGATCTAAGATATGGAGAAGGTCTCTCTAGGATTATAAGATGTTATTGTTTAGACTAAGTTGATCCTGAAAACATGTGTCTAGAGAATAAAGGTGGCTAAGAGAAACATATAAAATGAAATTATGATCAAGAGTAAAATGTATGAGCATTGTCCATGGGTGTCAAAGTATGCCAAATTTAATGTTTCTAAATTGTCTAATAGATGCCCCTATTTTAATATAGTATTGTAAATACTAAATTAGAAGGATAAAATAATAAATTTGATATTTGTGGTAACTACACCTAGAGATAATAGGCAAGACAAGAATATGCCATTCACTTGATGTGAAACCTAAAAGTAAATATGTATAGATCAATGTATTATAATGACAATAAATCTAAAATAATCTGAATAATTAAATCAATTTATAATAAAATTCAAGGAATAAATATAATTGATGGTACATGAACCAAGTTACCACTCGTGGAATTTGTTTTTATAATATCATGGGATCATTATGCCCAAAAGATCATGCAACCACTTAAATCACAATTTAATGAGTTTAAATGCATAAAATACCATAGGATAAGTAGTGATATAAGTTGATCATCGTAATAACATCAACCAAAATGCCCTAAATATCATAGTAACTCTTTTATGAAACCCTGAGATCAAGTTCATGTCAAAGTGACACCCAAAAATAGGTTTGTATATATAAGGATCATATATTACACACAAATATATACCCAAAATTATTACTTATGACCATAATTTCCCACTAACATTTAATATATAAATATAAAATTGTTTTCATGAATGAATTCCTTTCCTCAATATGATTTGTTTGTCCCTCAAATTATATAGAATGACAATAATTATGTGTCAAAATGCCATATAATGTCTCAATTTTTTCTCAAAATCATGTAAAATACCCAAATATTTTTCAATATACTCAATCTATCCCATATAAATCATATAAACTTTCTTAGAATATGAAATGCCTATTTTATCTAAAAGGAATGTCAACAAGATCATTCCAAGCCCAAGATCTAAAGAATTAACAACAAAAGCATCACAAGAGGAGTTATAAGAGCTACAAATATGATATGAAAATAAAAAGGTAATATCATATAATATACATAAAATAAATTATATGTGTTACAAATGAGATGCCTTGCATATATAGGCAAGGACAAATAATAAGTAAGTCAAACTAATGAGTGTGGGATACATCCATAAAAAGATAAACTAGGAAAAAGAAAAAAGTATCTATAGAACCTATGAAACATGATAACCAACTATAAAAAATCACATAAAGTGAAACTATAAATTTAATTCCTTGAAAAAAATTCTAAGTTCCTTAACAAATAACTTCATCTTAGCCAGTCAAAACTGGCATAGCGACCAAGCTAGTGAAGAGGGTGGAAAACTTCAAGTGATCTAATTTTATGGTGTTATTAATCCCTATAAGGCCATGTATGGTATTTAAAATTTGAATACACTCCATCCAACTTATTTTAATTTAAAACTATAGCCAATTTTGAGGCCAAGTGTGTAGGGTGCATGAAAGAGGAGTTTTCTTGAGAACAGATGATGATATCTCATTTTGGGATGATTTTAGAGTACCAAGACTAAAAATAGTTAATGTATAGGAATATATAAAACACTTCCCATTAATTACAATAATTTTAACTTCTCCTACTCAGTTATGAAGCATTCAAGAAGCCCAAATCATGAAGGCATTTTTTTTGAGCTAGTTAAGAGAATTTTATGCCACTTTACAAGAGTTTGATGACTTGGATAGCCACTTGTTCCTTATGACCTTGCACAGTTCATCCCATATCATATTATAATTAATAATTAACTAATGTTATCATCTTTACAAGTTTCCTTTTGGCCCTTGTACTTCTCTCTTCTCCTATATCTCTCAAGTTCTATAATAACTAGCCATTTTGGCTACTATAATCTATTTTCCACTTGAGTATGAATAAGCCTTGCTCATTTTTATACCATTAGATAAATAATAATACTTAATTTTTACCTCTTAATGACTATTAATAGTGTGTTATAATTTAATGTTGGATCTTTCTTAGTGAAGACTATGGATTCCTTAGCATGTTGTCTCATTCTTTCATCCTATTTGTAGTTGGAAAGTTTCTTCTTGTAGGGAATGTGAAATGTTATAATAAATTTCAAGGATTGAGTGAGTTATTATATTAATTAGTGACATTAAAGGCCTATTTTCTAGTATTTATATCTTTATACATTCATCCATAACCTCATAATGTAACATTGATGTGAGAAGGTGCATATTGAAGGAGTGTATGTTTGGTTAGTCCTTTGTTCTCATGTGTAACATGCCACTAGTTGGAAGTCATAATATTATTTGGTGTAATACCTCCCTTAGAATATTTTTATTTTATTTATCTCTCTCCCTTTTCCCCCCTAAAGTTTAGGTGTAGTTGTAATCCAAAGTGATACATCAAGGGAGATAACCCTATCTAGAGATTCACGTCATCATTAGGCTACACACAAGCCTAGAGGTGTTTCCATTGTGCCACTTAGATGAGGAAAGACTAGGCATATCCTCAAAGGGTGAAAATTTTAGTTACAAAAATATTCAATAAATTATTATTTAACCTTTTTATGTATCCATTATTTTCATACAGTTAAGGAAAAAGAAGTCAAGTTATTGGCAATGAAAAAGCTTAAGTATGAAAATAATATTGTTTATATATATAAAACTAATAATATAATAAATACACCACAAAAATTGATACCAAATGAGAATAAGAGTGATATAAAATAAACATGTCATGTCATTTCACAATTTACTCCATATGTTGTATAATAAACTGCTGCAAGGAAATAATTTACCAACTTACCAGAAGCTCCCTACAAGGTTTTTAAAACGTTTTTGGAATATAATGACATATTTATCCCTCCCATTTAATAGGTGAATATGATTAAGCCTATTCTAAAATTATTAGATCAAAATATTTTTATGATTATCATTGAACACAAGGGCATACTACTAATAGATACATTAGTTTGAGACACAATATTGGCAATCTGATACATGAGAGAATCATTGATGTTAAAATACTTATGATGACACTAAGGAACAATAAAATGAGAATTTCAAAATGAAAATATTTAGTTATTTTTCCTAATCACACAAGTAAATAAATAAAACAAATAATAGTGTTACATTATGCATACAATGCACACCCTCCACCAATTTCTTATCATATAGAGATACCCCATACCTTAAATGGAATCATTAGAACATATATTATTTTAGTGACATATAGACCACTCATCAAATTTTTAGAGCTTGATATTGTTGATGATGAATCTGATTTTCACTCCTTATTCATATGAGATTATATATATCATCAAATTATAAAGAGTGTCTTGGTTGAATAGGTCAAGCATGAATATAATAGGTCAAGCATGAATATTTGAAACATCACACTTATCTCACATTTTTATTATACATATAAGGGTATGTATCCTTCAAAAATAGTGATTAAAAGTTTCAAAGATCACATTTAGATTTCTATTAGTGAGATCACCTTACCACTACAAGTTGGTCTAACACACATGGCCAATAGATTTATAGTAGTACCCAATGAAATAAATTTAAATATGTTATTGGGATGTCCATGGATACAAAAAAATTGCAAAGTACCTTCCATATATCACAAATTATTAACGTATATATTTTATAATGAGTTTATCACAGTTCATGGTATTCAATATGAATACCCTCTCCAACCAAAAATAATTATTCCTACATAACAAGTTTCAGTTGAGAAACCTAAAGTGGCTCAAATTAATTATAAAATTCAACCAAAAGTGGTAACCCTTCCAAGGAGATGCATCCTTGAAATTCCACTTAATCAACATTTCATTACATGTTCTACAAGGTCATCTCCCACTTCTAGATTAGCATCACATTTAACTAAGAGTATTCCACACATGACACTAGTTTATAGTTATAAAATTCCATGATGGGTTTTAAAAATCCCTAATATTCATCATGCTACAAAACATATACATAATGCTAAAATATTTCATCATGACATTGGTATTCATCTTATAAAATGCTATAATTTTTTGAATTCTAAGTTGAGATCAGTTACTTCAAAATGGTGTGATATTAGACATTCATGAGAGATTGTCATTTCTCAGTTAGACACCAAACGTATTGATTATGAGTTATTTGAAGGAATCATCAGTTGGTATATTTTACTTTTCATTTTACAAAAAAATACAAAAACATAGAATATTCCTAAAAAATAAAAAATCATGACCTATGCATGCTTATATTTAGCTCATTTACATCAGCCAATTTGTGCTCAATTATTCATAATTTATACCTAGTTTCATATTAAATATGATTCACAAGTGTACATGAGTGAATTTAAAACATACAATTTATCATTTCTAAATGTAGTTTTAGGTGGTGATACTGTTTTAGGCTCAAAAAACTTACATAGATAAAACTTCTCTAGTAAGATAATAACTCATTATGCACTTATCTAATTCCATTGGATTTTTCCCAATGAAAATAAGATCTAATTTTATAGATTCAAACTAGTAAGAAGGTCTCTACATATTTTATATATTATATCAAGTTCATTAGGGCCATCCTATTACATTAGTTTGATCCTTATTTAAATATTATTATTATTCATACTTTAGTACATTACATTACATCTTTTATTATCTCATTTAATTTCATATTAATAGATTATTATATACCTAAGTTGCTAAATATACTAATATTATAAGTTGTTAATGTTAATAAATTTTACTTAGTCATCATGTATTTCATGTTTGCTTCCATACTTCATGTTTTTTGGGTATTCCTAGTTTTGATTGTGTACATTTGAACATGTCCTTTGTATGTGACCTTTTGGCCTTATATTGCATGTTTTTTGTGCTTTATGGTTATTCTTTGTTTGTGTGTGTCATGGCCATGACACTTATTTGCTTAGTTTGATCACTTTTCAATGTCATGATGGATATCATACATTTTCCTAATTTTTTATCCATGATGTATATCATACATCCTCCTAATTTATTATAATTCAATTTGAGTCACATTAATTATATGATCACTTATTTGCATGCCAAATTTCTGACATCTATCTTGACAATGTCACCATGTATGCTTGTTTCTACATGCATCTTACCTTAATATTTTTATCAATTTATATATGATTATGACATGCTCCTCAATGTTGTCATTACCACTTGTATTTACATATTTTCATAATATCTCTCACATAACCTTTCATTTTGAGTTAATTTATTTCACACTCTTCACAACTCAAATCAAAATATGAGACATACACAATGGCTTATCTTAGAGACTAAGTTAAAAAAAAATACAAAATAGTTATAAATCATTAGACTTGACATAATTTATCATGATCCATAACCATAAATTTATTAATAATTAGTTTTAGATAAGACCACTCTATTTAGATAAGGGTGTAGGTTAGTTGTGTCCAAAATAATGTGTTGATGTCCCAACAGGCAGAAATGAATTTTTTTGAAAGTCTTAGAATCATAGGTGGTTGTAGGATAGTTTGCAATAGGTAGTCAAACAAATTTAGGAAAATACTTAAGTTTATCTCATATTTTATCATAATGGGGTAATCATGTGTGACATGTGTTCTATAATTTTATACAGATAGTTTGGCTTAAAAAATTACATGATATTAATTGATTTTAAAATCCATGCACACCTAGATATCATATAGCAGCATGTGCATGGTACATCATCACTTCTTTAGTTAGTTTTGAACTAGTTTCACATATGGAATGAAAACTTATGTCATTCTCTATGTTGTACATGATAAACCTATATTATGTTATTTTTTCACTAGTTTTACACCAGTAATGAATATTTTTCCATATGTAATGGTTGATTTACTTTTTACACCATTTTTTCACTAGATTGATCTATTTGAATTCATACAAGGATATAAATATATGTTTTTAATTTATCTATGCAATTATGGATTCAAGCTCACCTTGAGTTCTTAATCACACTCTCATATCAGTTAGGATTTGGGCATGCATTGTCCAATCCAAGATATTCAATGAATATAAATCTTCAAGGGTCCTACTCTCTACAATCATTAGTTTTTCACCAAATAACATAATGGTTTCAGTACCTAATTGGTGTATTCATTCATTTTTATTCTATGTATAAGTTTATTTTATATTACATTCATATGATCATATTAAGTAAGATTTATTTTACACATATTTCATTTTAGTTTTTACATGAGGCACAATTCAACATTGTGGCCTAAATTCAATATTATTTTTTAGATGTAACTTCATATATAAACTTTTCCTTTTACTCTAGTAATTTTTATTTGTTGCATTAATAAAGTAAAAGGAGGAAAAAATTAGACACATAAATTAAAATTTAATTTGAAAATAATGTACTTGTGATCACCCCTTATACACACTTACCTCATGCCTCATTTCATGGTCTTTTGACCACCATCCCTTCACTCCTATTGCAGAGGACCTATTCATAAAAATAACTAATGGTATCATAATATCCATATCTATAATCCTAATAAACCTAAAATAAATTTAAAACTAATCTACACTTTAAACTTAGTTATCACTACTATTTGGATAAGATTACCCTATTTGGACAATCTCACTACATGGTAGTGACCACTTACACCAACTGCTTCCTCCCACCAAATAATATCTAGTTTCTCAAATTTAAATTCATGTAATGTGTCATAATTTTTTTTAATAATCCCCATATAAATTAATTCATAAAATGTCACTATAAATCCACATTTCAAACTATTTTGTACATAAGAGGCTCACATATGGAAAATCACTAGAACATCTAACTGCACATTAAGAGAAAAACACCTTTTCCCCAATTTAGAGTCCACACAACCAAATTAATATTTATATAACTCTACATATACCTCTAAGGTCACAAGTCATTTTTGATACACTTCATCACACCAACATTACACAAATATTTATCATTTTTCACCAGTCTTTCACACACACCACCATAACATGATGTAATCACATAAAAGTGACACTTGAGTTCTAAGAGTGCTACTTGAGTCCACCTATACCTAGTTTATCCATATACCTATCCTAAATCCTATTTTCACACTTATCTAGACTTTTTTGGGGTCATAGGCATCCCTAAAGTAATCTCAAACCCTCATTCTTACATTATGGCCCTTCATGCCTAGGGTTTTACCACTTGAACACTAGTGCCATAATAGGGACAAGAGTGAAACATGTAACTACTATCCTTTCAATCCTCTTTTCAAAAATAGATATCTTTTCAAATCTTAGAACTCTTAAGGTCATCCTAGACCTATTTTAGCACCTACATAAGCACCAAAATAGTATAAATACATTACTTCTATCCCTTTGCCCACTAGATGGAAATTAGATGTAAATTAGATATGCAAAATCAGAATAAGTTGAGCCTAATTAAGGTTATAAATTTCTATTATACTTCTACATACTACCATCTACCACAATCCTAAGCTCATATTACCTATATTTTTTAGTCTCAAACACATTCAAAGCACTCAAATCAACTATCATACTAGCTTCACTTGCACTTGCACCAACACTTAGGTGGGAAGAATTACATTGATCTTGATACCTTTTTTAAGTATTGGTATGTAGTTAAATCTCATCACAAGCTATTGAGGATGTCTAGCCTAATCCACTAACAAACACACTTTTTAGCTTATATAAATCAGATGCCCTAACAACATAGAGGATTAGGGTTTTCTCACAAATTCAATAAAATTGGTCCATATATAGGGTTTTAGAACTCATACATGTAGACTTTATATATCTAGACACAAGTGGACCCAAAATCTTAGGATATTCTTACACATAGGACACTACCACCAAAATAAGGATACTAGAGCCACATGGAGCTACTATCTAATTAAGGCACTACTATCCAAGAGGGATTTTAACACCTGGATCTTATTTATGACACTTAGACCAACCTCTATCTCAGTTTTTATACTCTAGATCATCTATCTCAAACATTTTATAGCTAAGTTATTATTTAAATTATTTATTTTTATTAATGTCAAATTAAGTCAATTATATAACAAATAAGTAGTTGTATTTATTGCATATATCTACCTTAATTTACTATACTCAACTCTTTAACAATATAAGATTTACATTCATCTAATTCCTAAAAGGTTAAAACATTTGGTGAACCTGACTTACTTTGAATAGTATTCAAACCATAACCGTAGATGTTCTTAGGGTTTGTATCCTTTTTATTAGACACACCAATCCAATCCAAGCTATTCATCAGTAATGATCCATAAAACATGGATGGGAAATGATAGAATCAAAACTAGATTGAGTTTTGATCCACCCACACATGAGGATTAAGCAAGCCATCAACTCAATCTAAAATATTCATCTATTGATCACTATCTACATGCATACACACAGGTTATTGCTAGGTGTATGCATTGGTTCATGTACCTAGTGAGGTGTATTCATTATTTTACTCTCTCTTATCAATTTACTAAATTTTACTTAGTTTTGTCTTTTCTTTTGATATCTCTTAAGTAATGATTTATTTATGTGTGTTTCATTTGAAGGATGCACATTGGAGCATGCTTCACATACTCAGACCTAAATTCATGAGCTTCACCTCTTAGGTAAGTCTAGTTACATTTTTTTCCTTTAACCTATACATTTTTATTTATTGAATTTATATAATAAATGGGAGGGTGAGGGGGGAAAATTTAATCACCTAAAAGTGAAACTTGAGTGATAAGAGTGATAATTGAGACCACCTATCCCTAGCTTAGTCCTAAACCTATCCTAGAGACTATTTTCATACTTATCTAGCCTTTGTGTAGGACATAAGCATCCTTAGTCCTCCTTAAAGTAGTCCCAAACCCTCATTCTTATATCCTATCCCTTCATCCCTAGGGTTTAACCATTTAGAAACTAGTGTAATAATATGGATAGTAGCACCACATGACACTAGTGTACCAATACTAACACTACTATCCTTATCTCCTCTTTTCACAAACATATATTTTTTCAAATATTAGACCACCTAAGGTTGTCTTAGACCTATTTTAGTACCCACACAAGAACCATAAGAATATAAATACATGACTTCTTTCCCTCTAACCACTAGATGGAAATCAGATAAAAATTACATAAGCAAACTTAGAACAAGTTGTTCACAATTAAGGTTATCAATCCCTATTTTTTCCTACTTCTACACACTACCATCTACAATATTCCTAGTTTAGATCACCCATATTTATAATCTAAAGCAAATTCAAAGCACTCAATTCAACTATCATACTAAATTCACTTGTACTTGCACCAACATATATATGGGGAGAACTACTTTAGGACTTATCCCTCTTCAGATTATTGTTATATAGGTAAATGTCATCATATCAGGGCATTGAGGATGTCCAACCTACCCCACTAGAAAACACACTTTTCATCTTGTATCAATTAGATTCCTTAGAAACATGGAGGATTAATGTTTACTCATAGATTTAATCAAAATAGGCCATCTATAAGGTTTCATATCCCATTCATGTAGGAATAAACCTAACATATTTAGACATAGGTACACCCAAAATCTTGGGATAGTCCTGCATAAAAAACACTATCACCAAAATAGGGACACTAATGCCACATGGTGCTACTATCAAATTAGGATACTATTATCCATGAGGGTTTTGATAGTTGAATCCTATTTACAATACTTTGACCAGCCTCTACCTAAGTTTTTAGCCTCTATATCATCTGTCTTAGTCATTTTCTAACTATGTTTTTATTTTCATTATTTATTGTTGTTTTTAGAAAGGTCAAATTAAGTCAATTTTGTAACAAATTAATGGTTGTATTTATTACATATTTCTATCCTGATTTACTATAATTTACTCCTTAACAACATTAGAATTAAATTCATCTAAGTCTTAAAATATTAAAACACATGGGATAAATACATAGAGCTTGATCCTTATTCAGAGTATTGGTATGTAGGCAATGCTCAACATAAGGGGTGTTGAGGTTTAACTCAAATTCAACTACTAGTCCATTTTTTATCCATTTATAATGTGTGACCTATTGAACTAGGGTTACAAGTGAAGAGGAAAGAGTACAATGGTTTTCATTAAGGATTGAGAGATCCCCCACAAAAAAATTGAACACATGAAAAGGAAAACATACCATATCAATTTAAGAAAGCTAGATCTCTCCATATTTTTATGATCCCTAATTACACTAGTGCATTGCACCTGCATCAAATTCTATAACCTTGTCCCAAATCTGAATGAAACCCTATTATTGATTCATATCATCATTACATAGTCACACAATCCATTTTTTAGTTTCAATCATAGACCTACATTATCATTTTTTAGCTAAGTTATTTCCTTCTTTCATTTTCCTTTTTTAGCATTTTTACAAATATAGTAAATTACAAATTAGTGTATGATTAATTTATGCTTGTATTTTACTTTTAGGGTTGAACATTCTCCTAGTTTCCCATTTTTTAATAAAATACAGACTATGTTTTCTCTGTTATCAAAAATATTTAAGATCAAGTATACTTGAATGAAGACCAAACAATAGATTCTCTGATCGTGAATTTTAATTGGTATATCATGGATATACAAGTTGATTTTTAAATCTATAAACTGGTTATCTAAAAGTTGCCAATATTTTTAAATTTTTTATGACTATTGAATAATTCATTTATATGCATGGAACCAAATCTAAAATTCACTTGAAAATTATGAATACTTCATACCTTGTATGACATATTATTGAGTTTTAAAAATTTGCATCATATTTTCCTTAGATCTTTGTAATTAGTGATGAAACATTCTTTCATATTATTAATAAAACATTTATTTTCTATATAACTTAAATCTACTTTCTATTTGTGTTATTTAGTTTATCAATTTAGTTTTCTCCTATTCTCTCTCTCTCTCTGGTGTAGTTTATTATGTTTATTTTCAATTTGTTTAGTTTTATTTCAATAATATTATTTCATAGTTAATGTCTATTTTCATGTCTTTCTAGTCTTAATATAATATTTTATTTCCTTGTCTCATCTATTACTTTAAGATTTCACTTATTTTCTTAACTTGTCTAATTTAAACCTTAATTTTTATTATGTAACTAATTTTGATCATAACTTATTTTATTTTTTGGTTTTATTTTCATATTTCATTGTTTATATTTTTAGTATCACTTTTTTTAAGAAGGATAAATGTAAGAAGGTTGTTTGATTAAAATAACTTGCAAATTTTGAAATATCGATAAGCATCAGAATGTTTGATCCTTTAAGAGATTGTCTTTTCATAGGCTTTACTTTATTAGTTAGGATTGATAACATTTGACTCAAACTCTTATATAAATGACTAATATTGAAAATTGATATCTGTTATGTTTTTATTTGAATCACTTGAAATAAATATTTGATTCCAAAAAATTAGTTAAGTCTTGAGTATTATTTAAATTTACACTCTTAACTACTAAAATACCTTTCACATACCTTAGAATTGATCTTTTAGTCATAGTTTTATTTACAATTAGATGGGTACAATTCCAATTTAACCTTCATGATAGGCAAACATGTATATTTTTTGATGTAGTAATTTTTATCGTTAGCAAGTCACCATGTTACTTTGTTGAGCTCCAACCTATGGGCATGACACATGAATTTGCATCAAATCTTTATGATTCCACATTTTCATTATATATTCTATTGTTATGACATTGACATTATGATTGTTAAAATGGTTATTAGCTATTATTTATCTAGGTTATTTATGGTACTAGTTACAACATGGTTGGGTTGCATTCTTAATTATGTGATTAATTATTTTGTGGACATGTTACCATGATTGATGATATTATAAATCTATTTTAATTATCGATTATAAAAATAATACAATTAATGTTCTTTTTGATGATTGTAGGTTTTATCTATGAGCTAGGTAGATGTTAAAGGTTGGACTCCCAGGACTAAGTGAATTCTAAACATGTCAGCATGTCCAACATGTATACTTATTATTTCATTTATCCTTTAGACACCTTGATTGGTTGTTATATTTGTTATTTGTGGTCCTTGTACTTTTGGTTACTACTTTACTTTGTTTGATGTCATTATTATCATTATTACCATTAAATTCTATTATGTATTTTGATAGCTATAACCTTATCCCATACGCATAGCTCCATTCCATTTCTCTACCATGTTGGTCTTTGAATCTTTTTTTATTCCTCCATGGGTCCTAGTAACCTATGCAGTCTATACCTAAACCTACCTAGACCTACTTGGACCTAACACATTCCAGCTTGGGAACCTTTGTCACCTTACTTTCATGTCCTAACCCATTTGACCTAGCACTATATGCTAAGGTGGTGGCATGTTATTTCAATGACTAATTATTCATGGCTTGACTTCGTATTATGTGGGATTTAATTTGTTGATATTTTTAAATATTGTGTTATCCATTTAGGTCTATAACATATAAGGGAATGTATTAACCCCATTTAATGAGGTAGGTGGCATATTTAACAAAGGACTCAAGGTTAATTAAGTTGGTTTGTGTTTAGTCTTTATGTTAATCATTATCTCATTTGATATTGGTTGATGGGTTGGTTGATCATCGAGCCTTCCAAACTCACCATCAATGGTGAGGTTGGTGGGGGATTTCATTGGGATACAGAGGTATTTATCTCTCCTCCAAAATTAAATATAAAATTGAATGGGGTATGAGGGGATTAGAAAAAAATAATGGGAAGTTTGGATGGTGGGCATAAGGGTTAGGATGATGGAAATTTTGGAGAGGAAATAGTGAAAAACTCAACTGGTTTTAATGGTAGGCATGACTATTTGGGAAACACATAGTGATGCTTGGTGAGATATAGAGGTTTTTACCTTTTTGAGCATATTGAAGTCTTATACATTTTTCAAGTAAGTCTTCTGGTTTTATGGGTTTGATTTTATTAACTATGTTAGATGAAAGTGAAGATTAAGAGGTTGTTTATGTAACTAAAAGTTTTAGGACTTCCAAGTGCATATGCAGACCCCATATAATGATATATAAATATATTTAATTGCATATAAACTTAAAATAAATATATATAGTGTATATGTTGTCTAGTTCTAATCCTTGGCTTTCTTATATTCAATTTTGCATGCAATCATTTTGTTTTCATGATTGGTGCATATATGCTTGAAAAATGTTTGTTAAGTTGACTATGTTTTACAAAAAGAAAACTGTGTTATTTTCTTTTGTGTGTGTGTGTGTGTGTGTGTGTGTGTGTGTGTTTAAGGAATCGATGGTATTTTCATGCATATGAGTTAAAACACATATTTTGTATCAACTATGTTTTATGGAATACGGATGACTATGTTTCATATGTATAATGACTATGTGTTATAAAGTTCAATGAGTTTCAACTTTGTATTATATGGAAACTATATTTTTATGAAATGATATATGTGTGTTTCCCCTTTAGTGACTGTGTTGTTTTAAAGGGTGACTATGTCGTTAATGGGTTTGTATTTTCTATATACAAGTAAATGTGTTTTAGTAAAGAATTGGTTGCATTTTATTTTACGATTGTCTAGTTTTATCATGGTTAGGTCCTATTCTTATAACATTTGTGTTATTTTAAATGACTATGTTTTCTTTGATAACATATGTGGTGGTTAAATTTGGTACCTACAGTCTCTTAAAGTTATGTCTGTGATTCCTTTAAATATATATCAAGATGAATGGGTTATATAGGGACTATGTTATTGGACCACCATGGGGTTGTTATCTTTTGATAATCTTGATAAGTTGTTTTGGTTGGAATCTTAAGGATCTATCTAGACTAGGTGTTATTATCATAATATTTGATTTTACTATTCATATTTTGCTATGTCATGTAGTATTTTATATATTTGTGCCTAGGGTTATTAACATTTTGATTATATCATTTTATCAAAATTTTCAATCCTTATATCTATATGTAAGTATGCATATGGTAAGTTGTGGCTTTGATTTGGAATTGGGGGCTATTTTGACTATGACTGTGCTTTATGGTATGATAGTTACAAATTATTGAAACATTAGTGTTTCATTTGAATCTATTTGAGCCTTAAATTTTTATAATAGTTGATCATTTGAATCTATTTTGGAATTATCTTTTAATTAAGTGGTTATGATGTGGGTCAACTATGTTAGTGTTTTCTTCATTACATTGAACTATACGAATGTATGTTTATTTTAATAGAGAGTGCTTTTGAGATGCATGATGGTGATGGTGCTATCATATTATGTCTGAGTTATTTGAATGAGCTACATTCACTTCACTATGGTATTAGATATCAACCTTGGAATTTTTTGATTAAGTCATGATCATTAGTGTTTGTAGTCTTGATTATTTTAGTGATATTGTGTTTATTTTATTATCATACTAGTTTCTTCTTTGATTGCATCATTTTATTAACTCTGTTAGCTTTTGTATCAAGATTCAAGTCTATATTTTTGATGTATGAATGCATAAATATATCTGTAATATATCATTTTTAATGATATGATTATATATTTGACTAACACTTTGACTTATTCATTATAAGTTTTATTGGGTCATATTTCAAAGTATTGCTTACAGAGGCATGGATATTTTTATGTTTTGTTTGATTGATAATTGTGATTGATTTATATTCTATTTGTGTCATTATTTAATTAGGTTTTATTTTGTTAATGTTTGGGTTTCTTTTTAGATTGTGTATTTTCATTCCTGGACTAGAACTAAATATTTAAAAATATATTAGGAGTTTGGATGGTTAAGGTTGGCCATGATTTTGGATAGGGTTCCAATTAAGATAATTTCAAAAGATATATAATGGATTAGAGTTAATCCATTCTATATTATTCTATAGCTAAGATTAACCTTACCCACTCCTGATTATACTTAGATGGATTAACTATTCCCATCTCACCTTGGAATGATATGATTGTATTCTTTTTATTTTAAATATGTATTTTATTCAAAGATTGATATGCTAAGAATTCATCTAATGTTACTAGTTACCATAACCACCATCCTGATAATGGTTTGGGTGGTGAGGGCCATCGATGGTTTAGCTTATAGGGATGGTTGGGTGGGTTCATCTTGATCTGTTTATCGATGTCTGACTTCATTATATGATGATTTTTCATTCATGTATGGAATATGGTAACAAATTTAAATGTTGATTTGATTAATTATTAAATTGACTATATCTATTAGCTTTGATATTTATGAATACATTGATCTTGATGTTTATTAATGAATGAAATGAATGGACTGATAAACCAAAATGGAAATGTAATATTGAATAAGGTGAATTGGTTATTGACCAAAGGTGATATTATATAGTAGGTATATTGTATCATTTAATTATTAAGTTGATCCTACATTGAATTAATATTCTTTATGATCATAACAAGATGGAGCTAGTTGGGTATGCAAATAACCCAAATATACATGTTCATTGCTATATTAATTATACAATGATCAATTGTTATTTTATGAGGTTGATTATATTCTAGTTTGATTTAGTTGATATATACATCTCTAATAATATTTATTATCTTATTAATTCTTGATGTCAAAATAACTAATCCATGAATACTCACTTGGGATCCACTTAGATATTTTACAATAGTTCCTCAATTCTACAATCTGTTTAATTCAGAATGGATAGAATTATATGGGAAATCAGATATAATTAATGTTGATAACTCACATTAGTTAAATAAATATTTGATTTGGATTATCACTTTATGGATATAAATACATGGATACATATGTGCCTCTTAATCATTCTAGTAATGCATACACTTTTATAGTCGGATCATGAGGAAAATAAATCAAATACTCCCTTCTATAACACATTTTAGACATACTTGGTAGCGTTCAAGCTATGTATTCTTCATAAATTTTTAAGACATTAATTCTTGAAGTCATGTATGTCACATCGGTAAATATGAAATTAATGAGTTAATTCCTATATTAATTAATAAAGGAAATAACAATTAGTTAAATCTTATGATAAAAGAATAAACATGTATAATTTTTTACTTAGATTAAACATATGGTTAAGTAAAGGAATTTAAAGGAACCCATAATGAAACAAAATATGATAATCAAGTTATTATATCACCTTACTCCATTTAATGAGACTTAGTTGATTAACTAGAATTTATACACTCATTATTTTCTTTCATGACAAGTTGTATGTATCTTATTTTTACTTTTTGATAGACAAACTTTCTTACCTCAATACCTTGACTGGTCAATCAAGAATTTTGAAAAAATTCCTTGAGGGTAACCTTTTATTTAGGTTCCACTCATCTTGAAATTTGGATGAACTTCATTTCTTAATGATGTTGGGTTATGTGCTTGAATATTACTATTGAATGCTTGCTATTTTACTTTTATCTAATTAAATTATTAATTAATTCTTATCACAATGATATATTTAAGCAATCCTTTATTGTGTGATTATGAAAATAATAGAATTCCTTTTAATAGGCTACTTGATTGAAATTCACTATTAATGGTTGTTTAAGTTACTTTTCTTTAAAAAATAGATAGTTCAGATTTATATTCTTGAATGCCTCAAAATTTATTAATATCACATTAGTTGTGCCAATATAAATGGTTGTTGGTTTTCATGCTTTTAGAATTACAATGTTGAATTATAACTATTTATTTTTATGAACATCCATGTTGGTAAACAAATGATGTATTAATCATGAGAATAGTGCGATGACCTTAAAGGCTATAAGACATTATGAACCTGATGGTAGCACTAAATAACCTTGTATTTAAATCTATTTATTCTTATGCTTTAGTATATTTCACAGTAAGAATGAATCAAAATCTACAAGTGTTGAATTATTTATGATTGCTGATTTTGTTGCTTGTTTATATTATCTAGAATATATATTAATAAATATATAATCTAGATAATATAAACAAGCAACAAAATCATCAATCATAAATAATTCAACACTTGTAGATTATTTATGATTGCTGATTTTGTTGCTTGTTTATATTATCTAGATTATATATTAATAAATATATAATCTAGATAATATAAACAAGCAACAAAATCAGCAATCATAAATAATTCAACACTTGTAGATTTTGATTCATTAATGAAACTAAATATACTAAAGCACAAGAATAAATAGATTTAAATACAAGGTTATTTATTGCTACCATCTGGTTCATAATGCCTAATTTTTTATTTTATTCCTTGTTTATATTATGTAGATTGTAGATGGTTAATTTAAAGGGTTGGTTTAACTGGGAAGGATAACTTTGTTTCCCTAAGTTATCATTTAGGTTAATCATGGATATATATATAAGTTAAAGGGTTGGTTTAACTACGAAGGATAACTTTGTTTCCCTAAGTTATCATTTAGGTCAATCATATATATATATATATATATATATATATATATGATTGACCTAAATGATAACTTAGGGAAACAAAGTTATCCTTCCCAGTTAAACCACCCCTTTAACTTAACCATCCTCAAGTGGTACTGAAACACATTGAGGAGAGTGAGGTATTTATCTAGGGTTAAGGACCTAAAAATGGTCCTATGTGAAAGTTTGAGAGCCACTTATGGCACTCAAAACTTATCATTATATTCATACACTAATACATCTTAAACCCCATAATCCTTCTAATACAACAATATGCTTCCCCATATCACCTTTTGTATGTGTTTACCTTTATCCAATTGCCTTAGTTCACCTTCTTTAGTTCAAGTTGTGCATCTATGAAGTGCACTAAATGTTTTCATTGCATTAGCAAGACTTAGTAAGTGGGCCTAACACATGGCCAAAATATACTCTGATATATAATTCTAAAAATATTTTTAAAGTTGTCTCATATGGTATTAGAGTAATTTTATACTCTATGGAACTCTGGGAATGAGTATTTTCCTTTAAAAATTTACAATCTTATAAGTTATCAATTGTGATTTCTTAGGATGCTTAAAACAAAATCAAGGAGAGGCAACATCCATGAAAATCCTTTAAATGCCAACCCAGGTATGGGTAAAGGTAGAGGATGAGGAAGGGGTTGTTGAGGTTGCATCCCCATTCACAACCAAGAAGAGTTGCCCTTGAATAATGCTAACATCAATATCGAGTTACCCAATACTGGAGTAGTTAGTAGGATTCCAACCAATAAGCATGAGGAAATCCTCAATGGAATATTAATATCCATTAACACCTTGTAAAGAAAGATTGATAACGAGGAACAAATATTGAGCAATCTTAAAGGGTTATGCCAAGAGGAAGCACCCAATTTGGAAATAACACAAGTGAAAGGACCTATAATTTAAGAATTACCTTTGACCACCATTGAATCAATCATCAAAGATCCAATGAAGACTCCACTACCTACCTTTTTGGGTGAGGAATCTAGTGATGCAACTAATGTATGGTTGGTACACTTGAAAAATTACTTCAATTTACAAAATATGGCTTCCAATGTGAAAGCTAGAGTAGGAGCCTATTAGTTAGTAGGACTTGAAGTGTTATGGTGGAACCACATTTGTGATATTGAAAGATATCAGCCTTTGAACTTGTCTTGGTCTAATTTTTAGACTTATTTTCATAAGAGGTACCTGAATGCAAATTATAAAGAGAATAAAATCACTAATTTTTAGCTCTTAAAGTAAGAGAACATGTATATGGTTGAGTATGAGAAAATTTTCTAGATTTACTATGTTATGTGAACTATATGAATGATGAAGGAACTAAGATTATTAAGTTCAAACTTGTGCTTATGGAAATTTTGATGAATTATGTTAACATGAAAAATCCAAAAAACTTTGGCTACAACAATCAAATCATCCTAAAGGGTTGAGGAAAAATAAAATTCTCACTAAAAGGTAAGACAAGAATTTAAGTCAACTAGGTAGTAGTCTAAAACAAATAACCTTTCTCTCATGAACAAGAACTTTACAAAATTTGATCACAACCATAGATTTTTAGGAGGTAATAAAAAATTTCAGCATGTTCTTCAATCAAAATAGGAACTTCAAGTCCCATGGATCTTCCAAATCTTGTTCTTACAAGAAGGAACAACATCAAAACAACCAATGTGGACCTACTATGGGTGCTAACACTATTCTAGTAGCATATTCTAGACCAATTATTTCATGAAAATGTGGTGAAATAAATATGAAAAGGATTATCCTAAACTAAAATCATGCCAAACAGCAAACCATAGACTATATGTTGTTATTTATAATCATAATGCTGACTTGTAGGCCACTCTAATTGAAACCCTAGGTATAATTAATGGTTTTCCTTTGATTATCTTGATTGATTCTAGTGAAACAAATTATTTTATTTCTCATTTTTCTATTAAGAAATGTAATATCAAACCCATCTTGATAAGAGAAGGTTGGGAAGTTGAATTCAGTACTAGCAAGAAAGTGCCCATTCTTGAGTGCTTATAAAAAGCAAAATTAGATCTTGGTGTTTTTAAGACTAAAGTGAATCTTTTTATCACACTTTTAGGGTCTTATGATCTCATCCTTTGGATGGATTGGTTGTATGAACATCAATCCACACTTGATTGTGTGGGTAAAAGAGTGTAATGCACTAATGACCTTGGCCAAATTATTGAAGTGTAAGGCATGTAAGGGTCTGAGAGATGTAAAACACTTTCAGCCTTATAGCTAAAAAGAGTTGTTAAGAAGGGATACAAGATTTATGAAGTCTAACTATAGGGAATATCCAATGAGAAAGAGTTGGCACATGTATATTTTCCTATTTCAGTGGATTCTATGGATGTTTTTCTTGAAAAACTACCCATGCTACCACCCAAACAAGAATTTGACTTCTATATTGACATCATACTCAGATTTACCCCTGATTCTAAATCACCTTTCTACATGAATGTGGATGATCTAAAAGATTTGAAAGTTCATCTAAAATAACTTTTAGATAGTGAAAACTTCTAGCCAAGTGTATCTCTTTGTAGTGCTCTAATGGTTTTTATGAAGAAGAAGGATAATACTCTAAGGCTTTGCATTGATTACCACATGTTAAATAAGGTAACAATAAAAAACCATTATCCTTTGCCTAGAATTGATGACTTATTTAACCAAATGAAGGGTGATGTATTTTTTTTATAGATCTAGTTACTATCAACTATGAATCAAGGAAGAGGACATACATAAAGCTACCCTTAGAACCTTTTATGGACATTATGAGTTCACAGTTCTACCTTTCAACTAACCAATGCACCTGTAGCTTTCATGAATCTTATGAACAACATATTTAGAGAATTTTTTGATAAGTTTGTGCTGGTTTTTCTTAACAACATTCTTATTTATTTTAAAAATGAATCTAAACATGATTAGCACCTTCAAATACTAAGACAACATAAGCTTTATGGAAAATTATCCAAATGTGCATATTCTATGAATCTAAAATTCATTACTTAATAAATATTATTTCTAAAAAAATCATTATTATTGACCCCACTAATATCAAAAATATTCAAGATTGGCCTACTCCTTCTAATGTACATGAAGTGCGAAGCTTCATGGGTTTGGCTAGTTATTACCGACATTTTGTTGAAATTTTTTCTAGTGTGGCCTACCCCATCACTTCCTTGCATCACAAAAGAATGAAATTTGTATGGAATCCGTAGTGTGAAGAAACATTTAATAAGCTAAAAGGGATACTTACAAAAACTCTTGTTCTTATCATACTAGACCCAAATGGTAACTTTGAAGTTTGGGTTGATGCTTCTAAAGAAGGCTATGGATGTATCTTGACTCAAGATGGCAAGGTTGTGGCTTACAAGTCATAAAAAAATGAAATAACATGAAAAGAAATATCTTACACATGATATGGAGATTGCTACTATTGTTCACGCACTCAAATAATAGAAACATTTTCTATTTGGAAAGCCTTTCCAATTAAAATCTGATCACTAAAGTCTTGATTATTTATTCTCTCAAGAATATTTAAATGCATGCTAGTATAGGTGGCTAAAATTTTTGAGCTATTTTGACATGAATATATCATATGTCAAAGGCAAGGAGAATCATGTGGCTAATTCACTTAGTAGATGAATGAAACTTGCTACCTTGGCAGTGTTACAAATAAATTTTAGAAGTGTTGTTTTGGAATAACAACTTGTTGATGTATTCTACCATGATGTAAGAGCAAGTTTAGCTAATAAGCTTGTAGTAAAAATATTTAATTAATTTTATATTATAATAGATGGCCTAATAAGGCATAAAGTTATAATTTATATCCCTAGATTGGGTGACTTGAGAAATTCTATACTTAATAAAGTGCATACAACACCTTATCATGCTCATCCAGGGGTTATAAAAATGATGCATGAGCTAAAAAAGCTCTATTTTTGGCCTAAAATGAAGCATGATGTCGTTAAATTTGTAGAAAAATGCTTGGAATGCCAAGGGTTCAAAGGTAAGCATTTTAATCTAAGAGGAATGTTGTACCCTCATGATATTTCAAGAGATAAATGCATTGTAGCCTCACTTGATTTTATTGTGGGACTATCAAAATCATGCAACAAGCATTATACAATCCTAGTGGTGATTGATAAAGCAACTAAAGTTGGCCACTTTAATGTTGGGAACTTAATAGATGACACATCCATGTTTATGGAATGCTTTGTGAAGGAATTAGTAAGACTCCATGGTATACCTAAATTGATCATATCAGATTAGGACAAGTTAGTTACGTCAATTTTTTGGCATACTTTAATTACAGCCTTTGGAAAAAAGCTATATTTTAGTTCTTATCATCCAAAACTGGATGGGCAAATAGAATAACTCAACAAAGTGGTTGAAGATATGTTGTGCATATATGTAATGGATAAGCAAAAAAATGGAAGGACTATCTCCATCTAGTTGAATTTTCATATAATAATTCCTACCATTCAACTATTAAGATGGCTCTATTTGAAGACTTATATGGATGTAAGTGCAGAACACCTCTTAGTTGGATTAAATTGGAAAATAAGGTTGTTAATAGACCAAATTTATTTTTGTAATATGACAGGCAAATGGAATTAATAAGGTAGAATTTAAAAATAGATTTTGATAGATAGAAGAGCTATGCAGATCTTAAGAGAACTCCACGTGAATTAAACATGAGAGACTATTTTTTTACACATTAGATTGTAGAAAAATTCTATTAAATTTGGTAGGAATTAAAATTTAGCACCACATTTTGTTAGGCCTTTTAACATAGTGGAAAATATTATCCCTTTTGCTTACCAGTTGGCACTTCCTCCTTCTCTTTCAAGGATTCACGATGTTTTTCATGTTGCTTTGTTGAGAAAGTATATACCTAATCTATCTCATGTTTTGCATTGGACTCATTTATAGGTCATGGAAGAGGAAAAGATCCAGTTAGAACCATTGAGAATATTGAACCATCACAATGTTAAGCTATGTAACAGATATATACAATAGGTTTTGGTGAAATGAGACTCTATAAGCAAAAGGAATGCTACTTGGGAAGATTTTCATAGTTCAAACAAAATTATGCATGCATTTTTTATTAAGTCATTGGGATGTCTCCCTTATAAGATGTGGAGTATGTTATGATTCCAAATTATCATTATATATTCTATTGTTATGACAGTGACACTATGATTATTAAACTAGTTATTAGTTGTTATTTAGATAGACTATCTATGGTATTGGTTGCAACATGGTTGGGCTGCATACTTAATTCTATGATTAATTATGTTGTGGACTTGTTACTACTATTGATGATACTATAAATCTATGTTAATTATCAATATAATGTAATTAATGCCCTTTTTAGTGTTTTCAATTTTTATCTATGATTTAGGTAGATGTTGGAGGCTATACTCCCAATATCAAGTGAACTTTGAGTACATTGGCATGTCTAACATGTATACTTGTTATTTAATTTGTCCTTTCGACACATTGATTGGTTGTTATATTTTTCAGTTGTGGTCCTTGTACTTATGGTTAGTGGTGTATTTTGTTTGATGTTGTTATTATCATTAATATCTATTAAGTGTTTTTTCAGATGAAACCTTATCCCATATGCAAAAATCCATTCCATTTATCTACCACATTGGTATTCAAATATTTTCTTCATTCCTCCATGGGTCCTAGTAGACTATGCAGTCTATAACTAAACCTACCTAAACCTACCTAGACCTAACACACCCCCCTTGGGAACCCTTGTCACCCTACTTTCATGTCCTAACCCATTTGACCTAGCACTATACACTAAGGTGGTGGCATGTTATTTCAATGACTAGTTAGTCATGGCTTGACTTAGTATTATGTGGGATTTAATTCATTGATATTTTTAAATATTACATTATCAACATAGGTCAATAATATATGGGGGAATGTATTAAACCCATTTAAAGAGGTAGGTGGCATATTTGGAAAAGGTTTCAAGGTTAATTAAGTTAGTTTGTGTTTAATCCTTATGTTAATCACTAATTTTCTCTACTATTGGTTAGTGAGTTGGTTGATCATCAAGCCTTCTAGAATTTCCATTACTAGTGAGGTTGGCAGGGGATTTCTTTGGGATGTAGAGGTGTTTATCTCTCCTCCCAAATTGAATGTAGAATTGAATGGAGTATGGGGGGAGTGGATAGAATAAATGGGAAGTTTGGATGGTGGGCATAAAGGTTAAGAAGATGGAAAGTTTGGAGAGGAAATAATGAAAAGCTCAACTTGTTTTAATGGTGGGAATGGATATTTGGGAAACACATAGTGGTGCTTGGTGAGTTATAAAGGTTCTTACCTTTGTGGGCATATTAAAGTCTTCTATGTTTTTCAATTAAGTATTTTGGTTTTCTAGGTTTGATTTTATTAACTATGTTAAATGGAAGTGAATATTTAGAGGCTGCTTATGTAGTTAGAAGTCTTAGGACTTTCAGGTGCATACATAGACACTATATAATTATATATTGATATATTTCATTGCATATAAACTTGTAATAAATATATACATTATATATGTTGTCTGGTTTGAATCCTTGGCTTGCTTATATTCAATTTTGCATGAAATCATTTTGTTTTCATGATTCATGTAGATATACTTGAAAAATGTTTTTTAAGTTGACTGTGTTTTACAAAAATGCAACTATGTTGTTTTCTTGTGTGTGTGTGTGTGTGTGTGTGTGTGTGTGTGTGTGTGTGTGTGTGTGTGTGTGTGTGTGTGTGTGTGTGTGTGTGTGTGTGTGTGTGTGTGTGTGTGTGTGTGTGTGTGTGTGTGTGTGTGTGTGTGTGTGTGTGTGTGTGTGTGTGTGTGTGTGCGCGTGCGTGTGTGTGTGTGTGTGCATTTTTAAAGAATCGATGGTGTTTTCATGCATATGTTTTGAAACATGTTTTTGGTATTGACTGCATTTGATGAAATATGGGTGACTATGATTCATATGTATAATTACTATGTGTTATAAATGTCAATGAGTTGTAACTTTTTATTATATGGAAACTATGTTTTTATAAAACAATGTTTATGTGTTTCCCCTTTAGTGATTGTGTTGTACTATGATGTTAATGGGATTGTGTGTTCTATATACAAGTAAATGTGTTTAGTAAATAATTGGTCATATTTTGTTTTGTTATTGTCTATTTTTATCATGGATGGGTCTTGTTCTTATATCATCTATGTTATTTTAAATGACTATGTTTTCCTTGAAAATACTTGTGGTGGTTAATGTTGTTACTTGTAGTCTCTTAAATTTATGTTTATGATTATTGTTAAGATATATCAAGATGAATGGGATGTATCAAGACTATATTATTGGACCACCATGGGGTCATTATATTTTGATAAACTTGTTCATTTAATTTGGTTAAAAGCTTAAGGATCTATCTGGACTAGGTGTTATTATCATAGTATTTGATTTTACTATTTGTATTGGGCTATATCATGCAGTATTTTATATACACATGCCTAGGTTTATTAAAAATTTCATTATATCATTTTATCAAACTTTTCAAGCCTTATATATATGTGTAGGTGTGTGTATGGTAAACCATGGCTTTGATTTTGGATTCTAGGTTATTTTGACTATAACTATGTTTTATGGTATGATAGTTATAAATTATTGAAACATTGATGTTTCATTTGAATCCATTTGAACCTTGCCTTTTTATAATCATTGATCATTTGAATTGATTATGGTATTATCTTTTAATTAAGTGGTTATGAGGTGGGTCAACTATGTTATTGTTTTTTTCGTTACATCAAATTGTAAAATGTATGTTTATTTTAACATAGAGTGGTTTCAATATGCATGATGGTGATGGTGTTATCATATTATGTCTAGGTTGTTTGAATGAGTTAAATTATATTCATTTTGGTCTTAGAGATCAACCTTGGAATTTTTTTGATTAAGTAATGATCATTAGTGTGTGTAGTCTTGATTATTTTGGTTATATTATGTTCATTTTATAATAATATTGGTTCCTTCTTTGACTGCATCATTTTATCAATTGTATTAGGATTTTTATCAAGTTTTAGGTCTATATTTGTGATGTATGAATGCATAAATATATCTAAAATATATATTTTTGTAATGATATGATTATATCTTTGATTAACAGTTTGACTTAATCATTCTAAGTTTTATTAGGTTGTATTTGAACCTATTGCTTATGGAGGCATGGCTATTTTTTTGCCATGTTTGATTGATAATTATAATAGAGATATATTATATTTGTGTCATTATTTAATTAGGTTTTATTTTATTGATGTTTGAGTTACTTGTTGGAATGTGTGTATTTTCATTCCTAGACTAGACCTAGTTATTTAAAAGTATATATTATGATTTCAGATGGTTAAGGCTAGTCATGATATTGGACGGGGTTCAAAGTAGGATAATTTCAAAAAATATATAATGGATTAGAGTTAATCCATTGTATATCATTTAGAATCCAAGATTAACCCTCTCCACTCCCAATCTATATTTGGACTGATTAACTATTTACTTTTCAAATTTTATTCACCTATTAGGAAATGGTGGCAAGTTGAATTTAGATAAGGAAAAGATGATGGGAGAATCCTATTTTTATGTGGAAATGTTAAGGAAGAGTTTAAGATGAAGTATAAAAATGAAAAATTATTTACACTAAAGTAATTTCCTTATTCAAAAAAATTAAAATATTTAAGGAGAATAAAATGGTCTGACAAAGACAAAAGTATTAACCACTTCGATGCATAGTGTCATGCTCAAAAGAGTTTTCTTACAAAATTAGAAAATAGAGGATTATGGAATCAAAACTTTTGATGTAATTATTGGTATAAATCCAAATGTCATGGTAGACACTTTAAAATTAACTCCAATAGTGCAAGATGCAAAATTAGAATGTCTATTCCTTTTAGATATGTGGGTATAAGGGCATTGACAATATTTTTTGATCCAATATTTGGATCTATTTCAGCAGCATGAAGAATAATTATTCTAAAGTACGTGTCAAGAAATGAATTTTTACAATCACGCCTCATTTGTATCCTTAAAAATTGGGATGGATCAATTTATACAACACTAAATTTATATACATCTCTCTCTAATGTTGCTTCTCATATTCTATTTTTCTTTTCAAAAAAATGTGAGTTTTTGATGTAGTGAAATTTTATTTTTTTGATATATTCCTTGATCCTCCATACATCCATAGTCACTATTATGTTTAAAACATATATACTCATTATATACAATCATAAATGCAACATGTCCATAAATCAATCTAGGCTCGGAGAAGATATAGCATACCTACACTTATAATTGGGAATGCATTTGTTAAGTGGGAGCATGACCAATATGGGGATCCAATAAACCCAATTATGGGATATTTTATCATAATAAACTATGATAAGGAGGGTTATAAAGCCTTCAGTCTAACACAATCACACAATAACTCTGAGGGGGTCCTAGGTTTTGATATCACCTAAACTAGTAACAAGTAAAGTAAATATAATATAGTGCTCACAAAATCTTGTGGCACAACATGAGGGGTTAGTAAACAATTTAAAAATGTATAATATAATCTCAATTAAGTATGATAAATACCCTAATACATGGAATATGAAGAGTAATATTATTCAAAGCTAACACTTATGCTACTTACCTAAATGTGAACCCATTGAGACTCAATCTCTCCCTTGTCTAAAGGGTATTAATAAGAGGTTATTATGGTTTGTAAGGATCACTAATAAATTCCAATGCATTTAATAATTATCTACAAGACTAGATTCTCCAAGTAGAAATACTAAGCTAAGACTCCTCGAGTAGAATGGTGGAAGAAAAAATTATAAATAAGTTAAAACAAATAATAAATTTTGATTACATATTGACATAATGACAAAATGATTTTGTATTTATAGGAAAATTTTACCCTAAAACCTTCTAAAAATGTCTACTGATAGGGTTGACCGAGTTGAACCAACACAATTTTGGTCCATAGTTCACTAGGACATGAGTTAGGTCAGCCAAAGGCTAACTAGTTCCTAAGTGAAAAATACCTTAAAATAGTATAGGGTTAACCCATTTGACCCTGTATAGTCGACTAATTAAATGGACCTAAGGTGAGGAAAAGAGGGAAGGAAAGAGGAAAAATATTGAAGGAGTGTATAAAGGATTATTAATAGCTTAGGGAATGATTTTAGGAGCTGGTTAGATTGGTAATAATGTGGAAATAAGGGACAACAATCTTGTGAAGCACTAATGGTCTACCCACCCCTTTCCCCATGTATCCTTTAAGGTGTGAACTTATAGATATTTAATATCAATGGGTTATTTCAAGATGTAAAGTGTTAGTACTTGATAAAATTTAAAAATATTATATGTACACATATGCCCCACTTGAAGCTCATCACATGTCACTAAGGTATAATAGGGGATGGTGCTTCGAGAAAGAACATATAATGTTAATGCTAAAAAGAGTTATAGTATTTTAAAGAGTAAAATAATTAAAATTAAATGAAAAAAAATAAAATGACTAAAAAGTTAATGATTGAAAAGTAGATGACTAAAAATTAAATGACTGAAAAGTAAATGTGATGCGTACCTTGAATTACCTTTACTGTTGGATGGTTGTATATTTTTTTGTTAGTTTTGATTATGTAGGGTGTAGAGATTACTTTCAAAAAACATAAGAATACAAAACTAAAGAGCAAAAACAAACAATCGTAGGAAATCCAAGATAACTGGTGCTATGAGGATGGGACGTACTTAGAAATTTGGCAAGTTGGGTTAACAAGTGTTATGTTAGACCAAATGACCAAGTCAAAAATAAGAGTAAATTCGGTAACCAAAAATCCAAGGCTAATAAAGGCCAAAATACTCAAACAAGTAAACTTCAAGTGAGAAATGAAAACTCACAAAATCAAACCAAGGATACATGTCAAAAAGGATGGTAATCAAATATCAATTGTAAAAGTAGAAACAAAATGGTAAAACAACATTGATAAGTGAGCAGCAATAATTATTATCTCACTCAACAATGGAAAAGGTTACATAAAAAGGGAAAATAACATTGTCGAGTGAGAATTAACAAGCCAACCTCACTCAACAATGGAAAAAGGGGTATGAAATCTAGTGTCTATAACATTAGGATAGTTCAATAAATGATAAATCATAAAAAGAAAAACAAGACTAGGAATGTAATTTATGGTGTAAAGAAAGTAATCCAGCATTACTCAAACATGTGGTTTCACTCTAAGGATAGATAAAAATAAAATAAATTAGTGCTAGCATGTTTTTAAGAGGTGAAGAAGAAGTAAATAAAGAAGAAGGAAAAACAAATTTGGAATCACAATTTTCCTATCAAGGGGGGAAATTAAATGGGTGGAGGGGAGAATGAAGAAAAAACCAATGTAAATGAACTCTTTATCAAGTAAAGACACTCAAATTAGGTTTGTCAAAATAAAAGGACTTTCAACTTTAAGGTCTCTAAAGAACTTCTCTTAACCACACAAGTCTTAGGTAAACAAATGAAGTATATAGATTATCCCATGAAGGCTATATGCATGAAAATTAAAATGGACCTACCTCCCCACAATGTGTTTACCATTCCTCAGGGCCCCTTACAGAGTCGTCGGTCTACTAAAAATATTAGGTACTTATGTGAGAAATTAGGTAGCACCATAGAGTTTTTTGAATTCTCCTATTCCAATCAACTGGCCTATTACACCCTAATGGACCTTAGCTCTATGTGAAATCAACTATGGAGTTTGAACTTTGATTAGAGATAGGAAATGTGCTTGGAATCAATTATTTTGGTGTGATTTTGACTTTTAAAATTTGTATGTTACCTTTTGTATATCATTGCCTTGTGTTTCAAATTATTTGGATTTTAACTTTCTTGATGGCTTTTTCTATTCCTCCTCCATACAGATTTGGAAAACCAAACATGGGTCATAAATATGAATTTCATTTGAATACTTTGGAATTTCTTTCTAAGAGATAAAAATTCAAAGAGTATGGGGTATAAGAGTCATATAAATCTAGTTGAACTAAAAGTGTTATATTGAATTTGACCTTGATCTATCTAATGTGGAGTGAAAGGAAAGGAAATCAAGAGGAATGACACATGGAATAAAATGAATTACTTCAAATTGTTAGAAATATGATAAAAGGTGAAAAAGGATTATGTTGATGCTTATAAATGTGCCATAAGTGCCCTTAGTGTTTAAATAACACTTCTCATCTTAGAATTTAAAAAATTTAGAGCATGAGTTGTAGGTTTTGACAATCTAGTCTATTATTTTTTGAATCTTTGTTGATACTTCTTGAATTGTGTTCCTTCCTTTTGATACATAGTAACCTAAATGGATATTTATAATGTGGATAAAAATTAAGTTATCATGGTGTAAAAAAAAGATCAAAAAAAAGGATAAGGCAAAAAATAAATAAGTGATTGCCAATTTTGGTCCTGAACATTATGACAAAGTATTAATGGTAAATGAATACACATTTAAAAAATGTGTAGTGAAACATAACCTAAACTCAAATTTCACTATATATCAAGAAAACTTTAGAGAATAAACTTTTAAGAATCATAAGTAAGAACCAAGTCTACTTTAGGGATTTACTACCATAATCAAATAGCTATTACACATCTGAATACTGAAGAAAATGAAATGAATAAGAACCTAAGATCTTTTAGCTAATTTAGCATAAGCACAAATTAGAAACCCTATGATTAAAGAATGTTATTAAAAATTCAAATATACTATTCAAATTCAAGACTTATACTAACAATAGAGACAAAGCTATATTTAGCAATTAACACATCAAAATGGACAATCCTTGCAAAATTCCTTGATTCTATTAATTGATTCAAGTAATTAAAGTTTCTTAGGAATCTCTCTCTTTTTACAATGGTGATACATGCTTTTATAGGAAGAATAGGTAGTATACCACTTAACTACAAAATAAAGGTGTACAAAAGTAAGGATAATTGTCTTTACAAGCTCTATAATACATGTGATTTCACAAATCATATTGACCTAGAGTCAAATATGCTAAAAAAATAGCATATACCTTTACAATGGAATATTTTGTTTCAAAATGTTATAAAACTCAATAAAATAGAATATTGCTTAAGTAGCAAACTAGTATATGACTTTACAATGGAATATTTTGTTTCAAAATGTTATAAAACTCAATAAAATAGAATATTTATTAAGTATCAAACTAACATATGACTTTACAATGAAATATTATGCTCTAAAATTCTACAAAACTCAATAAAATAGAATATTGCTTAAGTAACTAGTGTGGTCCCCATTTGTTATTGTAGGATGCTCATGGCTCTTTCATGTTTTTCATCAACTAACTCGATATCCACAATAGGCTTCATGATGCATTCCTCCTCCTAGTCTACCATCTCATTGAATTCTTTGTCATTTCTAGCCAAGATCTCCTTGATGCTATAGCTTCATTGATCCTCTCACCTGCATTGAAGATCATATCCATGATCTTGCTATTTTTTTGTCCAGACTAGCCTTTGTTTTTACCTTGGACTTCTTGAGTCACCAAAGTGGCTCTATGATTTAACTCTTCATCACTAATGAGGCCAAGGGTAGTAGGTTGTGTAGGATTGACAAGTATGGTCCCAAGAAGTTACTCAATTCTACTAATGATCCCTTTATCATATTTTAGAAGCCTCATCACCTTGGTATGCCAGGTACTCAATATTTGAACTTTATCAATAACAATCCCCAATATTATGCCTAAGTGTCCCATACTTATGGTTCTAAAGTTTAGGATCTACGTCTTTGCTTAAATGTTAAGGAGTTGGGAAATCTTGTCCTTTGAGGCCTAACATTAGGTGACCAGGTCTTTGGCTAATGTATTTTAGTCTTCCAGTGCACTCTACCTCATCTTCATTGATTTTAATGCCTAAAACATGTCATAGAATGACTCATAAATCATATTAATTATGGAATCTAGTACTGATAAGATTACCTAAGTTTATAGGTTCTCCTTCTCCCATTCTAGATTCTGGATTCTCTATTTCATGCCCTAGATTCTAGCTTTAGCTTGTTGTGAGTGGGATTTAATTATAATTTCCACATCTTCTTCATGAATATCAGCTTTACCAAGTTATTTACCACCTAATGGGGTTAGTCCTTCAAAAGGTTCCACCATCTGAAATGTGAATTCTTATGTCCCAACCATGGTCATCTTAGTTGTTATCCTTTCTAAACCTATTGTCTCAAGATTGAAATGAATTGTGGTATTTGGTTCTTTGAAATGGGGATATTATAGGAGCTCAATTCTTGATCTAGTAGATGTTATTAGAGCATCTCATGATTATTTTCCCTTTCTCTTCCTTCATTATATATTTTATCCAGTGCTTCACATCATCATGTACATCCACACCAACCATTGTTATGGCCCATAAGTGGAAGAGAGATGGGATATTTTGTAATTTCCCATAGATGAACTAGTCAAGAATGACTAGTCCATGGATTAGAAATTCATCACTAAAGATATTGACTTCACTATTGGGATGAGTGAAGGTCAATCTAGGTTTCTTCCTTAGTTCTACTAGTACCAAGCCCAATTTTGATTTCCTCTTTTCATAGGAGGCCACTAGGACAAGTTCTTTCCCTATATCTTCTTTGGGATCCATTAAAGGGTTCTCTTCTCCTCCTGAGCCATAGGACTCTATAAGTTCCTTGAAATCACCCTCAAGTGTCTATTATAGCTCCAAGGATATCATGTCAATATACTATATTAGAGAGGGTGGCCTCTACCACCTGGTTAAAGGTAAGGGTCCTTCTCCAGGTCTTTCTTCTAATATTACTTATCCAACCTTCTCCTTTCCTATTCCTTGATCATCTTGAGTTGGCTCAACTTGTTATGGTTTTTTTTATTGAGGTTGCTCTTGAGCTATTCCATATAGACTAGGTAGTAAATGATATTGTAAGGGGTACATTTTCCATGTTTCCCTAGAGGCTTGTTGTCTTTGACCAATTTATGCTCTAGCTTAATGTTGTGACCCTAGACATTGGCCAATACCTCCCCATAATTATTGGCTCTGATGTATATGGTGTCATGTACACCTAGTTAGTGTACATATTCAAGCTTCAGCTTCTATCCTTTAGATGATACCCCACCTTGTTCCTTAAATCCCACATCTTGAGTTCATCTAACTAAAAGCCAAATGAATTCATATGTGTGACCGTAATCTCCTCCTATTTCCATTCTTTAATTAGTGTTTCCCTAATTTCCAAGGGGAAGGCATGAAGTAGACATTTCCTTTCTTATTTATAATCTTTGTTAATGCCAAGGATGAGTTGGGAGGCAATCTCTTGCTCAACAAACTTATTCAGGACATACACTAGCAATCTATAGGGTTGGGACATGATTCTTTCTATCTTGATGACTATGCAATTAGGATAATACCATATATCCCCTATCATTTCAACCTATCTCTTGATGAGAGGGTGGAGCCTAGGCATTGGAACACCTATGATGGATTCAACTATTACTATGAAAATGCAATCATAGATAAACTATATGTGATTCTAGTACTTGAAGATGTGAATCTTGGAGTAGTGGTGTGAGATAGTTTTTGTACCCTCTAGGGACCAGTTATTAATACTAGGGAAGGTGATGGAAGTGATAAGGGAATCAAGGAGGTATGACATCATGTATAATTATTTGGAGTTCCTTTTCTTGATGGCAATGAATTTCTTAGCCAGAAAGATGATGATCACATCTCCAATTGGAGGGGCATGTTTTTATTCTACTAGGAAGTGTACATATAAGACCTAAACCTTATTTACATAAGTGATCAAAGGGGTACCAAAATCTCTATTCAAAAAGGTCATAATCACCCTAATACCTTATCTGAATTGAATGATAGGGATTTTACCATCAAGGGTTCTAAAGATGTGAGGCCCTTGATGGATCTAGGGTCTTAAGATGGAGTCCAGGTCATTACTATTGGTCCATTATGTAAATTTGGTAAGGTCCACATGAGGAAGAGTTAGATTTTAGTACTTTCAAAAGAAATAGGGGAAATATATACCACCTCTTTTGAGTTCCCCTCCCTAATAATCCATTCACCATCAATTTTGAAATCAACAAAAATGGGGGTAAGGACATCAATGCAATGTATTACCTTTAGTTTTATTGTGGCATGGTGGAGGTTGGCCATCCAGATTGTAACTAAGTCATTATATCATCTATTGGTGGTGGTATTTATCTATTCTTTTTCTAATATGGGTTGTAATTATTCTATCATAAAGAAAAGCTCAGACCAATTCCTAATATTGTGGACGTTTAACATTACAAGGTCTAATTCTATCCTTGAACACCTAGCCCTCACTATCAGTTGTTAAATAAATCTTTACCTCTTCCTTCAATTTTTATCTTCTAACTACCATGGTCTCTATTTATTACTATTTTTTTATGTTGGATCATAGATAATCTCTATGAGAGCCCCCTTGTACTTTATAAAACACAATGGAGTTTTAATTTGATTGAATTGTAGTAAATTAAATTTGTTGGGTCATTTTATATAGGGTCTAGGGTTTTAGAGCCTTAATGGTGGAAGATATCTAGGCTTTGGACTATACATGTTCTAGATTTGATTTAGACCTTTGCCTTTATACCTTTGTGTTTTTAAGCCCAAAAGATCTTTAGTTTTGTCCTTTTGTACTTGTGTGGAGCTTATGTGGCACTAGACTAGATCTTTCATGGCATTTTACATAAATTACATTAGAACACTAGATTTTGGTATTTAAAAATATGTCATTTTCATTTTTTTTGATCAAAATCTTGGATTAGCATGAACCATTGATTTTAATCTAGGTCCTTATCTTTGATTGGTCCATTCATCTTAAGCCTTGTGGTTGTAACACTTGGCATGTTTACATATCTTCATCATGTTCCAAATCTTTTAGACAACTAATCATTTAATGGGTATTGGCTACACGTTGATCTTATGGGATTTTGAAAAGTCATCAAGTCATCTTTGTACTGTTAGATCAAATATAATGATAAGGTGATAATAATTGATCTTTAGTGCCAAATGTGAGGGTACCACTTGGCATTCCCATGAGACTTCATAGGGTCTTATTAGTTCCATCTTAAACATGCTTTTGACATGCATTAGATTCATATGTGCTCATGGTCTTGTTGAAAATTCTGTGGGCACCTTCACACCATTGGATCAAATCTAATGACAAGGCATGAACTATAAGATATACAAAATGCCCGATCATTAAGTTAACACATTATTAAAGTTAAGGCTTAGGCTTACATTTCTTAGGATAAGGTTTGTTTTTCATTTACCAAGTACTATAAAAACCTTAGGCTAGGGACATAAAACTAAGTGGTGATTAAAAAAAAAGGGGGCAAGGTATGGATATTCTATGCTAAGGTTTGTGTTGTGTTTAACAACACCACAAAAACATTAGGCAAAAATATATATGTTACATGCCATTAATCATGCTCAAAGTAAGTTCACCATAGGATGATGATTTTTAAGTGTTTATAAGGTGAGTTCATGATTTGAGGCCCATTATGCAAAATGTAATGTAAGTCTCAAGGCATAGACTCAGGCTTGGTATATATCATTGCTTTACAAGTCAAAGTCTTCCATTATGAACATATTTTGATCATTTTCCTTAGCTTGTAGGGTCATTTCCAAATTAAAATAGGATTTTGGTATGGCATTTAAATATTTAAGTAATATATTTTAAAATTGATGGTCTCATGAGTGTCAAATACACTTTTGTAGGTGTCTTTTGATGGCCATATAAACATCAAGTTTAAACCAGTGAAAGTTTCATTTTAATGGACTTAAAGTTGACGGTCTCACAGGTGTCAAGTTTTCCTTTTCAAAACTTTGGGTGAAGGTCATAAGAACATCAATTTTAAGTTCATTAAAACCTTTAGTGCCAAATGCGAGGGTATCACTTGGCATTCCTATGGAGCTTCCCAGGGTCTTGGTGTTACTTCACTTTATTGGATCAAATCCCATGATAAAGCGACAATCATTGATCATAATCTGAGCCCTTAATTTTGATTGGTTTTAGTGTTAAGTAGGTCCCTCTTCATTTTAATCCTCATATGTAATGGTGATACATGTCTATCTTTCAAGCTCCCTATGGCCTTTTGACTTTTCAACTTTGCTTCACTTTGTGTAATCAAGTCCCACCATTAAGTGTGGATCATCAAATCACAAAAGATGTATGCCATTTAAGCTAAAGTTTGGGTTATCCTCATGTCATTGGATAAAAACTAGTGATGAAGTAATAACCATAGGATCCTGCAAAATATGAGGAAGTTAACATTAGGACTGTGGGACATAAAAAAAGCTTAGGCTTAATAAACTAAGACTAAGGTCATGATTGTATTAATAAATACACTATGGCCTTAGTATTAAATTCTTAGGCTTAAGTTAAAAATTATTAAAAGATACCCAAAAAATGAACACTAGTTAGGATATTAGGAACTTTTAGGGAAAGTAAATTTTAAAGGGATTAGGTTTCTTGGTTGAGTTGTGTTGAAAAACACAACTAAACTAGGAACATGTGTTTCATAATTTAAGTCCCTGAATTGATTCTTAAAATGTTTTCCCACCAATTTGGGTTCTCACCTCTATTCAAATTTTAATCAAGGGTTTGCTAGGGTTTTAGAACATAGACTCCTTTGGAGTAAATACCATGAAACTTGCAACTAAGAGCCAAGTAAACATTATTAGCATAGTTAGTCCATATTGAAACATAATTAAACCATATAAGCTCTACTTAAACAAAGTGGATGACCTTAAAACTTATACAAAAAACTTTGACATTCTAAAATTTCCATGTTTTATATTTAGGATTTCTCAAGGGTCCTAATTCAAAAAAATGGGGGTATGCTAGTCCCAATAAATGGTGACTCATGGAGGAAACATAGCGAAATGTTAGAACCTAGAGACTTTGGCTTAGGAAAATGACTAGGTCATCCAATTCACTTTATCAAAACCACCATCTAGACAAGATTATGGTTGAAACAAACCTTGCACTTATAGACTTAAGGTCAAATATTAGGACATACACAAACTATGTGTGATTTGAGTCCACATTTGTTTGCCATGGGGTTTAAGAAATAACTTCCAGGTTTTATTTATTTAATCACTTACATTAACTTATGACAAGATAAGATGTTCATTAAGAACCATGCCTTTAACTTAGGGAAGGCTAGGGCAGTGCTCTACTATCAGCCAAGTGTCTATAGCCCTGACAAAGATGCCTTTGGCTCCAATCATGACATTGCTCCATTTCCAGTCAAGCATCCATAGCCCCAGTGGAGATTACCAAAATTGCCTATATCTAAAAACTTTTGATTTTGCATTGTATCCTTATTTTTGTATATATTTTTTATATGTATGCTTTCATCAAGGTTGGGAACCAGGATAGCTAGGTTTTATGATTTGGCCACGTATTTGATCTTTGAAAAATTACCTATGGCTACAAATCTAATCCTAAGAAAAGATGTTGATTAAGTGTTAGTGTGGTCATATCATGATAATTTGTACCTTCTTCATATCAGTACAAGTTTTCTTCAAACTAGTTTGAGGTCAAGGTAATGACTGGGGCCTTATGGAGTGACTAACCTTTTCATTGGTCTCTACCAATTTCTCTATGATATAAAATTATGCTCTATATTCCATTACCATAGTCATCCCATGCATGGGTTTCATAGATTTATTCTCTAAATTGGGGGCATGTTTTCAAGTAGACTTCATAACTTTTAAGCTCAAAATTATCCCAAGGGACTTATTAGAATCAAGTAACAAGGCAACAGGAAAGAAGCACACAATATGAAGCAAAAAGGAATCAAATAAATATATAAAAACCTATATACAATTAATGGACAAGAAGGAAAGAATTGAAGTGAAACTAACTATCCTACCTACACTAATCTATTCATCTTATAATTTAATCCATGAAGACCCCAGGAGGGTCAATAGATAAATAGTGCTTGAGGTACTACCCATTAGTGGGTAGTGTAAACTCTACTCCTTATAAGTCTCTGAGCTTGAAGGTGGTTTTTCCTAATGTTTTTGCAATCTGATATGGGCCAATCCATAAGGGTATGAATTTTCTTATTTTCCCTTAGGCTCAGATGCTTTGTCCCAAAGAAGAACCAAGTCTCCTTGTCTGAACACTTTAATTTTGGATATTTTATCAAACCATCTCTTGACTATGGTTTGATGTTTTATAAATTCATCAAAGTCTTTCTCCCTTGCATCTTACATATGAATTATATCTATTAGTCTTGAGTTGGTCATATCTTAGCTCTCCTCCATGTATTCTTACATAAACCTATATGTGGGTAACTTGAGAGTGATAGGAAAGATGGGTTCTTGTCTATATACCAATAGGAATGGTGAGGCTCTTAAGGCTTTCTTGATCCTTATCTTATCAACCCAAAGTGAAAATCTAAGGAGATTATGCCAAGTTCTAGGTTTGACTTTAATAGACTTCTTGATTGTCTTTATTAGGTTCTTAATTGTTGACTTAAAGACTCCAGTCCCTTGGGGATAATGGCTAGATGAAACCTTGAGAGTGATTATATTATAATAATCCATTTTGGTCATCTCTATGAATATGAAGGCATATCAATTATCACATAATAGATATATTGGGGTCCTAAACTTAGTACAAATGTTTTTTCTAAAAATTTGATCACTTTCTTAGTTTTGCATTGATTGGTGGTTGTAGTTTCACTCCACCTTGTATAATATTATGTGGTAGTAAGGATATATTTTTGACTTTAGATGAGTTAGGGTTGATTACACCAGTAAATTCTAACCCCCATTGATCAAAGAGTTTGTCAATCATGACTGGATGTAAAGGCAATGCTACCTTTGGCTCCTTGGTGATAAAAATTTGGCATGAATGACATTACCTCACATGTTTGTGAGATTATTTAAAAATATTTGGCCAATAATAGCTATCCCTAAGAAATTTTTGCACTATGGTTTTCCTAGATGGATGGCCACTACCTAGTTTTTCATGAAAGGTGCTCATGATTTGGGTGGCTTCTTCTTATGAGACACATCTCAAGTAGATTCATTCAAATTTCCTTCTATATAATATTCCATTATTGATCAAGTAATGGGTTGAATTTAGACTTAAGTCTCTCTTTTTCTCCCTAGATAAACCTGTAGGACAACTACAACTAATTAGCAAATGTATATTGGGTCATACCAATCACTAGCTTGAAATTTTTTTTGTTCCACCTTTATAATACTTAGTCTACAGTTAGTATTAGAAATAATTTAAATAAAAACTTGGCACCTTACCAATTTTTATATATTCATCTCTAGGTTATATTCCTACAAGATTGACATCCATTTACCTCTACGTTCTCTCAATTCATTCTAACTTAACATAAGCTTGGTGGCAGGGTCAGGTAAGATGGCATGCACCTTATTTCTAAGGATGCGATGCCTAAACTTTTTAAATACCTTGACTAATGCATACACCTATTTATCAATCAATAATTTATCTTAGTATTCTTAAAATTGGAACTCATAAAAGTAATTAGGTGGTCACATCCTTCAATTTTCTAAGTTAACACTACAACCATAGTGTGGTTAGATGCAAATTAATAAAGGTAGAAGTCCCTTGAAAAAATAGGACTTATAAGGATTAGAGCTTGACTGGTGGCCTCCTTGATGTCATTGAATTCTTTCTTATAATCTTCATTCCATGTGACCTTAGCATCCTTCTTTATCATGTCATTCAGTGGTTTGACTATTTCTTCAAAACCAAAAATGAACTTTCTTGCAAAATTAATCTTACCAAAAAATGACTTTAGTTATTTTTTACTATTTGGAGGTTCTATTCTAGATATGGCCTCCAAGCTTTTAGGATCTATAGAGATCCCATCTTTAGTTGTAACATGACCTAGTAATTTCCCTTTAGTTACACAAAATATACTCTTCTTAAGGTTTAAAGAGATGCCATACCTTCTACATATTTCAAAAAAATGATGTAAATACATGATGTGATCTTCCCTATTTTTAAAAAAAATTGTTAGATCATCCATGTATATAATAATGCACTTACCAATCAGGCCTTAGAAGGCATGGTCCATAGCTATTTAGAAGGTGGCTACTACATTGATGAGTTGAAAGGGAATTATTTTATAGGTGAAGATTCCCCATTTTTTTGTGAAAGTTGTCTTCATCATGTCCTCTCTATCAACCAATACTTGGTTATAACTCGAAAATCCATCAAGAAAGGACATCATAACTGATCCTAAAATAACTTGAATTACTTGCTCTGGGGAAGGAAGGGAGTAGTTTTCCTTCTCTGATTCTTTGATCAAAATTTTGAAGTCTATACAAAGCCTAATCTCACTATTCTTCTTCCTGATTAGCACCAAGTTATCCACCTAGGTAGAGTGCCTGATGGGAAAGACTATCATATCATCTAGAAGTCCCTTGACCTTCTTTAAGATCATGGGTTCTATGATCAGGTTCATAGGCCTTTGTTTCTATCTAAAGGGTTTGTATCTCTATTTAAGGGGTATAATATGGGTGATGAACCTTAGATAAAAGATATTCAGGTCATCATAGGACCATGTTATGACATCCTTGTATTGGGAAATAAATTCCTTAGCTTTCTTATTTTTAGAATTTGTGTAGGCCTTCCCAACATTCACTAGTCAAGGATGATCATGAAGGCCTAAATCAATGGTATTATATTCCATCCCATTTACCTTAGGAGCCTTAAAATCCTTAGTAACTTTATCCTTATCAAACATTCTCTCTAAATAAATCATTCCCTTTGGGATTTTGTTGTCACTCAGCTGAATGACTTTACCATTAAATTTATCTTCACTAGATGTACTTCCATCAGCTTCATCAATGACATGAGCATCAAATGCCCTAGAACTAGTCATGAAATCTAATATCTATTGATCATCATTAAAGATTTGGAAGTGTTTGATATTTTTTGGTACTAAAGGATAAGGGATTAGTTCAATGATAAAATTAGGGGAATCATGATTGGGCATGAGGTTAGCTTCAGTAGATGTCAATTGATCAATTGATTTATTTTATTCCCTTGGGATGGAATTGATGATAAATCCATCAAAGGATTAAATCAAATCCCAAAATATAAATTTATAACTTTTTAAATATGAAAGTTTACATTGGTATTTGCTTCTAACCTGGTTAACCACTAGTTCTGAATCTCCATAAACTAGCAATTTTTTTACCTTGTTTTTTATACCAAATTGTAGGCCAAGGATAAGGGCTTCATACTCAACTAGATTATTATTACAATGGAATTAGATTCTATAATAATCATGGTACCTTTTTTTAGTGGTATCAGTCAAAAAAATACTAACACCTGATCCAACATTGCACCTAGCACCATCAAAGTGTAATTTGCATAATCTAGGAGTAACACAAGCATCCATGGTATCACATACCTTGTTAGCCTCTAGGGTGAGAAAACCTAAGTCTGAGTATATTATATTTAATCTCTCATTCACAACATTGTATTTAGTTATCATATGTTTTATTCTTGGTTCTCTCTTAACTCTGATATGATAGGGGACACCTTTCCAAGGTAACCACCGATGTGAGTAATCTATAGATATGTAACCATTCAAATCATTAATCCATTCCCTACAAAATAACATTCCATAAAAATTAGGTGTTTAAACCACCTTAATATTAATGAATTAGTGTACCCTATGCTCAGAAGCTAGTTGCATATGAATGTTTAATAATTCTCCTACAAATTTGACCCTATATTTATATAATTGGGTGACAACTCTATCAGACTTTATATGTGTTAAACCAAGTTACTTTAATATTAATGTAGGCATGATAGTAGTAGATGATCTTGAATATAATAATAAATTATGCAAGTTCTTACCAAACATCTTTATAGTGAGCAAGAAAGGAGGAGACTCAACTTTAGTTTTATGGACTATTACATTAGCATGATCAATCTTGAAGGGACTACGCTTTCCTGACAAGGATTCCAATAGGAGATTCCTTTGCTCTTTAATCTATGTGAGTTCATGTAGTATTATATTATACTTTATCTTCTTCATGTCCTCAACTATGATATAACCAATTTTACTAAAAGGACTAGGAATATCAACTTTGGGTTTAGAATTACTCCCTTTTGGTGGCTCAAAATTGTTGCTTGAAGAGGTGTCAGGAGGAATTACAAAGTTTTTTGGAGGTGTTAAGGTAGTCATGGGATGCCTCTTCTCTCTATTCCTTAAGGGATAGGTCTTCTTTAGGAACTATTAAAATTCTTAGATCTCTTTAGGGATCTCATTAGGGTCATTTTCCTCTTGAAATGGGAAATCAAAGGTGTCCACCATGAAGGCTTGATCAGATGGATTAGATCCAAAGGTGCTTGCACCACTTTCTTTGTTAGGAACCACTTCAAATGTGTCCATCTCTTTTTGAAAGGAATCAAAGGCTTTTTAGAATTTTACATAGTCAATTTATCCATGCTTGGCTATGCAATGTACCCTATAATAGTCAAGCAATGGAACATCAATAAGATTAACATCCATATTCATGTTACTATAATATGGTTTATTATCCTTATATTATGAAAAATATCATTATAAAACTTGTTATTTGGCCTATTAAACCTTTTAAATTAGAAATTCCTACCATAGTGCTCTCTATTATTTCCCATTTATTTCTAGATCTCCTACATGTACCTTTACCATGCCTAGCCTTTCTATGAACCTTAAGTTCAAGTAAAGGTTCTCTATTTTTTTAGTTTGATCTTGTCATAATCCTAAGCATTTATAGCATTAAATTTGAAGATCTTACCTAAAATATGATGTTTCAAGTTAACTTTTATAATGAACGAGAGTTAGACCTACACATTGAGCTTATTTTGTAAAAGTGGCATGAAAAATTGCAAAAGACATTGATCTTTGATTTAATTTTATCAAATATGTGTTTTACTACATTAATATGGTCTATATTTGCATTTATAAGACTAAATGAACTTATATTTATGAAAGATATTCCCACCTTCAATCAAAATGAATCATTCTAACTTTAGATACTATGGATTTTCAAAGTTAAATATAGATTTACCAGAAACAAACATCAATGCCTAAATAACTTCAAAGGAAGCACAAAGATACACTAAAATAACCATAGGATAATGATATTTAAATAATTAGAAGTAAAGAATTTACTTAAAAAACAAAGATATAGTGATCTTTAGGTAAAGCAGACTAAGATCACCAAAAGTTTGAAGAAGGCCCTCCTTCTAGCACCAGTAGGAGTTGTCTTGTTGATGCTTCTAAATGTACCATAGGTGCCCTTAGTGTTTAAACAACACTTCTAATTTTAAAATTTGGAAAAATCAGAGCATGAGTTACAAATTTTGACAATTTGGTTGCCAGTGGTGAAATAGCAATAGAGCAAGATAATTGTTCCATAATACTTATGTAATTTTGGTGGTTAAGAACCACCTTGGTCCATTATTTTGTGAATATTTGTTGATACTTAGTGAATTATTCTCATTCCTTATGCTACAGACTAACCTAAATGGATATTTATAATGTGGCTAAAACTAAAGTGATCATAGTGTAAAAAAAGAGTAAAGAGAAGGGTAGGGCAGAAAAGAAATAAGTGATTGCCAATTTTGATCCTGAACATTATGACAAAGTATTAATGCTAATTGAATATGCATTTAAAAAATATGTAGTGCAACATAGCCTAAACTCAAATCTCACTATATATCAAGTAAACTTTAGAGGACAAACTTTTAAGAATCACAAGTAATAACCACGTCTACTTTAGGGATTTACTACCATAATCAAGTATATATTGCACATATAAATACAGAGCAAAACGAAATGAAGTAGAATTAAGATCTTTTAGCTAATTTAGCATAAGAAAAAATCAAAAACCTTATGATTAAATAATTTTATTTAGAATTCAAATATACTATTCAAACTCAAGACTTTTACTAAGAATTAAGAGAAAATCTACATTTAGAAATTAACACATCAAAATGTAAAATCCTTATAGAATTCCTTGATTCCATTAATGACTTTGAGTATATAAATTTACTAAGGAATATATCCTTTTTTACAATGGTGATACATGAATTTATAGGAAGAATAGGTAGTATATCAATCAACTACAAAATATAGGTGTACAAAAGTAAGGACAGTTGTCTTTACAAGCTCCATAATAGATGGGCTTTCCCAAATCATACTGACCTAGAGGCAAATATGCTAACAAACTAGCATATGCCTTTATAATAGAATATTCCATTCCAAAATGTTACAAAACTCAATATATATAAATATTTCTTAAGTAGAAAACTAACATATGACTTTACAATGGAATATTCTATTCCAAAATGTTACAAAACTCAATAAAACAAAATATTGCTTAAGTAACTAGTGGGATCCTTGTTTGTTGTTAGAGGATGCTCATGGCTCTTTCATGTTTTTCATTAATTATCTCAAGATACACAATAGGATTCATGATGCATTCCTCTTCTTGGTCTGCCAGCTCATTGAATTTATTGTCATTCACGGCCAAGGCTTCCTTTATGCATCTAGCTTCATTGATCCTCTCACTTGCATTGAAGATCATATCCAAGATCTTGATATTGTCCTATGAAGACTAGCCTTTCCTTTTACCTTGGAGTTCTTGAGTCACCAAAGTGGATCGATGCTTGAACTCTTCATCACTAATTAGGGCAAGTGTAGTAGGTTGTGTAATATTAACAATCATGGTCCCAAGAAGTTGGTCAATTATGTTAATGAGCCCTTTATCATCTTTTATAAGCCTCATCACCTTGGTATACTAGGTACTCAAGCATTGAAATTTATTAATAATAATCCCTAAGATTGTGCCTAGGTGTCTCATACTTATGGTTCTAATGTTTGGGATCTTCTTCTTTGCTTGAATGTTGATGAGCTAGGAAATCTTGTCCTTTGAGACCTGCCATTGGTGACTAGGTCTTTAGCTAATGTATCTTAGTCTTTTAGTGCACTCTACCTCATCTTCATTGATTTTATTTCCTAAAACATGTCATAAAATGACTCATCAAACATATTAATCATGACATCTAGTACTGACAAAATTTATTGAGATTGTAGGTTCTCCTTCTCCCTTTCTAGATTCTAGATTCTCTTTTGCATGCCTTAGACTCTAGATTTAGCTTGTTATGAGTGAGATTCAATTAGACTTTCCACATCTTCTTCATGAATAACAACTTTACCAAGTTTTTACCCACCTACTAGGGTTATTCCTTCAAATGGTTCCACCTTCTAAAAGGTGAATTCTTCTAACCCAACCATGGCCATCTTGTTTTTTATCCTTTCTAAACCTATTATCTTAGGATTTAAATGAACTATGGTAATTGGTTCTTTAAATCGGGGAGGTTCTAGGAATTCCATTCCTAAGCTAGTAGATGATCCTAGAGCATCCATCTTCTTACTTCTTAAATCTTAGGAGATCATGATTCTTATCTCTTTCTATTCCTTCATTGTATCTTTTATATAGGGCTTCACATCATCATGTACATCCACACCAACCTTTGTTATGTCCCATGAGTGGGAGAGAGATGGGATCTTTTTAATTTCCCATAGATGAACAAATCAGGGATGACTAGTCTATGGATTGGAAATTCATCACTGAAGAGATTGACTTTACTAGTGGGATGAGTGAAGGTTAGTCTAGTTTTCTTCTTTGGTTCTGTTAAGACCAATTCCAATTTTACCTTCCTCTTTTCGTGGGAGGCCACTGGGATAGGTTCTTTCCTTGTATCTTCTTTGGGATGCACCGAAGGGTTCTTTTCTCCTCCTGAGCCATATGACTACAAGATCCTTGAGATCACCCTCAAGTGTCTCTTCTAGGTCCAAGGCTATCATGTCAATATACTAGATTGGAGAGTGTGGTCTCTACTACCTAGTTAAAGGTAAGGGCCTTTCTCTAGGTATTTTTTATAATATTACTTATCTAACCTTCTCTTTACCTTTACCTTGATCATCTTGAGTTGGCTCAAATTATTATGGTTGATCTACCTAAGGTTTCTCTTGAGCTATTCTAGATGGCCTAGGTAGTGAATGATATTATAAGGGGTGCATTTTCCATGTTTCCCCACAAGGCTTATTGTCTCTGACCAAGTTGTGCTCTAGCTTGATGTTGTGACCCTGGACTTTGGCCAATACTTCCCCATAGTTCATGGATTTAATGTATATGGTGTCATGGACACATAGTTGGTGTACATACTCAAGCTTAAGCTTCCTATCCTTTAGATGATCTCCCACCTTGTTCCTTGGATCCCACATCTTGAGTTCATCTAGATGAAAGACAAATGAATTCCTATGTGTGACCATAATCTCCACTTGTTTCCATTGTTTAATTAGGGTTTTCCTAATTTATAAGCTGAAGGGGTGAAGTAGACCTTTCCTCTTTTATTTACAAGCCTTGTCAATGCCAAGGATGATTTGGGAGGCAATATCCTACTCAGGAAGCTTATTTAGGATATACACTAGCAATATATAAGGTTGGGACAAGATTCCTTCTATCCTAATGACTATGAAATTAGGATAATACCATATGTTTTGTATCATTTCAACCTATCTCTTTATGAGAGGGTGGATCCAAAGCATTAGAACACCTATGATGACTTTAACTATTATTGTGAAAAAATAATCATAGATAAACTACATGTGATTCTAGTACTTGAAGATGTGCATCTTGGAGTAGTGATGCAAGACAATTTTCCTACCATCTAGGGATCAATTATTAATGTTAGAGAAGGTGATGGAAGTGAGAAGGGCATCAAGGAGGTAATACATCATGTAGAATTGTGTGGAAGTACTTTTCTTGATGGCAATGAATTTATTGGCCAGAAAGATGCTAATCAAATACTCAATTAGAGGGGTAATTTTTTATTCTATTAGGAAGTGTACATATGAGACCCAAAACTTATTTACATAAGTGGTTGAAGGGGCACCAAAAGATCTATTCAACAAGGTCATAATCACCCTAATGCCTTTTCTGAACTAAATGATAGGGATTTTACCATCAAGGCTTCTAAAGATGTGAGGCCCTTGATGGAGCCACGGTCTTAAGATAGAGTCCAGGTCACTACTATTTTTCCATTATGTCATTTTGTGAAGCTCCACATGAGGAAGAGGGAGCTTGTAGTAATTTTCAAAATAGATATGGGAAATATATGCCACCTCTTTTGAGTTCTCCTCCCTAATATTCCATTCACCGTCAATTCTACAATCAATAAAAATGGGGGCAAGGACATCAATGTAGTGCATTACCCCTAGTTTTAGCATGACATGGTGGAGACCATCCATCTAGATTGCAACTAGGTCATTATATATTCTATTAGTGGTGGCATTTCTCTATTATTCTATTAAGATAGGCTGAAATTATTCTATCATGAAGAAAATCTTAGATCAATTCCTAATTGTCATGTCCCCTTTTTTAGTGGACATCGACAGACTTGATGATTAGCCTATTATGCGACCCTCATAGGCTGAGAGGATGGATAGAGGGTCTTGATGGAGCTTGGCTTGGCTTCAACTAGTAGAATTTTTATAGTTGGCTTTCATTCAGGCTCTTTTGGACACGTTTTGCCTGAGCTCCTATTATTTAGGGACTTCTAACACGCAATGAAGCACCCTTATTTTGGTATGGTCATGTGCAGAATCACTGTTCCAAGATTCCATCTACATTGGAGAATGTCCACTCTTCAGTGTGTGTGATTTAGAGGCTATGAAATATCAGCTGATCTATTGCCGATTTGAGAGATAGCTTCATACAGAAGTTATCACAGAGGTTTACAGATTTGAGAGGTAACTTCATACATAAGTTGTCACAGAGCTTTCTAGGTATTTATTTTATTAGGTTTTTGATTCAATAAGTTATACAGATAGAGATCTTCTATACTAGAGCCATATATCTTGAGATCAGGGGTCCAACAAACAGGGTGTGCTATATTGGTAGCCGTATGAAGTCCGTACAGATCTGCGCAGAGACCGACATCGGCAGGAAGAGATTGACATCGACAGGCGGAGACCAACAAAGGCCGACATCGGCTGACCTTATACCGACATCGGCAGTTTATCGACACCAAGAAACTGACGTCGGTGACTGTAGGCCGAGACGTGCCAGATTCAGGTTTTTTTTCCAGTTTGTGGAATACTTAGGTTATTAAGACTGTATTTGAATATTCTTTGATATGCATGACATAAGACATCTATTGTAATCTTTTGAGCGAATAAATAAGAGATTATATTGTGATTTATTTATCTATTTGGAGATAGTTGCACAAATACAGAAAAGCAATTCAGAGTTTTGTATTTCTATATTCCCTATTAGAAGGGGGATATTACAGTGGTATTAGAGCTTTTGTTTTGATATCTGAAGGGATATTATAGTGGTATTAGAGCCAGGTTGAAGGGGACATTTCAGTGGTATCAGAGCTTTTATTTTGATATCCGAAGGGATATTACAGTGATTGTCATGTCCCCTTTTTAGTGGGCATTGACAGACTTGATGATTAGCCTATTATGCGACCTTCATAGGCTGATAGGATGGATAGAGGGTCATGATGGAGCTTGGCTTGGCTTTGATTAGCAAAATTTCTACATTTGGTTTTCATTTGGGCTATTTCAAACACATTTTACTTGAGCTCCTATTATTTAGGGATATTTGACATGCAACAGAGCACCCTTATTTTGGTATGGTCATGTGCATAATTACTTCCTGATTCTCCAGCTTCAGACGGTTTGAGGATCCGACATGTATTGAGGGAGATATTAATATTTGATTGATTTAATCAAATATTAATTATTTGGGCTAATTTTAATTTAGAAACCCTAATTCTAATTTAAGAAACCCTAATTAGGGCAAGCACATCTTTTTGAGGGTATAAGGGTTTCTCATGGAGGCCATGATTGATGATTCATTGATTATTGATATTGATTGTTGCTAAGAATTTCTTCTGTGAAGACTGAGCCAAGGGTTCCAGGATTCCATCTGCATTGGAGAACGTCCACTCTTCAGTGTGTGCGATTCAGAGGCTGTGAAATATCAGCTGATTTATTGCCGATTTGAGAGATAGCTTCATACAAAAGTTATCATAGAGGTTTACAGATTTGAGAGGTAACTTCATACAGAAGTTGTCACAGAGCTTTCCAGGTATTTATTTTATTAGGTTTTTGATTCAATAAGTTATACAGATAGAGATCTTTTGTACTAGAGCCATATATCTTGAGATCAGGGGTCCAACAAATAGGGTGTGCTATATTGGCGACCGTACGAAGTCTGTACAGATCCGTATAGATCTGCGCAGAGACCGACATCAGTAAGAAGCGATCGACATCGGTGGGCGGAGACCGACAGAGGCTGACATCAGCCGACCTTATACCGACATCGACAGGTTATCGACACCAGGAAATCGACGGTAGCAGTATAACCGACATCAACGACTGTGTTTTTGACACAGCAGGCTGAGACATGCTAGATTTAGGTTTTCTTTTCCAGTTTGTGGAATACTCAGGTTATTAAGACCGTATTTGAATATTCTTTGATATGCATGATAGAAGACATCTATTGTAATCTTTTGAGCGAATAAATAAGAGATTATATTGTGATTTATTTATCTATTTGGAGATAGTTGCACAAATATAGAAAAACAATTCATAGTTTTGTATTTCTATATTCCCTATTAGAAGAGGGATATTACAGTGGTATCAGAGCTTTTGTTTTGATATCTGAAGGGATATTACAGTGGTATCAGAGCCAGGTTGAAGGGGACATTTTAGTGGTATCAGAGCTTTTGTTTTGATATCCAAAGGGATATTACAGTGATTGTCATGTCCCCTTTTTAGTGGACATTGATAGACTTGATGATTAGCCTATTATGCGACTTTCGTAGGCTAATAGGATGGATAGAGGGTCATGATGGAGCTTGGCTTGGCTTGGCTTTGATTAGCAAAATTTCTACAGTTGGTTTTCATTTGGGCTCTTTCAGACACGTTTTGCCTGAGCTCCTATTATTTAGGGATATTTGACATGCAACAGAGCACCCTTATTTTGGTATGGTCATGTGAAAAATTACTTCTTGATTCTCCAGCTTTAGACGGTTTGAGGATCCGACATGTATTGAGGGAGATATTAATATTTGATTGATTTAATCAAATATTAATTATTTGGGCTAATTTTAATTTAGAAACACTAATTTTGATTTAAGAAACCCTAATTAGGGCAAGCACATCTTTTTGAGGGTATAAGGGTTTCTCATGGAGGCCATGATTGATGATTCATTGATTATTGATATTGATTGTTGCTAAGAATTTCTTCTGTGAAGACTGAGCCAAGGGTTCCAGGATTCCATCTGCATTGGAGAACGTCCACTCTTCAGTGTGTGTGATTCAGAGGCTGTGAAATATCAGCTGATCTATTGCCGATTTGAGAGATAGCTTCATACAAAAGTTATCATAGAGGTTTACAGATTTGAGAGGTAACTTCATACAGAAGTTGTCACAAAGCTTTCCAGGTATTTATTTTATTAGGTTTTTGATTCAATAAGTTATACAGAGAGAGATCTTCTATACTAGAGCCATATATCTTGAGATCAGGGGTCCAACAAATAGGGTGTGCTATATTGGTGCCGTACAAAGTCTGTACAGATTCGTACATATCTGTGTAGAGACTGACATCAGCAGGAAGAGACCGACATTGGTAGGCAGAGACCGACAGAGGCCGACATCGGCTGACCTTATACCGACGTCGACAGGTTATCGACACCAGGAAACTGACGGTGGTAGTATAATCAACATCGGCGACTGTGTTTTTGACACAACAGGCCGAGATGTGCCAGATTCAAGTTTTTTTTTCCAGTTTGCGGAATACTCAGGTTATTAAGACCGTATTTGAATATTATTTGATATGCATGACATAAGACATCTATTGTAATCTTTTGAGCGAATAAATAAGAGATTATATTGTGATTTATTTATCTATTTGGAGATAGTTGCACAAATACAGAAAAGCAATTCAGAGTTTTGTATTTTTATATTCCCTATTAGAAGGGGATATTATAGTGGTATCAGAGCTTTTGTTTTGATATCTGAAGGGATATATCAGTGGTATCAGAGCTTTTATTTTGATATCTGAAGGGATATTACACTAATGCCATGGATGTTCAACATTGTGACGTCTAATTTTATATCCTTAAACACCTAGCCCTCACTATCAGTCATTAAATAAATCTTGGCCTCTTCCTTCAATTATTATCTATTAACTACCATGGTCTTTATTTCTTACTAATTATTTATGCCAGTTCATAGATAATCTCTATGAGATCCCCCTCACACTTTATAAAACACAATAGAGTTATCCTTTGATTGAATTATATCAAATTAAGTTTTTTGGGTTGCTTTATATGGGGTCTAGGGTTTTGGAGCTTTAATGGTGGAAGACATGTAAATTATGGCTTATACATGTTTTGAATTTGATTTGGACTTTTGCCTTTATACTTTTATGTTTTTGAGCCCATGAGATCTTTAGTTCTATCATTTTATGCTTGCATGGAGCTTAAGCTTATGTGGTGTTGGTCTAAATCTTTTGTGGCATTTTACATATATTCCATTTGAATACTAGTCATTAGTATTTAAAAATGCCTTCTTCTTTTCAATCTATTGGATCAGAATCTTGGATTAGTGTGAACCATTAATTATAATCTAGGTCCTTATCTTTGATTGGTCCATTGGTCTTAAGACCTATGGTTGTGACACTTAGCTTATTTACATATCTTCTTCATGGTCTAAATCTTTAGTAAACCAATCATCGAATGGGTATCAAACATGCAGTGAGCTTATGAGCTTTTGAAAATTCATTGGCTAATCTTCACACCATTAGATTAAATCTAGTGATAAGGTAATAATTATTGATCTTAGTGTCAAATATGAGGGTGTCACTTGGAATTCTTATGGGACTTCCGATGGTCTTGTCAGTTCCATACCAAAAATGATTTTGACATGTATTGAGGTCATGAGCTCTTGTGGTCTTGTTGAAAAGTCCTTGGGCACCTTCATGTTGTTAGATCAAATCTAGTGACAAGGCATGAACTATAGTATTTATAAAATGCCCAATCATTAAGTTATCTCATTATTAAAGTTAAGTCTTAGGCTTATGTTTCTTAGGCTAAGGTTTGTTTTGCATTTACCAAATACTAGACAAACCTTAGACTAGGGACTTAAACCTAAGTAGTGATTAAAAAAGGGGGCAAGATATGGATATTCTAGGCTAAGGTTTGTGTTGTGTTTAAAAACAACATGAAAACATTAGGCCAAAATATCTATGTTACGTGCCATGAATCATGCTAAAATTTGGTTCACCAAGGCATAGACTTGGGATTGGTATATATCATTTCTTTGTAGGTCAAAACCTTTCATTAAAAAAATATTTTGAGAATTTTCCTTAGCTTATAGGGTAATTTCCAAATTAAAATAAGATTTTGGGATGACATTTTAACCTTTAAGTAAGTTATTTCATTAGTTTAAAATTAACAGTCTCACAACCATCAAATACACTCTTGCAGGTGTCTATTTATGGTCATGTGAATGTTAAGTTTAAACTAGTGAAAGTTTAATTTTAATGGATTTAAAGTTGATGGTCTCATGGGTGTCAAGTTCTCCTTTTTGAATGTTTGGGTGACGGTCATGAGAATGCCAATTTTAAGTTCCTTAAAACCTTTAGTGCCAAATTTGAGGGTGCTACTTAGCATTCCCAAATATCTTCCTAGGGTCTTGGTGTTACTTCACTATATTAGATCAAATCTTGTGATAAAGTGATAGCCATTGATCATGATCTGGGCCCCTAATTTTGATTTGTTGTAGTGTTAAGTGGATCCTTCCTTTTAATCCTCACATGTAATGGCACTGCGTGTCCATCTTTTTAGCTCCTTATGGCTCTTTGACTTTTCAACTATGTTTGCTTCATCTGATCAAGTCCTACAATAAAGCACAGATCATCAGATCATGAAAGATGCATGCCATTTAAGCTAAATTTTGGGTTTTACTAATACTATTGGATCAAAACTAGTGATGAAGTGATAGCCATAGGATCCTTCAAAATATCAATAAGTTAATGTTAGGACCATGGGACATAAAAAACTTAGGCTTAAGAGGCTAAGAATAAGGTTGTAATTATATTAATAAATATGTCATGGCCTTAGAATTAAAATTTTAGACTTAAATTGAGAAATATTAAAATAGACCCTATAGATGAACATTAGTTAGGCTATTAGGAAATTTTAGGGAGAATTTTTTTTTTAAAGGGATCAAGTTTCTTGGTTGAGTTGTGTTGAAAAACATGACTAAACCAGGAACATGTATTTCATACTTTAAGTCCCTGAATTCATTTTTAAAATGTTTTCCCACCAATTTGGGTTCCTACTTCTATTAAAATTTGAATTGAGGGTTTTTTAGGGATTTGTAACATATAATCCTTAGGATTACATGCCATGGAACCTGAAACTAAGAGCCTAGTGAACATTATTAGCATAGTTAGTCCATATTAAAACATAATTAAACTATATAAGCTTTTCTTAAATAAACTAGATGACCTTTAAACTTCTAAAATAGACTTTGACATGCTAAAATTTTCATGTTTTATATTCAAGATTTATAAAGGGTCCTAATTCAAGTAAATGGGAGTGTGTTGGTCCCAACAAGATACAATGATAGTAAAGTGTGATTCCTTATCATAAGAATGAGGGAAATGGAGGAAACATGTGACCATAGATTGTTGTGCAAATTCCATCTATCAAAAGAAGTAAAATCTAAATTTGAGAATAAGGATCAATAATATTTTTAGAAAAGGAATAACATGGTGGTAATTTTATGAGGAACTCTAGGTCCTATCCATGGTCTTACACTTAAAATCATAAAAGAGAAACCCATGAGGGTGCCAAAAAGCATATGAAAAAAAATGGGATGAGAAAAAGATGGTATTTTATGAGGAAATATAGGTCATATCCATGGTTTTACAGTACAGCTCATGAGAGGAATGAGAAACCAAAAGACCAAATAGGAAGTAATAAAGGTTTGTGATAAGATATAATTTCTATAGAGGGAGAGATCTATGTAAGTGAATTACAAAAAAGTGTTAGAAAGATGTATATAGAAGGCATGAAAAGAAGGAAATGTTTTAAGCAAAGTACTTTTTGAGGAATTGGGCATTGGTGGGATCTTTGAAAACATGGCCTTCATTAGTTTTAAGGTGGTATGTACTTAGACCAAAAATATATTTGAATAAATAGGGGCCCCACAATTTTTGGGTCTACTTACCTTATTTGTCATGGGTGTAGTCTAATTTAAGGACAAGATCACCAAAATTAAATCTGTGAACTTTGACATGTTTATTATGTTGTTTTTAAATACAAGCCTTGTATTGGCGGTTATATAACAAAGTACAAAGATGATGTTCATCTAGGAGATCAAGGGCATGAAGGTGAGCTTCACACAATTCTTCATCAAGAATAATACCATGAAGAGATATATAGAGAGAGGGAAGCTCAACTTCTAAGGGAAGAACTGACTCAGAACCACAGACTAGAGAGAATGGCATTACCCCAATGGTAGTACATATGCTAGTCTAATAGGCCCAAAGAGTAGGATAGTGTTTCTCTAAGTGTTTGCTAATTACATTCAGAAGAAAGAAGAAACTAAAGTTAAAGAGTTAGGGGTTTGACATTACCCGGATTAAGTTGCGCACCGTATCCAAGTGTTGTGAGAGCTCCTCTTTGGCTGTGGAGGAAACACCTATAATAAGAAAGAGACTCAAACATAGAAAATGTTAGAGAAGGATATGGTGGACTGCCAAGCTAGGCACTCGGTCCTAGAAGCATGAAGCTCTGTAAGGGATGACAGTCCACTATTTATGAAAAGAGTGTTGTATAAAAAGAAATGATGAAAGACTAAGAAAGAGAAAAATAGATAACATGTACCTGTTCTCTATAGTTAGTCTATCACAGTCGTCGATGTTGGTAGTTATGCTGAGGTCGGTTGGTCAAAGGTGCCGATGTTGGTAGGGGTAGTGCACCTTGGATGGGTTTTGGAATATGTATGTGGTTAACATAAGGGTTTGTGGAAATTTAAAGGTTTGTGTAGGGTTACAGGAGAGTGAATAAGGTCTGCATAAGGGTTGAGGTAGAGGGTAGGTGTGTAAAGGAGGTGATAATGAGAGGAAGGCCTTTCAACCTCTCCACAAAAGAAGTTGGGTCTCTTAACAGTGTTTTTAGAAATAGTAAATAGAAACTAATTACCAACGTGTTTTAAAATACTAAAATGAGAAGAAGAATACTTAGCTCTATTAGTTAAAGCACCAAAGGTGTTAAGATGCTTGTTCCCATTGTGGCTAATGTTGAGGTCTCGTATAGTGCTTCAATCTAATCTCTAGAATGACTTGTGCAGAACTTGGGTATCCTGGAGGATGATAGTCAAATTTTGAAGATTGGTCTCAGAGTGTGCACATCGATATGCCAAGAGGTAGGGGCAGCTCAATGTTAGAGCTCAGGTTATGTAACCAACATCAGTGATTCCACCAGCGTCAGCTAATAGTTTACCAACATCGGTGGTTAGATAATGGGTAAAAGGGCTATTTGGCCGATTTCTCCATCTACCAAGTGCTTTTGCTATTGGAGAACAGTCAAAAGATGGGTTTATTAGGCACGAGAGTTAGTTAAGAGGTTAGGATGGAGTGAGAATAGGTCATGCTTTAGATGACCTAGTCTGAGGGTGACTCATAGGGTAAGAAATGGTCTTAGGGCAAGGTGTCTAGGTGAGGTGTCTAAGCGAGGTGTCTAGGTGAGGTGTCCAAGGTGAGGTGTCTAGGAATGGACCAAAGGGGGGTTGACACAATATTAGTGTCTACATTTGCCCCTTTTTGTCTTGTGGTTTGTCTTGATGAATTGCAAGACAAAAATAGATGTGGGTTGCCCTAGGTATGAGATGAGTAGTGGATGGATAAGGTGAGATTGGAGTGTGAACGCTACAATAGTTGAGATTGCGCGTATACCACTTCACTTGATAGGTAGGTCAAATTGTCATAGGCAAGGTCTAGGAGCACTAAAATTGAAGTAACCAGTCCCCAGCTTTTTAGTCATAGTTGATTGGGTTAAACGATCAAATCTATAGCTCTAATGGTCGAGGAGGACTAAAACTAAAATAACCGGTCCCTAGCTTATTAGTGGTAGCTGATTGGGTTATATCGATCAAAGCTGTAGCTCCAATGGTCGTCATGTTCCAAGTATCCCAGGCTAGGAAGTGCTCCTAAAAAACACAAAAATGTCATAGATATTGGGGATCAACTTGGTCATGATATGACATTATGTGTGAGGGGCATAATGTGAGGTGCATACAATTTGCTAACTATTCATGAGGTAGCATATATGCAATCAAAACAACCAAGGCAAAGTTGTCTCAAAAATGGTCATGGTCTGAGGAGATAGTCACGATCTCCAAGGTCATTGGTCAAGTTGGGTTGAGATATAAGTGATCTCGAGCATTGTTTGTTGAGGTTAGGGAGATGTAAGTGATCTCCAATGTGCCCCATGAAAAGTATAAGGTGACTTCTACAGTGTCAAGGCTGATTGTTTGGTCATGATTTTGGGCAAGTATAGATCAAATAGTTGGTCCATTGGGTAGACAGACGAATGAATGGCTGAGCTAACCTCAGAAGACCCCATGTCAATTGAGTGTTGCCTACATAGCCCATGTTTTAAGGGCCACAGGCTAATGTAGTTCTCCCTAAAAGGGAAGAAGAGGGTAGGTTATGGATTGGTTTTGACTAGGTTAGGTCATGGTTAAAGGTTATATGGTTGGTCTATCAGGTAGACAAATGAACGAATGGCTGAGCTAACCTCAGAAGACCCCATGTCAACTGAGTGCTACCTACATAGCCCCTACGAGGGCCTCAGGCCAATGTAGTTCTCCCCAAAAGGGAAGAAGAGAGTAGGTTATGGATTGGGTTTGACTAGGTTAGGTCATGGTTAAAGGTTATATGGTTGGTCCATCAAGTAGACAAATGAATGAATGGCCAAGCTAACCTCAGAAGACACCATGTCAACTGAGTGCTACCTATATAGCCCTTGGTTTAAGGGCCTTAGGTCAATGTAGTTCTCCCCAAAAGGGAAGATGGAGTCAAAGAGGTCGATAGTTGGTTTGGTCATGTTAGTGTTTTTAGCATTTCCCATATGTTTAATGGTACATGCTTGATATGATGAGTGTATGATGATGTTACAGCCTTTTCCATATTGTGTGATGGTGTATGCTATAACATAGGTTATGTGGTTTTTCATCCTTAGCAACTTTCCATATTGGTGATGGTGTATGCTAAAAATGGAATGAGATTATTTATGTTTCAGCAAGTTTCCATATTGGTGATGGTATAAGCTTAACATAAATTACGTTTGGTTGATAGTTGTTTTGGTTAGGTTGGAAATCATGAGTCTATGATGATGTTATAGCCTTTTCCATATTGTGTGATGGTGTATGCTGTAACATGGGTTATGTGGTTTTTCATCCTCAGCAATTTTCCATATTCATGATGGTGTTTGCTAAAAATGAAATGACGTTATTTATGCTTCAGCAAGTTTCCATATCGGTGATGGTATATGCTTGACATAAATTGTGTTTGGTTGATAGTTGTTTTGGTTAGGTTTGAAATGATAAGTGTAAGATGATGTTACAACCTTTTCCATATTATGTGATGGTGTATGCTGTAAGATAGGTTATGTGGTTTTTCATCCTTAGTAATTTTCCATATTCATGATGGTGTATGCTAAAAATGAAATAAGGTTATTTATGCTTCAGCAAGTTTCCATATCGGTGATGGTATATGCTTGACATAAATTGTGTTTGGTTAATAGTTGTTTTGGTTGTTTGAAATGATGAGTGTATGATGATGTTACATCCTTTTCCATATCGTGTGATGATGTATGTTGTAACAAAGGTTATGTGGTTTTTCATCCTTATCAATTTTCCATATTCATGATGGTGTATGCTAAAAATGAAATGAGGTTATTTATGCTTCAACAAGTTTCCATATTGGTGATGGTATATGCTTGACATAAATTGTGTTTGGTTGATAGTTTCCATGTGTATTGTTTTCCATAGAAACTAGTGTGAATGGGCTATGATAATTTATATAACACAAATTGGTATTTATATTAAATAAATCATGATATTATGTTAGTGGTTGGAAAATATTTGGTTGTATGTTATGTTTTGACATGTGATGAGTATGTGTAAGAAGTGAAAGGCATGTTTCTCTTTCATTGACAAGGAATATAATGATAACATAGATAGGGTTTTTGCAAACAAAATCCTCGTTCATGCATTACGTGGTTGACCATTGATTTGTGTTAGAGAAGTACTCTAATCACTTGACATTAAGTGAGCTCAAAGTTCCTTGAGAATGTTGGGGTAATAGGTTTGATTATGTGATATGTCAGGGTAGCATAACCCTTTTAGCAAGGATAACTTTGCCCCTTTTTATAGGTGACCCTGAGAATGACTATAGGCAAGTCCATGACTTAATAATTTGTAGACTGATCAATACGAGAAGTCTACTTAGGGATGGTGTTTTGTTTTGTGGTCATGTGAAGCTGATTGATGCAAGAAGCTTCTAAGAGGGTGCTATTTGTATCAAAATTTGGGCATAGCCATCCTTCGAGGGAATGGTCTATAGTTTAATTTTTATGTTTTGAGGTTATTAAATAGCTATCCTTCAAGGGAGCAGTCTATTAATTACATCAATGATGCATTTGTCCTTCGAGGGAGTAGTCTACATTTATAGTTTATGACCTTTGTATATTTTTTTAGGCATCCCAATTTTATGTTTTGTTTGTTGACTAAACTTTTAGTCATGGACAAGACTATATAGGCTTAAGGGTTTCCCCTTTTATTAGGACAAAGCATTAATGCAAAAAGGGTTAACTAATGTTTATGGGGAAAATGGGTTGAAAGGAATAGGAATGAGGATGATAGGGGTTGCTCAAGGGATGAGTTCAAGTTAAATATCAAGTGAATGAGTACTTGATTAATAGTAGAATGGTCATAGATGCAAGGCATTAAGGGGCTCAAGTTTTGGCCAGCCTTCAAGAGAAGACAGACGATAAGTCCCTGATCCATACTTGTGTGTTATGATATAAGGTCCGAGCCAATTAGGAGCAAACTTGCCTCATTTACTTCTTTCCATATTGGTCACGTGTTGGTTTTCTTTAAGGATGAGATCCCCAATTTTGAAATCTTGCTCTTTTAGATTTTTGTTATAGGCTCATTTAATGTGGTTTTGGTAGATATGAAGATGATTAAGAGCGGCAAGATGACGTTCATTAAGTAACTTGAGTTGAGCTAATCGATCTTGATGAAAGTCATTGTTAGAAAGTATGTCATGAAAAGAGATGTGTAGAGAAGGTATTTGTACTTTGAGAGGCAAGACGACCTCAATTCCATACACTAAAGAGAAAGGTGTAGCACCCATAGGGGTTTGAATGCTAGTATAGTAGGCCCACAAAGTGAAGGGAATGTGAATGTGTCAATCCCTTCCAGTGTCATTGACCACCTTCATTAGGATTTTGGTTAAGATTTTTTTAGAAGCCTCTACCTATCCATTGGCTTGTGGGTAATAAGGCGAGGAGAAGCTGAGTTTGATGCCAAAAGAGTTGTAAATTTTTTGGATGGTTTTGTTTTTGAAAGATTTGCCGTTATCAGTGATGATTTTGTGAGGTACACCGAAATGACAGATGATGTGGTGGTTCATGAAGTCAATGATTTTTTTGACTTTAGTGGAGATAAGAGGAATAACTTCCACCCATTTAGTGAAGTATTTAGTTGTTGTGATAATAGACTGATGTCAGAGAGATGAATGAGGTTTAATCTCACTGATTAGATCTAAGCCCCATTGTGAAAAGGGCCAGAAATCCTTAGCAACTTGTAAAGCATGGCTAAGGACGTGAAGTAAGTTAGCGTGTTGCTGGAATTTGATACAATGTCAAACATAGTCACTACATTCTTGGTGAAGAGTGGGCCAATAATAGCCCAGGCAAAGGATGCGCTTTGCAACCGAATTACCACTGAAATGTCCTCCACAAATCCCATCATGGAATTGTTTGATGGCATGAGATGCTTCAGTGGAGGTTAGACATCGAAGAAGGAGGCCATCGAAACCTCTTTTGTAGAGAAGACACCCTAGCATGGTATATCGAGAAGTACTCTTGATAAAAGCCCACCGTGCATTACTAGAGAGATCAGGAGGAATAATAAAATAAGTTAAGTAGTCAACAAGTTGTTTATACCAAACATCTTGTGAATTAGAGTCAATAGTGCCGACAAAGTTGATGTTAGTGGAGATATATTAAGGCAACACCGAATGGTGTACCATAACATAGATTCTCAAGGAAGCAAATGAAGATGGGATGTTTGAGGTGAGAGAGGCCATAGTGTCGGCAAACTTATTCATAGAGCGAGGAACAGTTTGTAAGAGATAATGGTCGAGAGACTCTAACAATGTGTCAACACGGTGTTTATACCGTTGCAAAAATTCATTTTTACAAAGGTATGAACCGTTAATCTGATTAATTACTAGTTACGAGTCACCAAAGATATTGATTGTCTTGATGCCTAAGAAAAGGGTAGTTTGAAGCCCCAAAATTAAGGCTTAATATTCAGCCATGTTATTGGTGCATTCAAAGTCAAGTTTAAAAGATAGAGTCATGGACTCACCCTCATGAGGGATGAGAATGACCCCTGCACCCCCACCGTGTTGACATTTAGATCTGTCAAAGAACATTTTCATTTGATAGAAGATGTCATCGGTGGATAGCATGGTGATAGATTCGTCAAGAAATTCACAATGAGAGAGTTGGTTGTCAGGTAGAGGGGCATTTGCTAGTTGGTCAATGATTGTTTGCCCCTTTATAGACTTTTGTTGAATGAATTCAAAATCAAACTCAGCAAGAAGCATGAGCCAATGAGCCATACGTTGGTTTTGGTATGGCTTGGAATGCATGTATTTGAGAGGGTCGGTGTGGGTGATGATGTAAGTTTTGTGATTGAGGAGATAATGACAGATTTTGGAGGCAGCAAAGACTAATGCCAAGCAAAGTTTTTTGGAATGAGTATACCAAGTTTCATAGTCAATGAGCATTCGGCTTATATAATAAACCACTTGCTCATGATGTTATTCATCTCGCTGTGTGATCATAGCACCTAAGGAATGTTTTGTTGCCAAAATGTAAAGATAGAAGGGTTGGTCATCTTTAGGTGGAATAAGGACTGGTGGAGAGACAAGATAGCATTTAAGAGCTTCAAAGGCTTCTTGACAATCCTTATCCCAATTAAAGGAGATGTCCTTCTTGAGGAGGTGATGGAAGGGTTGACATCGATCAGATAGCTATGAGATGAAGCGATGAATAGATTGAAGCTTCCCTTGTAGGTTGCAAAGTTGTTTTAGGTTAGTTGGTGGGGGCATCTTGAGTATAGCTTGAATCTTAGTGGGATCTACTTTAATGCCATGAAAATAAATGATAAAACCCAAAAGCTTCCCTGAGAGAACCCCAAAGACACATTTCTTGGGGTTGAGTCAAACATTGTATTGTAGTAGGTGAGTGAATATCATTTTGAGAATTGTTAAGTGGTCATGGTGAAGTTTGGATTTTCCCAACAGGTCATCCACATAATCCTCCATGATTTTGTGGAAGAGATCATGAAAGATATAAGTCATGGCACGTTGGTATTTGGCGCCTGTGTTTTTGAGGCCAAAAGGCATGACCTTATAGCAAAATGTCCCCCATGGGGTGATGAAGGTGGTTTTATGTTGATCTTCTGGCGTAATCAAGATTTGGTTATATCTTGAAAACCCATCCATGAGTGATAGCATCTCATGACTAGCTGTAAGATCAACAAGTTGGTCGATGTTTGGCAAAGGAAAGTCATCCTTTGGGCAAGCTAGGTTGAGGTCACGATAGTCAGTATAAATTTGGATCCCCCAGTTGCTTTTGTGATAGGGACAATGTTTGACACCCATTGCAGATAATCAATGGGTTAGATAAATGAGACAGAGAGAAGATGTTGAAGCTCCTCTTTGACAAGGAGTGTGATGCGAGGATGCATCTTGTGAAGATTTTGCCTGATAGGCTTAGCTTCATGGTTTGTGAAAATGTTGTGAATTACAATGTCAGGGTCAATACCAGGCATATCGTTATAGGACCAAGCAAAGGCTTTGCTATGATCTGTAAGGAATTTGGTATAGTCAATTTGTTCTTGGGTATCTAAAGATTGACCAATCTTTAAAATATGAGGAACATCAGAAGATGGAAGATTAATGTCAATAGTTGATTCATTTAACATAACCTATGTTTCCGAAGGAAGTGATCATTATATGAAAGAATCATCCACACCCATGTAGGTGAGTATGGCATCATCATCCATGCATTGGACAGTGTTGATGGTAGAAAATTCATCATCTATCATGTCTGGATAAATGAGAGGAAGGGACCTTGATACCCCATCCAGTTGATAGGTCAAGGGTTCTAAGTGAATGGCATTTATGCAAAAAAAAACTAGGAGGGATGGAGACTACCAACTCAGTAGGTGATGATGGGGGAATAAGCGAGGTCAGAGGAGATTGTTCTATGATAGTTTCATGGTGAGGGTTTTTAGAGGTTTTTGTAGGTTCCTCAAAACCCATGCCATGTCATTTCTTGGAATTTTTTATTGCCTCATTGTTTAGAGGCTCAACGGGCTGGTGGGAACCTTGCTCATAGTGCCCAAAGCCAAAACCCTTCCATACACACCTATAAAGATAGGTGTGAGCAAAGCTAGGGTTACCAAGAAAAGAGAAATCAGACATGAATAGTTGGGGTGATGAGAGAGGATTCCCATCAGTAGGAGCTCGATCTAGCCCTCCATAAATGAGATTAGTTTGAAGATTGGGAGGACCATATGGGATGACCATTCTGATGTGATGGTCATATTTAGGGTGGTGATGAAGTTGTCCATATTCCTGAGGAGTTTAGAACATGTCCAGGGTAAGCAAACGATACTCCCCAAGTGAAAGCCGTTGGAAGGTATCTTTCATAGGATCGTTTGTGGTCACTTGAGGAGTAGGCATAGGCATGACCGATGTTTGTGAACTTGTCAAGGCTTCCACGGGTGGAGGTGGTGTTTGAGTAGATGTTTTTAAAGGGATGATAACATCATTAGGTCGATAAGTCATGTTGCATGTTTTAAAGGGGGAAGGGTCAGTAGGAATGACATGAACCTGACCCTCATGTTCAAATTTGACACAACAATGCAACGTAGAAGGGACACAAGTCATGGCACGTATCTAATGTCATCCCAATAGCATGTTATATTGGAAATCCCCCTTGATGATATAGAATAGTTTTGGGATTGTTCATGGGCCAACACGAATATGCAAGATGATAGTGCCAATGGTAGTGGTGGTGGAATCATTGAAAGAATGAAGAATTACGTTAGTTTTTGACATGCAATTCTTTGGGAGGGCTAGTTGGTCATACGTGTGGGTGGAAATGATATTGATGCTAGCACCCCCATAAATCATAACCAACATGAGTTTGATCAACATAAGCTATGATAAAAAGGGCAGCATCTTGATCTTCCAGGTTGGAGGTAGGAATCTCAAAATCACTAAAGGTAATAGAGGCAATGGTGGGTAATGATTGGACTAAAGTAGCCAATGGTTGGGGGTCTTCAAGTTGGACCTCCACTACCTGTAAAGATTTGATTAAAGCTTGGTGATGTTATGGAGAGCTTTGAATGAGGTCATACAAAGACATCTTCATAGGGGTTTGGTGAAGTTGTTTCACCATGGAGTCACGAATTACCTCTGAAGATGTTGGATAGGATGTGCCCAAGATTCAAATCATGGGTTTTGGTGGTTGAGAAGGCTTGACAAATGGGTATGCCCAAGGGATAGAAATATTCTCTTTTCCTTTATCCTTTAAGGTTTGTGACCTGGTGGCCACATTAATGGTGTTAATTTCAAATAAAGGGGGAGAAGGTGGTAGAGGGACCATAGTCTAATGATGAGATCTTGATGAAGGTGAGGAGATTTGAGAGACATGGGAAGGTGTCGGTGGTTTGTTGAAAGAATCCTCAACAAGAAGGGTGTCCTTTTGCATGTGTTGGCGAATGACAACCTTAAGAGCACAATAATTCTTAGTATCATGCCCAGGTGTGCGATGATATAGGTATATTTGAGTGTCATTAAACCAAGATGGTTTTGATCTGAGAGGTTGGAATGGTTTAATGGGTGGGAGAGTGATGCTAGAAGATTGCAACAATCGTCATAGTAACAGAGCATAGGAACCCGCTAATGGGTCTACGCTTGTTATGGTAGAGGTTGACAACTTCTATTTAGGAGTTATAGAGGGAGTTTTCCATACCACCTTTTTAGTTGGTAGTGTGGCCACTCATGTAGATGGCACTTTCTTGATGAGAGGTGCCAAATTTTTTAGAGGAAGTATGTTTTTGATGGGTAAAGGGAGTAATGGAGGCAATTTGTTTTTGTTAGGTGTTGGAGTAGGAAGCACTCCTATTAAGGTAGAAGGGTGTGGGCCCAAAATAGAGGGCAATGGTGATGGTGGGGGAGGAGTTCTCTAACGTGATTTAGTAGCCTTATTTAATACAATATGAGGACCACTACTATGTGGGGAAAGGCTCAAATATACCTTCACTTATGGGTGAGTGAGGTTCGATACAGGGCAAACACTGAGAAATTTTACCTATTTCAGCATGGTGGATGCCTGCGAGGGTTTGGGTTCAAGTGTGGATGGTTGAGATTCTAAGGATTTAGAAGTAGAAGCCTAATCCTCATCAAAGACATTGGGATAATTTGTCGTAGAAGGGTTGGCAGTATGAGATGAAGCAGGATGTGTAAGATAAGGAGCCTTAAGTCGCTCCCATAATGCCTCATGTTCTAAGTTCCTTGAATGGAGAAATCCTAAGTTTTTATCCAATCGAGAGAAGGGTTTAGAGGATGTTACGTGAGGCTTTATAATTGGTCTTTTGGAAGATGTGGGTGGTTGCGAGAGTGGAAACATGTTAGACACAGTGATATCAGGCCAAAGGCGAGAGAGAGCCATTACCAAATCCTCTTCAGCTAATGTGGGTGAAGAGACAAGTTCTTCTCTCGGTGGAGAAGGGATTGGAGAATGTGGCTCTTCAAGAGGATAGACCGCAGGGATGATCATGGCTTCCGCATGTGGTTGAGGAGAGGGAAAATTATGATCCTCCATTGGTAATAGGAAGGATGAGGGTGGGGCTAGTGGCGTTGGTATCATCAAAGCATCTTCTAAGTAGATTCTCCTATGTGTGAAAGGGGGGTGGATGGAGGACTATTAGGATAAGAAGGCTCTTCTACCCGTGGTGAAGAAATAGGTTGGCTAACCTCTTCAGACTGTGGGAGAGGTTGGTTAGGAATGAAAGGAGAAACCATGTTGACTATGCATATATTGCACTTTTGGGGGTCATCAACCGTGGTCTGAACATTGTTTTGACTAGGGGGATGGTTAGGGAATGGTTGCCTAAAGATATCTATGTTTTGGTTATTCGACACATTTGGGTTATCCAAAACAAGATCCCCTTTGTCTAACATGTCCTGAATAACATTTTCGAGGGTTTTGCAATTGTCTGTGTCATGACCTTTGACACGATGATAATTACAAAAGTCATTTTCCCTATACCATGCAGGGATGGCTCATGAGGGATCAAATTGGGGTGGTGGTCATATTTGAGGGAGGTTGAGGACTCCCTACTTTACTAGTTTATCCAACACAGAAGCGTATGATTCTCCTATTGGAGTGAATTGACAATGTACATATCACTGTTGGAATTGTCTTGTAATGCTTTGTGATGTGGAGGGCTCAGATTGGTTAGTTGTGGTAGAAGATGATGATCTAAGTACCACAGCATTTGCCGATCCCTTGGTCTTAGAATGAGAAGAAGATTTGGAAGAAGGGTCATTGGATTTTGTGTTGATATTTTTACTACGCAATTTGACCTTATCCTCTTCGACTGTGCGGAGTTCAAGCTTTCGAGCCATGGTGAAATATTCATCAAAAGTGCAGAAAGTTTGAACCCATAAAGTAGATGAGATGTGCTTAGCATATGCTCTTGAAAAGAGCTCAATGAGCTCAGGTTGAGGTAGTGAAAAGGAGAGTTGGTTGATCAGACCTCTCCAAAGGGCAATGAAGTCAGCTATTGATTCATCGTCAAATTGTCTAATAGAATATAAGTTTGTGATAGAGACTTTCTTGGTGATGTTGATTGAGAAATGGTCAAGGAATATTTGGGCAAGTTGAGTGAAGGTAAAGAGAGAATGACTGGTAATAGAGCTATACCAATCAAGAGCGGTGCCAAAAAGTGACATGGGGAACGTGCAAAGTAATAACACATTATCATGTGTTATGAGGTAGCAAGCGTGTCTAAACACTCGTAGATGTTGTTGTGGGTCCTCTTTACCCTGAAAGTGAGTAAATTTTGGGAGTTCCCACTGGCTAGGGTATGGTTGAATAGGCACCAAAGGGTGGATAGGTTCATTACAGATTTGTTCATAAGAAAGAACATTCTTCAAACCTAAAATAGATGTCTCAAGGTTGGAAATTTTAACCATCAGCATCTTAATTAGATCAATAGATGGATTGGCATGAGGGGCACCCCCTAAGTTGTAGGGTACCTAGAAAGCATTGGTAGGGGCGTATGACGTACTTGGTTGCATTTGTGTAGGCACAACATATTGGTAGTTTATCATAGGGACTAATGTTGAGGCTAAGGGGGCTTGTGCCGTGAAGTTGGAGGGCACAACTTGACTAGATGTTGCCAAGGGTGGTTGGATGGCGGTGACACTAGTGAAAGGATAAGTGGCCACTCTCATATTTATGGGTGCAAGAGTGGGCGGGATAGTTACAATCAAGTTCTGGAAAGGTGGTGAACTTGGTTGAATTGTTTGTGGTTGAGGGGGTACATAAACCCTGATGGAGGTAGGTCCAAAAATAGAAGGGGAGGCCAAATCTTGAACATTGACCATGGTTGGGTTACTAGTTGAGGTAATAGCCTGAGTGACCATAGGCTGGGTAGTGGATGTTGTTGATATCATTGTTGCTTCAGCCAAGGAAGTTGGCATCCCATAAACAAGATTACCTAAAGGATCTCACATTTGGCTTCTAGCGAGATAGTGTTAGAGAGCCTTGACGTTGAGGTCAAGGAATCAATCAAAGTCTTGATCCCCCTCAGGAACAATAGGAGGTTGATTTGGGGTAGGTTGGATAGGAGTATGCTCAGTGTCTGAAGTATACTCCATTAGATGACTTGGTATGGAAGGTGAAGGTGGGAGTGGTTGTTTCCTTGCGTGGTCAACAAGGGATTTGGCTTGACTATGTGTCAAAACCATCCAAAGAAAAAGGGGTTCAGGTTCCTAAAACTATGTGTTTCAGTGTCAGAAAACTAGAATTTATGTTTAACAGCAAAAAAGTTGGGTTTTAAGCTTGCTATTTAGAATAAAAATTTGGTTGACAGTGATCGACATCGGTTTACTAACCGATGTCAGTTATGAAATGTTGTCGAGGTCGGTGGGATAACTGATGTCGGTGAATTTGAGTTGTCGATGTTGGTGTAAAAACTAATGTCAGTTTTTGTGTAATTCTAGAAACACAAAAAACTTATAGTTTTTGGAAGGAGAAATTTTGAGTTGTTTTTGGACCTCAAAATGATGCGACCTTACCAGCTCAAAAAATTAGATAAAACTAGCAAAATAGATGATTAGGCAAGCAACCTCTAAAATGTTAAATTCCTAGGAATAAATTTTAGAGTCGTGGTGGCTTATACCTTAGAATAATGTGTTTGGGAATTGGGCTTGTAGAACAGGTCCTAGAGAGGAAGTCTAAGGCTAGTTTTAGGTGATGTTATGGTGCTCAAAAATATGTGTTAGGTTCAGTACATGGCCTAGTGCTGGGGCTTGCTCCCTTCACTTCATGAACCCAGAGCCGAGCTGGGCTGCTTAGCCAATATATACTTTGCCTATAGTTTATACTCTACTAGAGAACAGAGTGGGTCCTCCTCTTGGTGGTGAAATCCAAGTAGGATTACCAAGAAGGGTAAGGTATCTGCTAGGTGATGAAATCCTAGATGGGCTTTGTCTAAAGTATGTTATATGTGTTTAATTTGATGTGATTGTGATATGGTTGTGTAACATTTATGCACTACAATTTATTCATAATGCTTTTTTAATTAATAAGTGAGTGGGCTAAGTATGTATTCAAACAAGAATGAAATGAAATAGTTTTTTTAACCTAAATTGAAATATTTTGTTCAAATGTAAACAATTGGAGAAAAGGTTAAGAGTATGAATTTTCACTATTCTATGATGCAGGTAAGAAGTGACAAGAATAAAAAGAGAGATATTCTTTTTAACTTCTGCTATTGGTTTCTTTTTGAAATAAAGAGATAGAAGAAGGATGCAAGAAGAGAATATTTTCCTAGTGCATCTATATGAAAATTTGCTTTTTAGAAGAATGAACCCAAGGAAAACTCCAGGGTCCCACCAGGCATGCCAAAATGTTTCTCTAAGTTTTTGCTAATTACATTTAGAAGAAATAAGAAACTAAAGTTAAAGAGTCAGGGGTTTGGTGTTACCCAGATTAAGTTGCGCACCATATCCAAGTGTTGTGAGAGCTCCTCTTTGGCTGTGGAGGAAACCCCTACAAAAAGAAAGAGACTCAAACATAGAAAATGTTAGAGAAGGATATGGTGGACTGCCAAGCTAGGTGCTCGGTGCCGAAAGTGTGAAGCTCCGTAAGGGATGACAGTCCACTATTTATGAAAAGAGTGTTGTATAAAAAGAAATGATGAAAGACTAAGAAAGAGAAAAATAGATAATGCGTACCTATTCTCTGTAGTTAGTCTGTCACAGTCATCGAAGTCAGTAGTTATGCCGAGGTTGGTTGGTCAAAGGTGCCAACGTCGGTTATATAGTCGATGTCGGTAGGGGCAGTGGGCCTTGGATGGGTTTTGGATAATGTCTGTGGTTGACAGAAGGGTCTATGGAAATTTAAAGGTTTGTGTAGGGTTGTAGGAGAGTGAATAAGGTCTGTAGAAGGGTTGAGGTAGAGGGTAGGTGTGTAAAGGAGGTGAGAATGAGAGGAAGGCCTTTTAGCCTCTCCACAAAAGAAGTCAGGTCTCTTAACAGTGTTTTTAGAAATAGTAAATAGAAACTAATTACCAACATGTTCTAAAATATTGAAATGAGAAGAAGAATACTCAGCTCTACTAGTTGAAGAACCAGAGGTGTCAGGATGCTTATTCCCATTGTGCCTGATGTTGAGGTCTCGTACAGTGCTTGAATCCAATCTCTGGAATGACTTGTGTAGAACTTTGGTAGCCTGGAGGATGATAGTCAAATTCTGAAGATTGGTCTTAGAGTGTGTGCATCGATATGCCAAGAGGTAGGGGGCAGCTCAATGTTAGAGTTCAGGTTATGTAACTAACGTCGGTGATTCCACCGACATCAGCTGATAGTTGACCAATGTCGATGGCTAGAGAATGGTTAAAAGGGCTATTTGGCCCATTTCTCCATCCTCTAAGTGCTTTTGCCGATGGAGAATAGTCAAAAGATGGGTTTATTAGGCATGAGAGTTAGTTAGGAGGTTAGGATGGAGTGAGAATAGGTCATGCTTTAGATGACCTAGTCTCAAGGTGACTCATAGGGTAAGAAATGGTCTTAGGGTGAGGTGTCTAGGTGAGGTGTCTAGGCGAGGTGTCTAAGGTGAGGTGTCTAGGAATGGACCAAGGGGGGGTTGACACAATATTGGTGTCTATAGATAGAGATAAAGGTGATAATATGTGTGGGTTTCATGAATTATCTTTTGGAATTTTTTTTTGAGAATTTTGTTAGTGTCCTCATATTGACCATTACATTGTGGATGATATGGCATAAAAATTTTGTGATTGATCTTGAATTTAGCACAAAGTTATTTAACATGTTAATTTTTGAAGTTAACACCATTATTGAAAATGATGGTATGGGGAAAACCAAAGTGGTAAATGATTTGATTAAGAATAAAATTAGAAATGGTAGGATTGATGATATTAACAAGAGTCATGCATTTAACCCATTTGGTAAAATATTTAGTAGCAGTGATAATAAATACATACCCATCTTAGGAGTGAAGTAATTTGCTAATGAGATCAAATCCCCATGTGGACAATGGCCATAGATATTTGATCATTTGAATCTTAGCTAGAGGTGAATGGATTAGATCATTATGAAGTTGACAAGGAGTACACTTTTTAGTGAATTATATTGCATCCTTTTTAAGAGTAGGCCAAAATTAACCCATATGTAGGCATTTGTAAGTTGTAGCATGTACATTATAGTGGCCACCACAAATTCCCCCATGTGCTTGTTCATGAAGAGGAGGGACCTCATCTCACATAGCATAATAGAGTAAGGTACCTTTAGCATTACAATAATAAAGGATGTTATGTTGAAATACATACTTGAAAGCTTATTTACAAATTCATGTCTTTTCATGAGAGTCTAAATTAGGAGGATAAGTTTAGTGCTCCAATAATTGAATAATGTCTTGATACCAAGGGCTTTGTCAAATGGTAATAGCCTTGATGTGGCAGATAAGTGAGTTTAGTGGTTGAGTTGAAGATGGATATTTTATTATTTGTATAAGAAAAGTAAGATCAAAAATAACTTGGTGTGGATGAAAGAGAGATGCTGAAGAAGTGAGAAAATCAACAATGGAATTTTGATCTCAAGGGATAGGCTCAATAGTGAAAGAGATGAAATATTTAACAAGAGTGGTTGAAATTTGATGATAAGTAATGAGATTTTTCCTTTTACATTGGTATTAACCATTTAATTACTGGAAAATAAGCTAAGAATCACCTAAACAATGTAGGTATTGAATGTATAAATCAAGGGTAGCTCTCATGAATAAGATTAGAGACTCGTATTCAGCCATATTATTGGTGACATCAAATGTGAAATGAAAGGCTAAAGGAATGATTTTTCCAAGAGGAATTTTGAGAATTCAACCTATCCTATCTCCTTAAAGGAATTTAAAACCATCAAAGTGAAGGGTCTAAGTATCCTCATGCAAGTTGACATTAATTTTAGGAAGTTCCTTGATGACTACTTTAGGTTTAGTAGTATTAGAGGAAATAGCACATTTGTTAAGATTATTTGCTTGAAGATCAATGAAAGTTATGAAAATAATATTTAAGCTAAATATCTTGATTAATACCTTTAATATATAGGATATATCATCTAGAAGAATATCTTGAAGGGGAGAAGTAGTTGGAATGGGAGCTGCATCAAGTTGATCAACTATGACTTGCCCTTTGATAGATTTTTAAGTGATGATGCAGAGATCAAATTCTATAAGAAGGACCATCTATTTGCCAATTCTATCTATAGGAAGAAATGATTTGGAAAATAATTGATGAAGGGGGTCAGAATGAATGATGACATAAGTAGTCTAGTTAACCATGTAATAACAAAGATTTTCAAATGTAAAATAGATAGTGAGGTAATCACATTCAATTTTGGTATAACATGTTTCATAATCAATGAGGCCTTAGCTAATGTAGTAGATATCATACTCTCTTTTTGTATCATTATGTTGGGAAATCATTACCCCAACTAATATAAGTTTGGAATAAGAATAGAGGATCAAGGGTTAATCATTGGAAAGAGGATGAATTGTAGGTGGGTGAAGCAATGACTCTTTGATTTTATCAAAGGATTTTTGACATGAGTCTATCCATTCTAAAGTGGTACCTTTCTTGAGAAGAGAATTGATGGAATGAATATGATAAGAAATTTTAGGGACGAATCATCTAATTTCCCCAAGTTTGCTGAAGTATGAATTTTGGGAATAGAATGAGGAATGGGCATGTTGATGATAACACTAATATCAGTGGGGTCAACATCAATGCCATGAAGAGAGATTAGGAATCCTAATAATTTTTCACATGTAACACTAAATAAATTTTTAAGGATGGATTCTAACCCGATATTTAAGAAGGCAATCAAAGATGATAACAAGATCTAATAGATGAGTCTTATGACTTTTGGATTTAGAAATGAGATCATACACATAGGTTTCAAAAAAATTATGGATAAGATAATGAAATATATGAGTTATTTATCATTGGTAAGTAGCTCCATCATTTTTTATATTGAAAGGCATTTTGACATAGCAATAGGTTCCCCATTCTATGGTGAAAGTGGTCTTATGTTGGTCCTTGAGGTCAATATAAATCTGATTGTATCTTGAGAAGCCATCCATAAGAGATAACATTTTATAACCACCTATAGAACCAATGATGGCATCTATTGAAGGTAAAGGGAAGTTGTCCTTAGGATAAGTGAGGCTAATATTATGGAAATTAATACAAATGCTGATGACCATAGTGACCTTTTTTTTGAATGGGAATAATGTTAGAAACCCATTCAGAACAATCCACTGGTTTGATAAATTTATCATTGAGTAATTTGATGACTTATTTATAACATACATGAGAAACCTTGGGTGGAAATTTCATTTACTTTTGACACACATGCTTGCCATGAAGATAATTAAAGATATTATGCACCATAATGCTAGGGTCAATACTAGGCATGTCCTCATTGGACCAGGAAAAAACCTCATGATACTTATCAAAGAGTAAGCTTAAATTATCATGTTTGGTAGGTGAGAGTTCATAAGATATTATAATTGGTAAAGGACAAGATGGACTACCATATTCAATGTGAGTGGTTTATTTGAAAAGTATGGCATTGTCATCTTGAAATTGATATGGTGTATTAGGTAAAGAAGAAATTAGATTTACTTTGGGATCAATGCTAGAAATGAAGTTATTGAAATAAGGGGTTTTAGTTTTAAAATTCCCAAGTTTATGATGTTATCAAGGAAGTTGAGGTTCTCAAGTATGAAGTATTTCAATAATAGATTCATCACTAGGAAAGGTAAGAAGAGGACCATAATACTTAACATATACTTTGAGATCTAAAATCTGATTACCATGGTGATCATATTAAAAATTTATTTGATGGACATTAGTTTCTTTGGCATCAATTTTAATCTCATGAGTAGGAGAGGGGGATGGATTATAAGGGATTGAAGTATATATGGTTTAGATGATAGGGGAAAAATCATATGCAATTAGTCATTAGTTACTTTGGCATCAATTTTAATCTCAGGAGTAGGAGAGGGGGATGGATTATAAGGGATTGAAGTATTTATGGTTTTGATGATAGGGGGAGAATAAGATGCAATGATTGGATCGATAGGTGGTAAAGGAGTTGTATGAATTTCCAAAAATTTGGAAGGTATAATTTATTATACCACCTAAGGGGTATCAATAAGTGGAGAATTGGTAGGAGGCAGATGACCCTTAGGATCTAAGTCATGATCCATGGAAATGGTATGCACATCCCAATTAAAAGCATGAATTTGAGCTAAGATTTTTTGATAATGATGGAAACCCAAGTCTCAATATTGAGCTTGGGCCATTATGTAATTATCATCATATGTTGGAGAAATTATACATGCTTGAGAGTCATGGGGAGTTTTAGAAGGTGAAATATTGATATTACTAAATTTACAAGGAGATATGATGAGAGGATCTTGAAATGATTTGGCCACTTTAAAATCATTAAAAGTGAAGGCATCTTTTGGTAAAGAAGACTCTTGAGCATTGCATGGAGGGGGAAAATCAGTAATCTCATTAATAAGAGGAATAATATGATCTCTGTGTAATAAATAAGGAATCCAATATAAAATTTAGGGAGGTATCTTGTTAGTATTGCAAGTATGTTTCAAATCATTAGGATCATCATCATCAAAATTTTCAAGAGTAACTTGTAAATCAAGATTCATGTTGATGAACTCAAGTAAAGGATCACTATTGATATTCATAATTGTAAGAATATGATATTGGTATTTGGGATTAGGAAGCTAAATACTCCATGGGTTGGGATCAACTGCATGATTATATCATTTTCCATTATGTAATAATTTAATGCATTCGATATCGAAAGAAGCAATGGCCCTCATTTTATGAGTCCATGGGTGACTAAGGAGTATGTTATAATATAAGGGTAAATCAAAGAACATAATCTTAGTTCAAATGGTTTTAGGTTTGATGGTTAATGGAAGCCAAACACAACCAAGTGTCTTTTGATTTATTTTATCAAAACCATGACAAGTAAGATGAGTTTTCTTAAGATGATCTTTGCTATAACCAAGTTATTATATGAGCCACAAAGATGTCACATTAATACCAGAGCCTTCATCAACTAGAATTTTATGGATAAAGGTGGTATTAATGTCTATTTTAATGAAAAGTGGTGGATCATCAGCATTAAAAATAATTTCATCATTGATCATGTCCTCTTTAAGAAATCTAATGGTAGGATTGGAAGAAGGACACATAGTTTTAATGGTATTGATGTTTGTAGGTTGAGAATCAATAGAAGGTGGTTTTTCATTAATAGAGGATGGATCTTTAATTTTTTAGAGTTGTTTCATATGGAACCTATGATGATAGGGAGAAGTATGAACCAACTCCATAAATGGAATCATACAAGAAATAGAGTTGAGTTCTTCAAGAATGTTCCAATGATATTTAGAAGAACCAACATGAGGTTTAGGAGGTAAAGTAGATTTGGAAGGAATAGATGTGTTTGGAAGATTAGAAGGAGGAGGTGGTTCCTCATGGGATTCCAAAGTAATATTAATGGTGGTAGTATCTTTGAGCAAACATTCTTCTAAATATGGCTTCTTAGGTTTGGTAACAGGATATTTCTGATCTGACTTGCAATGATAATTGACCTTAGTAGTGTTAACATATTGAAAATTATTGTAAAATTGGTCATAACTAACATCAATGGAATAAACATCCTTAGTGTTTGGTTAATTATTTTTTATATAAAAATATTTTTTATTATTTGAGGTAGAAGCTTTGGAAGCTTGTCACTTTTGAGAAGTAGTAGTGTACTCTTGATAATAAATGTTGATCATAGATTCATGATTAAATGAATCACCAAGAATACATGAGACATAAAATTTAGTTATCCCTCTACAAGATTCATGGGAATGACCAATTTCATCATGAAACTAAAAAATAAATTATGTTCATACCACCTTGGAGGATTATTAGGATAAATGAAAGGTTTAGAGGGTGGTAAAAATTGTTTCATTTGTTTTATAGAAAGAAGTGTGTGAGAAGGTGAAGGAATATCAATTTTGGCAATTCTTGGTTTGGTTTGTGGAGTATTACTAGTGATATCATTGGTAGATGTTTTAAAATCTTTGTTTAAGAGTTTAGGACTAGGCTCAAATTGCTTCATGAGAAATTCTTAATGTTTAGCTTGGTTAAGAGCTTCATTAAATGTTTGTAGAGTAAAGGTTCAAACCTTGTATTAGAGAGGAGTCAAAGAAATTATAAAGAGTTTGAAAAAGTTATCATTAGTCATGTTATGGTCAGCTTTATGATCTAATGATTTCTATCTTTTGATAAAGTCATGAGTTGATTTAGTGGGAGATTACTTAGTATTAATGAAGTGGCTAAGACAATTTTTGAGAAGATCATTGTGTTGAAATTATTTAACTAAGGGATTAACCAAATCTTCAAGTTGCCAAATATAATGTTGGGGTAATTAGTTGTACCATTATAATACATCACCAATTAAAATTTTAAGAGTTTATTTGTGGTGAATGTATTAGTTTGGATCCACTCTTTATAAAGATTACCAAAGGCTTTAATAAATGAGGCAAGGTCTTTAGTCCCATCATACTTGATAGTTGGAGATATGTTACCAATATCAATGGATATAATGAAGGGAGCTAAAATATCATTTTTAATAGTTTGAAGCATCTTGTTATTCATTATGGGTTAATGAATAACATTACCTAAGGCATCTCTAAGAGGTTGAGGAATGCAATTGGGATTGGCTTGAGGATGGATAGTTGTAGGTTGACTAGCCATATTAATAAAATTTTGTTGAAGTTGCATCATTGGATTGGTGGTAGAGTTTTGCATTATGTTCATTTTATGAATAACTTGGGAAAGAAGTTAAGTTGTATTAGGATGTGGGTTAGTGTTAGGGGGAGAGTTATTAGAAGATGTATTATTAGTGGTATTATTGATTAAACTTGTGTCAATTACTCCCAAATTAGTTTGAAGGTTTTGAAGATGAGAAGAATCTTGGTAGGTATATAAATGATCAGACCCATCAACTTCATCTTGAGGTGTGATTTGCACCATGTTATAGGTCATGGATGAAGGATGGGAAGAGGTGCCACAAGAGTGATGATGATCTTGTGAGGAAAAGAGAGAGATAAATTAACATTACATATAGTATCTAAATATATGCAAGATATCCAAGAAGATTATGATAAGAGATTTCATTATGACTATAAATAAATGAGTAGAATGATAAAAAGTAAAAATAGTGAACTAAATCAAAAAATAATGAGGGAAAAAAATAGTATAGGGTCAACTAGGTTGACCTACCACATAAAATAGGGCCTAAAAAAGGTACAAGGTCAACTAAGTCAACCTAACATAGTAAACAAAGGCTAAAAAGTGTATAGAGTCTACTGGTTTGACCAAGTACAATAGACAGGGAAAATTAGATAGCTTATAACAAACTGTGTTGATTGAAATGACCATGCACTGAGACAAGAATAATTTTGAAATTATTTAGAAAATAAATAACTAAAAACAAACAAATAATCAATTGGATCAATGAGAGTGATCCAATTGAGGCACATAATACAAAACCTTACACCAATGTTGGCTAATGCAAGTTTTTACAATACAAAATAAAATTGAACAAAGAGAAATAAATAAATTTGAAAAGTAAAATCTAACTAGATGGTCATCCTAAATGTTATTAGATTATTAGAGTATAATTTTAAATGTGATGGGAAGTTGGTTGTAAGCAAGGAACAAGAAAGCAATCTAAGGATAGTTTTAGGATGTTTGGGATGAAAGGGATTTGTATTGGTAATAGTATAGTCTTGGTATTGGGTCCTACCCCTCACTTCACACACCAAAATGATAAGGATTTTGAGTGATTAGACAAAATATACCATTAACCACATATATATACTTGGCCAGAAAATGAAGTTGACTTCCCCCTTAGTGATGAAATCCAAGTAGGTAGGCCTTGGGTAGACAATTGCTAAAATATTTGTTTAAGATTTTTTGATTTGGTTATGTGTTTATAAAATATAAAATATTGAAACTAATTATAAACTTAAAAACCACCTAATTATACTATGTGATCTATTCTAAGCATGCAAGTAATAAGAACTAAAAGTTTGAGCTAATTACTAGCATATAAAGTTTAATTCCAACTTTAAAACATGGTACAGTGTCAATGTAGTCAATGATGTATGAAAAAATTACATAACAAGGTCAAAAATGTCACCTCTATACTATGGAAACAAAGGTCTGAAAATGAACAAGGTCGATAGAGTTGACCTAGCTATCCAGATAGAACATAAAATACATAACTAGATTAATCTAGTTGACTATATAGGGGTAGTTTTAAATACTAAAAACTTTGAAATAAAATACTATAATAAATGAGATAAAGGATATAAATTAACCTTGGTGAGTTTGAAGATGTAAAAAAATGAGATTGTTGTGAAAGAACCCTGATAAATGCATGTAAATCCTGCTAATACGGTCGACTTGGGTGATTTAGCTTTGAAGAAGCCTATTACTGAGTGCCTAAAATGTATAGGGTTGACTGAGTCAACCTAGTATTATATACTAGATGTTTTATATTCTTAAAAATTATACTAGGTCGACTGGGTTGATCCAGTAACATGTACCTAAAAATGAGCCTACACAGAAATAACATAGTAATTTAGATGTGACTATGTGTTAAACCTATGCATAAAAGTTAGAATTGTGTTGCTACAGTCAAACCAATATGACAAATATATGATAGAATTTTGATAAATAATGAAAAATAAGTGAAACAAATCTTACAAGTGTTAGATTCACATCAAGTTTACTAGAATGTATGTAATCAAAAATCCATCATGTCTATAAATCAATCTTGGCTCAAAGAAAATAGAGCATATCTACACTTCTAATTCAAAATACATTTGTTAATCAGGAGCATGACCAATATTTGGATATTTTAGACCCTATTATGGGATAATTTATCACAATACACTATGTTAAGGAGGGTTCCAAAGCATCCACTTTAACACAATCATGTAATAACCCTAAGGGGGTCCTAGGTTTTGATATTTCACCTAAACTAATAACAAGTAAAGTAAATCTAATATCATGCTCACCAAATCATTTGGCACAACATGAGGGGTTATTAAACAATAAAAACATGCATAATATAATCTTAATTAAGCTAATTATGAGTAAGACCCTAATACATGGAAAATGAAGAGTAATATTATTCAAAATCGATACTTATGCTACTTATATCTACTAAAAGAGAGGAGAAAATTTAGAGAGTACTTACCTGAATATGAACCCATCGAGACTCAATCTCTCCCTTGGACAAAGGGGCTTTGCAAGAGGTTATTATGGTTTATAATAATCACTAAAAAAAGCCAAATCATCTCAGACTTATCTATAAGACTAGATTCTCCAAGTAGAAACCCTGAGCTAAGACTCCTCAAGTAGAATGGTGGAAGAGCATATTGTAAAGAAGTGTGAGTGAATAATAAATATTTATTTCATATTGAAATAATGAAAAAATGATATTGTATTTATATGTGGATTTAACCTTAAAACCTTCCAAAACTTTTTGCCTATAGGGTCAACCCAGTTGACCTAGCATAATTTTGGTCAATAATTCACTAGGTCATGAGCTAGGTTAGCCAAAGGTCAACTAGATCCTAAGTGAAAAATACCCAAAAATAGTATAGGTTAGACCAAATCGACCTTGTATAGCTGACTGATAAAAGGGGCTTAAGGTGAGGAAAAGAGGGATCAAAAGAGGAAAAATACTAGAAGAGTGTGCAAAGGAGGAGTAATATATTGAAGAATGATTTTAGGAGTTGGTTAGATTGGTAATAATGTGGAAATAAGGGACAACAATATTTTGAAGCACTAATGGTCTTCCTACCCCTTTTTTGGTGCACCCTTTAAGGTGTGCACTTAGAGAGATTCAGTCTCGATAGGTTCCTATAAGATGTAAAACATCAATATTTGATAAAAGTTGAAAATATTATATGTATACACTCATTGTATAATTACATTAGTGAGAAGAAAGATATATTAGATTTTAATTATGACTGTATGCTCTAATCATGTCATAAAACTATTAAAAATATTGTGCCATTCATCTATACATATCTAACATGTTGTTTCCAAAATCAGCTTAGCTCGTTTTTGGAAACAACCCCCTACGAAACTTGTCTGTTTCATCTTTCGTCTCTCTAAGTTCATTTTTCATGACGAATTTCAAAATTCATTTTCATCTTGGCCTCGAAATGTGAATTGGTTACCATCTCATCCCAGCCAAGTTTTCCCTTCCTCAGACTCTCCTTCCGGAGTTAGTCTTTTTCATTAATTTTCCATGCAAGGGCGGTATTTTTTGCCACCTCTGCATTTCCTTTATTTTTGTGCAAGGGTGGCAAATTTGGCCACCCCTGCACGTTTCTTGCAAGGGAAGCAATTTTTGATGCCCCTGCTCTCCGGCCTGCAAGGGCGGCAATTTTTGCCGCCCCTGCAAAAATAAACTGACTACATGCAAGGGCAACAAAAATTACTGCCCCTGCACGTCTCGATTTCTATGTAGGCATTAATGGTCACATGTAGCGGTTTGTTGGGGTGGGTTTTTCACCTCATATAATCTAATTTGAGCCCCATTCTCCTCATTGCTTCCTCCTCTCCTCCTACCTCTTGCACCTGAGCGCCTGAAGTGACGATTCAAAGCCCGAATTCATGGATTCAACCTCGTGGCATGCACGGTTTCTCAGGTAGGGTTTGTTTTTACATTTATTTCTTGTTTTTTCTGTTTTAGCTTAGCATATTTTTGAGGTTTTTGTTTTATTTTTGTTTTTGTTTTTTTCTCCTTTCTACCCGCGGGTTTCTGCCAGAACCTCACGCAGGCGGCAAATTTTGGCCACTCGCGTCCTTGACCGCAGGCTTCTCCTTTTCCTCTACCCGTGGTTTTCCCTTCACATGCGGGTGGCATTTTTACTACCCACCTTTTATTTTTCCCCCAACGTGCAAGGGTGGCAATTTTTACTGCCCCTGCATGTTTTCCTACTTCTCTGTGCATAGGCGGCAAAAATCACCGCCTCTGCATGATTCTTCAAATTGTAGTGCAAGGGCAGCGATTTTTGCTGCCCCTGCATTTTCCTTTCATACTTGTAAGGGCAGAAAAAATTGCCACCCCTGCATGTTTTGTTTCTAGCTACAAGGGCAGCGAATTTCACTGGCCCTACTTCTTTTTCCAATTTTATGTAGAGGCGGTGATTTTTGCCGCCCCTGCATTTTTTCCTCCATTTTCGCTAACTCTTAGATTTTTTTCTGAGTTGTCTCTTTCACACTTTTTCTTCCTTATTTTTCACTCCTTTGCTAGACCTACCCTATTTAAGTATACTCCAGTAACCCATATCACTTAAATTACACTCTCCCTCTCTCACTCACTCTCCTCTCATCTGTGATCATGACTGCAGCACCTTCAGCGAACTCCTACACATCTGCTCCCATCTAGTCAAGATCATTCTCCATGACAAAAACATCTCCCAAGAAAGCAAAAGCTATGAAGTACAAGTACCAGGGTGTCTTCTCACCCACCTCAGTCTCCTCGAATGTCAATGACATTAGAGACATCAAAATCAGCCATGTGGACATGGCCGAGTTCCTAGCACGAACCAAGGTGACAAATCCCAACACTGGGATAAAGAGAATAGTTGAAAACAACATTCACCTAGTGGCCACTTTCCTAGTAGCAGCACATTATGCTGAGTTCATCCTCTAATGCATGCATTTTTACAACAAGGAGACTAGGTCAGTTTTAGACGCTAGCGGCAACATGATAATTCGGTTGGACCCCAATTTTATCAACAAAGTTTTCTTGTGCCCTCCAGCCACCGAAGTAACCCAAATCGACTTCATGGATGCACAAAAAGAGTATGACAAAGACCCTGAGAGGGAAAAGAAAGTGATAAATTACAAGTGGCTAAAGATCCCCAAGACCGGCCTCTCTAGATGGTCGAAGAACTTCCCAAGGAACGATTTTGTCGAGGAATTCGGTGACCTGATCACCCTTTTCAGCAGAGTACAGGGCCTCACGTCTTCTTCACAATTCCATGAATGGATGTATCTACTCATTAAGATCATCCTCCAGGGCAAGCAAACTATCTTTTGAGGGGAATAAATCAATAATGCCATTCACAAACAGTTGACCAGGGTACAAACTTCCTTTAAATTCTAGTTGACTTCGAACTTGGTCTACATAGCTGCTGCAATGCGGTCTTTCCCAGAATTGACTACAAAAGGGGATAAAAAGACCACCCCGGTATACTCATATTATCCTCAGCTAACACTTCAGGGGTTGACACATCATTTTAGGAGAGTAAATGATGCATTTTTTGCCATGTTTTTGTGTCTCTTCGATCCTCAGCTCGAGCAGAAGAGAATATCAGACGAGGCCTAGGTGGTAGTAAATGGTTATGGCTGCATGTTCCTCTAGTTTCCCATTTTTTTCTATCTTCAGGTGGGTTTTTACCAAAGATACCCTTATATACTCCCTAAATTCCCTTCAGACAAGTTAGTCCTAATGGAGCTTTGCCGACAACTGGCTGTCTTGCATACTAAATAGATGGAACTCAAGAGACCCGATTTCAAGTTTTTGATCCAGATTGGTAGGTTTCCAGTTGCCACATCAACCAAAACTAGGGTTATGGAAATAGAAATGCAGATGGTTACTATCAAGCCATTCAAGAGATGGGAGAAATTTGACTACAGGGGAGTTAAGGAAAAGATCAGAAGGAAAACTCAATCCCACAAACCCATGATTGAGGATATCTAGGTGGACCTGAGGACGGCCGAAGAAATATGAAAAACGGACTATTGCCGTCTAACACTGGAGCAAATAGAATACCTTGGAATTGTAGAGATCCCATTTGATCTAATTGATGATGGCAACATCATAAATAATAGGTATCTAACGGAAAAGGTTGCTAGTTCCCCTCTCCCTCCAATTTAGTGGTCTCAGAAGGAGTTGACTTCTCTGAGAAAAATATTTGAACCAATATTGGCTAACACCAATGATTGGTTAGCGGCCAAAGGGATCACCCTGAGGGAATTCGTTATGGGATCAGAGGCTGACTTTCAGATAGAATTGAAGAGGAAAGTAGAAAATAGGACTAAAAATAAGGGTGATGTCCCTTCTCCTTCTAGGCCTCACAAGCCTAGAATTGTCTTTGTATCTAAAAAGCCTAAGGCCACCCAAGGGCCTGAAACAACAGCTGGAGGAACCAAAGAACAAAGCCCTCAAGCACAGGCAGCTTAGCCCATGAATACAAAGGATCAACTATTAGAACAACCAAGTGTCAGACCTCCACTCTCGCAAGAACAAGCACAGCTGATCCAGAGTGCCTCTCCTTCTCCCCCTCAATCTCTTGTGGTGCCCAGTTATCCTATCTCCCCAATCAGTGTTCCCTCTTCCAGAGCCGCTTCTCCTTCCAATGTTGTTTTTGGTGATCTTTAGGGTCCTTTCGGAGGTTCCCCTCACTCTTTTGGATCCATTCCAAGTCTGTCATCTCCTTCTTTCACCTTTCCAGCAAGCCCTGCACCTGAGCTAGAATCGATAGTTGGTGCAGTTTTGCCAATTACTCCAACTACAACTACTGTCACCACTAGTAGTGTGGAAGCTATTATGATAACACCAGTAGAGACAACCATTGCCACAATAGGTACTTCTCTCCTGCCTTAGATGTCTGCTTTCACGCCAAAAAGGAAGAAGATGGCCATCTCCCTGATGAGTTTGACTTTGGCAAGTTAGTGTCGGTAAAAGCAAAAGCTCCAAAGAGGTCAAGGATCCTTTCCAAATTAGTTGAAGAGAAAGGGCAAAAATTTCTAGAAATGGCTAGGCCCCCATAAGATGCAAACCTTGAGGGTTTTGAGATGAGCAGCTATTCCATCTCTCATGTTGAACTTGGAAAAGTTACTCACGAAGGTGCAAAAATTGATCTCCAGGCTGTCATGGACATTATGGTCCAAAAATTTGACAGAGAAAAGGATATGAAAGATTACTACAAAGCCAGAACATAGCAGCTGACAGTAGTGATCAAAAGGTTCACTCTTCCTCCTGAAGCAGCAACTCCAGAGGCCTTCTCAGTGGATGACTCAGTCATTCAAAAAGTAGAAAAGACTTATTTAAAGGGGAAAGTCCTGGAGGACTATATCGAAAGAATGCATACTCAGGGAGTTTCTTTGCTTATAGAAGTGGCAGAAAGGACAGGTAAAATGAAGAAAGTAAGAACACAGGTAGATGACTTTATCTCCCTCATTTCTCAAGAGATTGATAGCTTAGGGAAATATCTCAGCAGATGGAAAGAAATGAAAAATCTTAAAAGGAGCACCCTGATGTCTATCGGTGTCATCTCCAACAAGGACTCCTATGTTGAGATCAAGGAATCACTACTTTTCAGAATCTAGGTACTCAAGGATTTAATTGATGATCTTAAATATTTTAAGGAAGCTAGTGAGAAGAGTGACCTGAGTCTACTAAATAAATTAGAAGAGCTGCCATGCAACTTAACCTCTAAGGACAATCAGTTCCTTCCGGTAGAAGAGATGATTCAGGGTTTTAAGGAAATGATTCGAGGAGATTTTGAGGAAAAATCCTTCTCAATGTCTTCCGTGGACAGCATTCTACATGCTCAGTTAACTTTGGAGAATCTGAAATCTAGATTAACTAGCCACGCTAAAGCCATCACAGCATTGAAAGATGCACTGATTAGAGCAACAATCATCTCCAAGAACGCAACTGCACCAGACATCATAGAAATTCAAGCATCTATTGCCATGTACGATGCTTATCTGAAGAAACCTGGCAGCCAGAACTGATTCTCTCTCTCTCTCTCCTTCTTTCTTCTTCTATCCTTATGCACTTTTGTTTTGTGCAAAGTGCATGCAGTTTTGAAAAATGTAATTACATGTAAAAATTTCAAAAAAATATCTAAAAGTCAAAGATGAGTCATCTTTGACCAAGATATTTTGTATATTTTATTATTTTCTGTTTTTGAGGTTTTCCCCCTTATATATAGTGGAGACCTCATTTGTAAATGATCTTGGAAAATTTAATAGCAAATACTTTGCTGAAATTGAAGAAACTTTTGAGACTTTGTGCTCAAATTTGTAAATCATATTTTGTTGAATGAATGAAAAGCAGGTTATTTTAGACTTTGTGTTGAGATTGTCTGTGTTATTTAGGAAATAGTTCTTATGTCCTTTTTCCTGCTAATATCTTATTTATCTGATTTAATAAGCAAAGTGGGTGTGTTTATATTATCTAAGGGCACTTCTAGAGGGTAGAAGATAGACTTTGTGCTGCTTTTACCTTTGAGATTTTGTTATCTTTTGTAGTTTCAAGTGAAGACTTTATGCTTCACTTTACTCTATGGTTGTACTTGTTTTATATCTGTGAAGAAGCTACAGAAGACTTTGTGCTTGTGTGAGCATTCTTGTGACTTTGTTACTTCAGGTGATTTCTTGCTCTCTGTTTAATACCATTCCTGAAAGAAGAGGAGTGTTGTTAGCGATAGACCAAGATTTTCCCTCTTTTGTTCCTTGTACATTACCTCTAATAAAAGAGACGTAGATGCTGTTATACCACCCCCATGTGTTATTTTCTACTTAATTATTTATATACATATATCCAGTGCATAAATATCTATAGGGAACCTCCCCTTGATGAGAGGAGAGATTTACTTCATCCAGATCTGGTAAACCCATACTTTTCATGGTGTAAATCTCCCTATGTTGTGGCTGATATCCCCATTTTGTCATCAGTTAGTTGATGACAAAATATTCAACCAACAATTTTTTGGTGACTCCACTAGGGAATCGAATGTGCAGTCTGAAACCTCAAGTTTTAGATTGAAGTAGTCCCTACTATTATCTATTGCATAGTCTAGCGACTCCATTCCATGTCTTACTCATTCTCATTATAGCCTTACCATCTACCTCCATTACATTATCTGGTCTGTAAACCCAGAGTCACTGGGAAGAATGTGCATTTTGAAGCCTCAAGCTTTAATTTGAAAGAGTTTTGGTCCCATTTTTATTTTTAAAATCTGGAAACTCCACGCTACACAAGAAGTCAGAGATTTAAGGGTGTTGTTGACCCTGTGTTTGAGTTGGTGCAATAGAGTAATTTTGAGTTGTTTCCTCCATCAGCTTCTCTTCAACGGTCTAGGAGTTTTTCTTCTAGCCTTGTTAGGTCACCAACACAAGGTAGAACTTCTTTTCCCATTGTTAATTGTCATCTACCTATAAACACTCCACCAAGGTTTGTTATTCCACCTTTTAATTCTCTTATCATAATGGCTCAAGGCCTGTGGGTTAATTCCTTCGGCCCTCTTAACTTAACCCCACCTCTGCATGAACTACCTTGTAGTTCTAGGAAAAATTTTCCTAAGTTTTTTGGTGATGGAAAGGTTCATCCTGAAGAACATATTGCCACTTTCTCCATAACATGTGGCATAATTGGGGTGGAATTGGAAGATGTAGCAGTGAGACTTTTTGTGGAAACCCTATAAGGAGCTACCATGGATTGGTTCTATCACCTACAGGCCAGGTTAATAACAGACTGGGATACACTCAAGTCTAAATTTGAAGCTAGATTTAAACCCGCTGAGGATGCACATGCTTTGTTGGTGCAGTTGACATAGTTAAAGAAAGAATTCCAGGAACCCATGAGGGATTTCATAGCTAAATTCAACAAGTTGAGGAACCAAATTCCAACTGTGGCTCAGCCCACACCAAAAAATCTCAAGTGCTTTTTCATCAACTCGCAACTTCCCGAAGTAAGTTTCCTGTTGAGACGAGTTGGCCCTATGGACCTAGCCTTGGCTCAAGGTTTGGCTACCGAGATTGAAGATGATCTCATCCTGGCAGGTAAGATTAGGAAAGATCCTAGTAAAAATAAATTTCCTTCATCTGCTGAAAGTTCTTCCACAGGCACTACAGACCCTATGGTGCAAAAACTAACAAATAAACTAATAACTTTGAAAAGACAAATAACCCAAGGTACATCTGCTCCTACCTATCGAGATGCACCCATGAGAACATTCTAGAATCAACAATATTAGGGTAATGTTGCCCAGACCCAAGGGCAATCAAACCGCCTACCTCCCCCTTTAAGGAGATTAGCCATCAAAGCACCATCTACCAATTCAGTAGTCAGTTACCTCGAAGCTAAGCATGACAACTCTTGTCAAGCACAGCTAGACCAACAAGAAATTGCTAACCTCTTTGATGAACAGGAAGAGGAAATAGCTGGCAACTCCAATATCAGTTTCCTAGATTACCAAGATGAAGCTAGAAGTAAAGGGGAGGATTTGGATGGAGCTTACACTATTTTTACCAGATCTCAAAATCAGTCAACTTCATAGACTGACAAAGGAAAGGTAGATGAAGAACCCCGACCAGCAGTTTCCATTACCAAACATGGGAATCCATTGCCTCCACAATCAAAAGATCAGGTAACCTATAAAAAAGTGAGTACTCCCAATCACCCGATATCCTCCACTTCTACTACTCAGATCGGTGCCATACCTATCAAATCCCCTGATGATGGACTCTCTTCCTCTGTCACAAGTTCTTTTCAATTATTTGATATAATTGATCATGCTAGAAAGACTAAAATCCAAATGACAGAGGTTGAATATTTAATAGCTAACCCAAAATAGTTCGATAGGTTAGCAGAGTACGTAAAAAATAAAGTTGTCCCTGTAGGACAAGACTCTTTGAAAGTTGTTCCTGATCTCCCTAAAGACAAACCAGCTCAAAACAATCTGGTTGTGACTCCTCCTATCACTCCTGGGAAAGTAGAACCTTTCTATATTTCCCTACTTATAAATGGCTACAAACTGAGTAATTGTATTATAGACTCTGGAGCTTCAGATAATGTCATACTTGCAAAAGTGGTAGATTCTCTTGGCTTAACTTTGACGAAAAATTTTGGGAGGTGTTTTTCCATGGAAAACAAGCAAGTTCCCCTCCTTGGTCAAATAAAAGATGCTCAATATGCCTTTGCAACTTTTCTAGAAAAGCGGATAAAAATGACAGTTTTAGTAGCCGATGTTCCAGCATCTTACGAATCCTGCTTGGGCAGAACTTCTATAAAAATGTTGGTGGCGAGCTAAGCATGGACCTATCAGAAGCAAGGATTCAAATTCAAGGCATCATGAAGAAGTTGCTTCCTGAAAAAGAGGCTAGGTATGTAGTTACCCATTCTGCAGCACTTGAAGCTCAAATTTTATTTGAGTCTTCAGGCATGGCCAATTATTTCTTGTTCACAGATGAGATCCACGATACATTTGATGAAACTCATACGGGTGGTGATTTAGATTTAGTTTCAGCTGAAGTGAAGGGTAGAGTACCAAAGCAAAATGAACACGTGGAAGAACCCATCTCTCGAAGCAAAAAAGCTTTTGTGGAAAAAGCAATATCTAATGAGCTGTGGACCTTAGAGTTTGACGACAGCTGCTCTTCTACCTGGGTCAGGAGCTGGAGTTGTGTTGGTATCCCCTCAAGGAGAGATTACCCCTTTTTCTTACAAATTACAATTCAACAATACTAACAACACAGCCGAATATGAATCCCTATTGCTTGGACTACAGGCTGCCAAAGAAAAGGGCATTAGGGAACTCCATGCTAAAGGAGATGCTAAGTTGATAGTCTGTCAGGTGAGGAACCTCTATCAGACCAAGAATGAGAGGTTCCGCCACTATCGCAACCTGGTCTGGGATCAAATTGAAAATTTTGACACCTTCAACATCTCTGCCATTCTGAGGGAATTCAATGACCGAGCAGACGCATTGGCTGTCTCTGTCACCCTCCTAGTTCCTCACCCAGATTTTAAGGGAGATAAATATACTATTGAGCTGGTTTTTTGACCAAGTGTACCAGATAATGCCGGCCACTGGTAAGTGTTTAACAATGATGATCAAATGGTCACCTTTTTGGAGCAAAAGGACAGTTTTGAGCAAATGCATTTTGAAGGTAGTGAGCTCTGGGAGTGTGGGTCAACCCCTGAAACCCAGGTCAATACAGGTGAATATTTCTTATAGCTCAAGGGAAATAAAATTCCTAAGGGTCTGGTTTCTCTAGAGAAGTTATTTGATAACCATGATAGGTTTGTCAAACAACAACGAATAGATTTAAATTCTTCCCAAGATTTTGATCAAGTCAACTTGGGAACCAAGCGCGATCCTAAGATGGTAAACATTGGGAAATGCTGCACTTTCAAAGAAAGGTTTGAGCTTGCTAGTCTTCTCTGCCAGTACATGGATGTGTTGGCCTATTCCTACGATGACTTAAAATCTCTCAGGCCAAATGACATCCGTCATGACATTCCCCTGAAAGCCAACTCTGTACCTTACAAATAGAAATCCAGGCAATATAATCCAAAAATATCAGGTACTATTTTAACTGAGATACAAAAGATGCTGGATGCCTACATATTTTTTCCAATCCATCACTCAACATGGATTGCTAACATAGTGCCCGTCAGAAAGAAAAATGGTGAAATTCAAATCTGTGTGGATTTCAGGAACCTGAACCAGTTGTCCTTAAAAGATAACTACCCCCTTCCTATCATGGATCAAGTTCTACAAATGGTAATAGGTTTAGAAATGTTATCAATGCTAGATGGTTTTTTGGGGTACAATCAGGTTGAGGTTGGGAAAGCAGATTAGCATAAGACAATGTTCACCACACCTTGGGGCACATTCACTTACCAAAGAATGCTTTTTGGTCTGATAAACATGGGCACCACTTTTCAAAAGGCAATGGATCTTATTTTCAAAGATGAGATGGGAAAATTTATTATAATATACCTGGACGATCTGATGATATTTTCAAGACATCGTTCTGAACATGTTCACCATTTTCAAAAGGTACTGGAATGCTGCCGTCAAAATGGTATCTCATTAAACCCAAAGAAATCCATTTTCAAAGTAACTGAAGGGAAACTTCTCGAACACATCGTGTCTCGAGAAGGTATCATAATCGATTTAGAAAGAGTCAATTCCATCCAGGAACTTACTCTACCTACCAACAAGACCACAATTCACTCTTTCTTTAGAAAGGTGAATTTCCTCAGAAGGTTTATTCCTGGGTTTGCTGAGAAAACCTACCATGTTGTTAACATGATGAAGGCCAATGTTATGTTTAGGTGGACTGTTGAGGGTAAGTCAGCATTCAAATAGATTAAAGAGGCAATCACTCATGCACCAGTCTTGGTCTGTCCAGATTATACTAAAGATTTCAAAATATATAGTTATGCCTCTGAGCATACACTATCAGCTATTCTGGTTCAGCATAATCATGAAGGTGTAGAATCTCCTATTTCATTCATGAGTTGTCCACTCAAAGATCATGAGCTAAAATATTACCTTATGGAGAAGCATGCATACGCCGTGGTCAAGGCTGTCAAGCATTTCAGGTTTTATATCCTGAATTCTCACATCGAAGTTCTCGTACCAGATACGACAGTAAAATCCATTTTGACTCAGCAAGTGTTCGGTACCAAGAGAGGTAACTTGATTGTCAAAACTCAAGAGTTTGATCTGGACATCAAACCAACTAAGCTTGTACGAGGAAGGGGTCTCTGCCAATTGATCGCCAACAACATTCCAGATGAAGTAGAAAGTGAAGAAGAAGAGATCAAAAGCGTACCCATGGTTCTCTTTGTTGCCACTACTGATGAGTGGTATTCCAACATTGCTCATTTTTGACATATGGTGAGTGTCCCGCTCATCTTTTTTTTAAAGAAAAATGTAATGTTAAATTGAAAGTAGTTAGTTATGTTCTGTGGAACAATGATCTGGACAGGGCATTTCTTTGTTGTGTTGACAAAGCTCAACAAAAAAGACTCATATAATCTTTCCATAATTTGGCTTGTGGAGGACATTTCTCTGCACCAATGATGGCACACAAAATTCTGTGAGCAAGGTACTATTGGCCCACGCTTTTTCAAGATGCCTACAAATGGGTGCGTAGGTGTGAGCTGTGTCAGCAATTCGTTGGAAAGCCTAAGCTGTCTGCTTTGCCCCTCAAGCCAGTTGTGATCAAGGAACCTTCTCAGCAGTGGGGTATTAACTTCATTGGAGTAGTCAACCCATCTTCAAGTGATGGACATGATTATGTCCTCGCTGCAATAGATTACTTTACCAAGTGGGTGGAGGCCATCCCAACCAAGCACGCTATGTTTGAAGTGGTATGCAGCTTTCTCAAAGAAAACATCATCTCTCAGTCTGGGGTTCCACTAAAGATCGTAATAGATAATGTGGCCTATTTTTTGTCGCATGAAATTACTCAATTTTGTTTCCATTATGGGATTACATTATCTCACACTTTAGATTATTTTCCTCAAGGAAATGGATAAGCAAAATCGAGTAACAAGAACCTGGTGACCATTATCAGAAAGTTGGTGGATGATAATCAGAGAACGTGGCACAAAGCTTTGTATGATGCTTTATGGGCTGACAGGATAACACCTAAAAGGGCTATAGGTATGTCACCCTTCCAACTTCTATATGGGTTAAATGCATAAATTCCCATCACCCTTGAACTACCAGCGCTCAGATTAACCAGAGCAATCGAAGACTCAACCTTTGAAAGCTCAATTGACAAACGGATCATGTGTCTGACCGAGTTGAACGAACAATGAGTTATGGTGGTGGATAGGATCAAGGAACATCAGGACTGGGTGAAAGCACTTTTTGATAAGAGAGCTAGAGTGCATGAGTTTTAAGTCAGAGATCAAGTCTTGTTATGGGACAAGTGGCGAGAACCAAAAGGGATGCACATAAAATTTGACTCCCTGTGGAGGGGTCCATTCACCATTCGACAACTCTGTGGTGAAGCCAGCTTCTTGCTGGAATACAAAGATGGAACACCATTTGCACTACCTCACAGTGGACAGCATCTCAAGCTATTCAATCCTTGAAGCTCAGATGAGTCCGTTTGTATATATGTATAGTTTTTATGTTTTGTCTATTTTTCTTCCATTTTTTGCTTGACTCCGTAACCTAATGGCTTGAATGAAGGCACTTAGAGACTAGTTTCTACTTCTGCTAATCGATCTGATTAAATAGAAGTTCCCCAATAGGAGCCAGCTGTTGTTTCCAAAATCGGCTTAGCTCATTTTTGGAAACAACCCCCTACAAAACTTGTCTATTTCATCTTTTGTCTCTATAAGTTCATTTTTCATGATGAATTTCAAAATTCATTTTTGTCTTGGCCTCAGAACATGAAGTGGTTACCATCTTATCCTAGCCAAGTTTTTCCTTCCTCAGACTCTCCTTTCGGAGTTAGTCTTTTTCATTAATTTTCCATGCAGGGGTGGTATTTTTTACCGCCTTTACATTTCCTTTGTTTTTGTGCAAGGGCAGCAAATTTTGCCACCCCTGCATGTTTCTTGCAAGGGTGGCAATTTTTGATGCCCCTGCTCTCTGGCCTGCAAGGGTGGAAATTTTTTCCGCCCCTACAAAAATAAACCGTCTACATGCAAGGGCGGCGAAAATTGCCACCCTTGCACGTCTCGATTTCCATGTAGGCATTAATGTTTACACATGGTAGGTTGTTGGGGTGGGTTTTTCACCCCATATAATCTGATTTGAGCCCCATTCTCCTCATTGCTTCCTCCTCTCCTCTTACCTCTTGCACCTGAGTGCCTGAAGTGACGTTTTGAAGCACGAATTCATGGATTCAACCTCGTGGCGTGCGTGGTTTCTCAGTTAGGGTTTGTTTTTACGTTTATTTTTTTTTGTTTTAGCTTAGCATGTTTTTGAGGTTTTTGTTTTATTTTTGTTTTTGTTTTTTTCTCCTTTTTACTCGCAGGTTTTCGCCAAAACCTCACGCAGGCGGTGAATTTTGCCACCCGCGTCCTTGACTGCAGGCTTCTCCTTTTCCTCTACCCATGGTTTTCCCTTCACACACGGGCAGAATTTTTTCCATCCACATTTTCTTTTTCCCCCAATGTGCAAGGGCGGCAATTTTCACTGCCCTTGCACATTTTCTTACTTCTCTGTGCACAGGCGGTGAAAATTGCCGCCTCTGCATGATTCTTCAAACTGCAGTGCAAGGACAGTGATTTTTGCCACCCCTACTTTTTCCTTTCATGCTTTACCCCTACATGTTTTGTTTCTAGCTGCAAGGGTGGTGAATTTCACTGCCCCTACTTCTTTTTCCAATTTTATGCAGAGGTGGTGATTTTCGCTGCCCCTGCATTTTTTCCTCCATTTTTGCTAACTCCTGGATTTTTTTCTGAGTTGTCCCTTTCACACTTTTTCTTCCTTATTTTTCACTCCTTCACTAGACCTACCCTATTTAAGTGCACTCCAGTAACCCATATCACTTAAATTTCACTCTCCCTCTCTCGCTCACTCTCCTCTCATCTGTGATCATGACTGCAGCACCTTCAGCGAACTCCTACACATCTGCTCTCATCCAGTCAAGATCGTTCTCCATGATAGAAACATCTCCCACGAAAGTGAAAGCTATGAAGTACAAGTACAAAGGCATCTTCAAACCCACCTTAGTCTCCTCGAATGTCGATGACATTAGAGACACTAAAATTGGCTACGTAGACATGGCCGAGTTCCTAGCAACAACCAAGGTGACAAATCCCAGCACAGGGATAAAGAGAATAGTTGAGAGCAACATTCACCTGGTGGCCGCTTTCTCAAAAGCAACACATCATGCTGAGTTCATCCTCCAATCCATGCATTTTTACAATAAGGAGACCAGGTCGGTTTTAGACGCTAGTGGCAACATGATAATTCGGTTGGACCCTGATTTTATCAACAAAGTTTTCTTGTGCCCTCCAGCCACTGAAGTAACTCAAATCGACTTCATGGACGCATAGAAAGAGTATGAAAAAGACCCTAAGAGGGCAAAGAAAGTGATAAATTACAAGTGGCTAAAGACCCCCAGGACCGGCCTCTCCAAATGGCCAAAGAACTTCCCAAGGAGTGATTTCGTCGCGGAAGTCAGTGACCTGATCACCCTTCTCAGCAGAGTACGGGGCCTCTCGTCTTCTTCACAATTTCATGAATGGATGTATCTATTCATTAAGATCATCTTCCAGGGAAAGCAAACTATCTTTTAGGGGAAACAAATCAGCAATGCCATTCATGAATAGTTAACCAGGGTACAAACTTCCTTTAAATTCTACATGACTTCGTACCTGGTCTACATAGCTGCTGCAATGCAGTCTTTCCCGAGATTGGCTATAGAAGGGGATAGAAAGACCACCCCAGTCTACTCATATTATCCTCAACTGACACTTCAGGGGTCGACACATCATTTTAGGAGAGTAAATGATGCATTATTTGTCATGTTTTAGTGTCTCTTCGATCCTCAGCTCAAGCAGAACAGAATATAAGACGAGGCTTGGGCGGTAGTAAATGATTATGGCTGCATGTTCCTCCAGTTTCTCACTTTTTGCTATCTTCAGGTGGGTTTTTACCAAGGATAACCTTATATACTCCCTAAATTCCCTTCAGACAAGTTAGTCTTAATGAAGCTTTGCCGAGAATTGGCTATCGTGCATACTAAATAGATGGAACTCAAGAGATCCGATTTCAAGTTTTTGATCCAAATTGGCAGGTTTTCAGTTACCACATCAACCAAAGCTAGGGTTATGGAAATAGAAATGCAGATGGTTACTATCAAGCCATTCAAGAGATGGAACAAATTTGACTAGAGGGGAATCAAGGAAAAGATCAGAAGGAAAACTCAGTCCCATGAACCCATGATTGAGGATATCTGGGTGGACCTGAGGACGGCCGAAGAAATATGAAAAATGGACTATTGCCATCTAACACTGGAGAAAATAGAATACCTCAAACTTGTAGAGATCCCATATGGTCTAATTGATGATGGCAACATCATAAATAACAGGTATCTAACAGAAAAGGTTTCTAGTTCCCCTCTCCCTCCAATTCAGTGGTCTCAGAAGGAGTTGACTACTCTGAGAAAAAGATTTGAACCAATATTGGCTAACACCAATGATTGGTTAGCAGCCAAAGGGATCACCCTGAGGGAATTCGTTACGGGATGAGAGGATGACTACCAAGCAGAATTGAAGAGGAAAGTGAAAAATAGGACTAAAAATAAGGGTGATGTCCCTTCTCCTTCTAGGCCTCACAAGCCTAGAATCGTCTTCATATTTGAAAAGCCTAAGGCCAACCAAGGGCCTGAAACAACAGCTAGAGGAACCAAAGAACAATGCCCTCAAGCACAGTCAGCTTAGCCCATGAAGACAAAGGATCAACCATTAGAACAACCAAGTGTCAGACCTCCACTCTTGCGATAACAAGCACAGCTGATCCAGAGTGCCTCTCCTTCTCCCCCTCAATCTCCTGTGGTGCCCAGTTCTCCTATCTCCCCAATTAGTGTTCCCTCTTCCAGAGTCGCTTCTCTTTCTAGGGTTGTTTTTGGTGATCTATAGGGTCCTTTCAGAGGTTCCTCTCGCTCTTTTGGATCCATTATAAGTTTGTCATCTCCTTCTTTCACTTTGCCAACAAGCCTGCACCTGAGCCATAATCAGTAGTTGGTGCAGTTTTGCCAGTTACTCCAACTGCAACTACTATCACCACTAGTAGTGTGGAAGCTACTATGATAACATCAATAGAGACAACCTTTGCCACAATAGGTACTTCTCTCCCGCCTTGGATGTCTGCTTTCATGCCAAAAAGGAAGAAGATGGCCATCTCCCCAGATGAGTTCGACTTTGGCAAGTTAGTGTCGGTAAAAGCAAAAGCTCCAAGGAGGTCAAGGATCCTTTCCAAATTAGTTGAATAGAAAGGGAAAAAATTATGGAAATGGCTAGGCCCCCACAAGATGCAACCCTTGAGGGTTTTGAGATGAGTAGCTATTCCATCTCTTGTGTTGAACTTGGCAAAGTTACTCACGAAGGTGCGAAAATTGATCTCCAGGCTGTCATGGACATTATGGTCCATAAATTCGACAGAGAAAAGGAGATGAAATATTACTACAAAGCCAGGACAGAGCAGCTGACAGTAGTGATCAAAAGGTTCACTCTTCCTCCTAAAGCAGCAACTCCAGAGGCCTTCTCAGTGGATGACTCAGTCATTCAAAAAGTAGAAAAGACTTATTTAAAGGGGAAAGTCTTGGAGGACTATATCAAAAGAATGCATACTCAGGGAGTTTCTTTGCTTATAGAAGTGGCAGAAAGGATAGGTAAAATGAAGAAAGTAAGAACACAGGTAGATGACTTTATCTCCCTCATTTCTCAAGAGATTGACAGCTTGGGAAAATATCTCGGTAGATAGAAAGAAATGAAAAATCTTAAAAGTAGCACCCTGATGTCTATCAGTGTCATCTCCAACAAGGAATCCTATGTTGAGATCAAGGAATAACTACTTTTCAGAATCCAGGTACTCAAAGATTTAATTGATGATCTTAAAGCTTTCAAGGAAGCTAGTGAGAAGAGTGACCTGAGTCTACTAAATAAATTAGAAGAGCTGCCATGCAACTTAACCTCTAAGGACAATCAGTTCCTTCCGATAAAAGAGATGATTCAGGGTTTCAAGGAAATGATTCAGGGAGATTTTGAGGAAAAATCCTTCTCAATGTCTTCGGTGGACAACATTCTAGATGCTCAGTTAACTTTGAAGAATTTGAAATCTAGATTAACTAGCCACGCTAAAGCCATCACAACATTGAAGGATGCACTGATCAGAGCAAGAATCATCTCCAAGAACGTAGCTGGACCAGACGTCATAGAAATTCAAGCATCTATTGCCATGTACGATGCTTATCTGAAAAAACCTGGCAGCCAGAACTGATTCTCTCTCTCTCTCTCTCCTTCTTTCTTCTTCTATCCTTATGCACTTCTATTTTGTGCAAAGTGCATGCAGTTTTGAAAAATGTAATTACATGTAAAAAGTTTGGAAAAATATCTAAAAGTCAAAGATGAGTCATCTTTGACCAAGATATTTTGTATATTTTATTATTTTCTAAATTTTTGAGGTTTTTCCCCTTATATATAGTGGAGACCTCATTTGTAAATGATCTTGGAAAATTTAATAGCAAATACTCTGCTGAAATTGAAGCAACTTTTGAGACTTTGTGCTCAAATTTGTAAATCATATTTTGTTAAATGAATGAAAAGTAGGTTATTTCAGACTTTGTGTTGAGATTGTCTGTGTTATTTAGGAAATAGTTCTTATGTCTTTTTTCCTGCTAATATCTTATTTATATGATTTAATAAGCAAAGTGGGTGTGTTTATATTATCTAAGGGCACTTCTAGAGGGTAGAAGATAGACTTTGTGCTGCTTTTACCTTTGAGATTTTGTTATCTTTTATAGTTTCAAGTGAAGACTTTGTGCTTCACTTTACTCTATGGTTGTACTTGTTCTGGATCTGTGAAGAAGCTACAGAAGACTTTGTGCTTGCGTGAGCATTCTTGTGACTTTGTTACTTCAGGGGATTTCCTGCTCTTTATTTAATACCATTCTTGAAAGAAGAGGAGTGTTGTTAGCGATAGACCAAGATTTTCCCTCTTTTGTTCCTTGTACATTACCTCTAAAAAATGAGAGGTAGATGCTGTTATACCACCCCCATGTGTTATTTTATGCTTAATTATTTATATACATATATCCAACGCATAAATATCTATAGGGAACCTCCCCTTGATGAGGAGAGATTTACTTCGTCCAGATTTGGTAAATCCATAATTTTCATGGTGTAAATCTCCCTATGATGTGGCTGATATCCCCATTTTGTCATCAGTTAGTTGATGACAAAATATTCAACCAATAGTTTTTTGGTGACTCCGCTGGGGAATTGAATGTGCAGTCTGAAACCTCAAGTTTCAGATTAAAGCAGTCCCTACCATTATCTGTTGCATAGTATGGCGACTCCATTCCATGTCTTACTCATTATCATTATAGCCTTACCATCTACCTCCATTACATTATCTGGTCTGTAAACCTAGAGTCACTGGGAAAAACGTGCATTTTGAAGTCCCAAGCTTCAATTTGAAAAAGTTTCGGTCCCATTTTTATTTTTAAAATCTGGAAACTCCACGCTACACAAGAAGTCAGAGATCTAAGGGTGTTGTTGACCCTGTGTTTGAGTTGGTGCAACAGAGTAATTTTGAGTTGTTTCCTCCATCAGCTTCTCTTCAACGGTTTAGGAGTTTTTCTTCTAGCCTTGTCAGGTCACCAACACAAGGTAGAACTTCTTTTTCCACTGTTAATCATCATCTACCTATAAGCACTCAACTAAGGTTTGTTATTCCACCTTTTAATCCTCTTATCATAATGGCTCAAGGCTTGTGAGGTAATTCCTTCGGCCCTCTTAACTTAACCCCACCTCTGCATGAACTACCTCGTAGTTTTAGGAAAAATTTTCCTAAGTTTTTTGGTGATGGGAAGGTTCATCCTGACAAACATATTTCCACTTTCTCCATAGCATCTGGCATAATTGGGGTCGAGTTTGAAGATGTAGCAGATAGACTTTTTGTGGAAACCTTATAAGGAGCTGCCATGGATTGGTTCTATCACCTGCAGGCTGGGTCAGTAACAGACTAGGATATGCTCAAGTCTAAATTTGAAGCTAGATTTAAACCCACTGAGGATGCACACTCTTTGTTGGTGCAGCTGACACAATTGAAGAAAGAATTCTAGGAACCCATGAGGGATTTCATAGCTAAATTCAACAAGTTGAGGAACTGAATTCCAACCGTGGCTCAGCGCCCACCGAAAAATCTCAAGTGTTTTTTCATCAACTCGCAGCTTCTCGAAGTAAGTTTCCTGTTGAGATGAGTTGGCCCTATGGACCTAGCCTTGGCTCAAGGTTTGGCTACCGAGATTGAAGATGATCTCATCCTAGTAGGTAAGATTAGGAAAGATCCTAGTAAAAATAAATTCCCTTCATCTGTTGAAAGTTCTTCCACAGGCACTACAGACCCTATGGTGCAAAAATTAACAAATGAACTGATAGCTTTGAAAATACAAATAGCCCAAGGTACATCTGCTCCTACCTATCGAGATGCACCCAAGAGAACATTCTAGAATCAACAATATCAGGGTAATGTTGCCCGGACCCAAGGGAAATCAAACTGCCTACCTCCCCCTTCAGGGAGATTAGCCATCGAAGCACCGTCTACCAATTCAGTAGTCGGTTACCTCGAAGTTAAGCATGACAACTCTTGTCAACCACAACTAGACCAACAAGAAAATGCTAACCTATTTGATGAACAGGAAGAGGAATTAGCTGGTGACTCTAGTATCAGCTTCCTGGATTACCAGGATGAAGCTGAAAGTAAAGGGGAGGATTTGGATGGAGCTTATGCTATTTTTACCAGATCTCAAAATCAGTCGACTTCACAGACTGACAAAGAAAAGGTAGATGAAGAACCCCGACCAGAAATTTCCATTACCAAACGTGGGACTCCATTGCCTCCACAATCAAAAGATCAGGTAACGTATAAAAAAGTGAGTACTCCCAATCACCCGATATCCTCCACTTCTGCTACTCAGACCGGTGCCATACCTATCAAATCCCCTGATGATGGACTCTCTTCCTTTGTCACAAGTTCTTTTCAATTATTTGATATAATCGATCATGCTATAAAGACTAAAATCCAAATGACAGAGGTCGAATATTCAAGAGCTAACCCAAAATAGTTTGATAGGTTAGCAGAGTACGTAAAAAATAAAGTTGTCCCTGTAAAACAAGACTCTTTGAAAGTTGTTCCTGATCTCCCTAAAGACAAATCAGCCCAAAACAATCTGGTTGTGACTCCTCCTATCACTCCTGGGAAAGTAGAACCTTTCTATATTTCCCTACTTATAAATGGCTACAAACTGAGTAATTGTATTATAGACTCCGAAGCTTCAGATAATGTCATACCTAAAAAAGTCACAGATTCTCTTGGCCTAACTTTGTCCAAAACTTTTGGGAGGTGTTTTTCCATGGAAAACAAGCAAGTTCGCCTCCTTGGTCAAATAAAAGATGCTCAATATGTCTTTGCAACTTTTCTGGAAAAGCGAATGAAAATGACAGTTTTAGTAGCCGATGTTCCAGCATCTTACGAATCTTGCTTAGGCAGAACTTCTATAAAAATGTTGGTGGCGAGCTAAGCATGGACCTATTAGAAGCAAGGATTCAAATTCAAGGCGTCATGAAGAAGTTACTTCCTGAAAAAGAGGCCAGGTATGTAGTTACCCATTCTGCAGCACCTGAAGCTCAAATTTTATTCGAGTCTTCAGGCATGGGTAATTATTTCTTGTCCACGGATGAGATCCACGATACATTTGATGAAACTCCTACGGGTGGTGATTTAGATTTGGTTTCAGCTGACGCGAAGGGTAGAGTACCAAAGCAAAATGAACACGTGGAAGAACCCCTCCCTCGAAGCAAAAAAATTTATTGTGGAAAAAGCAATATCTAATGAGCTATGGACCTTAGAGTTTGATGGTAGCTGCTCTTCTACCTGGGTCAGGAGCTGGAGTTGTGTTGGTATCCCCTTAGGGAGAGATTACCCCTTTTTCCTACAAATTACAATTCAACAATACTAACAACACAACCAAATATGAATCCCTGTTGCTTGGACTACAGGCTGCCAAAAAAAAGGGCATTAGGGAACTCCATGCTAAATGAGATGCTGAGTTGATAGTCTGTCAGGTGAGGAACCTCTATCAGACTAAGAATGAGAGGTTACGCCACTATCGCAACCTGGTCTAGGATCAAATTGAAAATTTTGATGCCTTCAACATCTCTGCCATTCTAAGGGAATTCAATGACCGAGCAGACGCATTAGCTGTCTCTGCCACCCTCCTAGTTCCTCACCCAGATTTTAAGAGAGATAAATATACTATTGAGCTGGTTTTCTGACTAAGTGTACCAAATAATGTCGACCACTGGCAAGTGTTTAACAATGATGATCAAATCGTCACCTTCTTGGAGCAAAATGACAGTTTTGAGCAAATGCGTTTTGAAGGTAGTGAGCCCCGGGAGTGTGCGTCAACCCCTGAAACCCAGGTCAATACAGGTGAAGATTTCTTACAGCTCAAGGGAAATAAAATTCTTAAGGGTTTGGTTTCTCTAGAGAAGTTATTTGATAACCATGATAGGTTTGTCAAACAACAACAAATAGATTCAAATTCTTCCCAAGATTTTGATCAAGTCAACTTGGGAACCAAGCGTGATCCTAAGATGGTAAACATTGAGAAATGCTACACTTTCAAAGAAAGGTTTGAGCTTGCTAGTCTTCTCTGCCATTACATGGATGTGTTGGCCTATTCCTATGATGACTTGAAATCTCTTAGTCTAAATGGCATCCGTCATAACATTCCCCTGAAAGCCAACTCTGAACCTTACAAACAGAAATCCAGGCAATATAATCCAAAAATCTCATGTACTATTTTAACTGAGATAAAAAAGATGTTGGATGCCCAGATAATTTTTCCAATCCATCACTCAACATGGATTGCTAACATAGTGCTCGTCAGAAAGAAAAATGGTGAAATTCAAATCTATGTGGATTTTAGGAACATGAACCAGTTGTCCTTAAAAGATAACTACCCCCTTCCTATCATGGATCAAGTTCTACAGATGGTAATAGGTTCAGAAATGTTATCAATGCTAGATGGTTTTTTGGGGTACAATCAGGTTGAGGTTGAGAAAGCAGATTAGCACAAGACAACGTTCACCACACCTTGGGGCACATTCGCTTACCAAAGAATGTTTTTTGGTTTGATAAACACGGGCACCACTTTTCAAAAGGAAATGGATCTTATTTTCAAAGATGAGATGGGAAAATTTATTATAGTATACCTAGATGATCTGACAGTATTTTCAAGACATCGTTCTGAACATGTTCACCATTTTCAAAAAGTACTGAAACGCTGCCGTCAAAATGGTATCTCGTTAAACCCAAAGAAATCCATTTTCAGAGTAACTGAAGGAAAACTTCTCAGACACATCGTGTCTCAAGAAGGTATCATAATCAATTTAGAAAGAGTCAAGTCCATCCAAGAACTTAATCTGCCTACCAACAAGACCACAATTCACTCTTTCTTTGGAAAGATGAATTTCCTCAGAAGGTTTATTCTTGGGTTTGCTGAAAAAACCTACCATGTTGTTAACATGATGAAGGCCAATGTTATGTTAAGGTGGACTGTTGAGGGTAAGTTAGCATTCAAAGAGATTAAAGAGGCAATCGCTCGTGCACCAGTCTTGGTCTGTCCAGATTATACTAAAGATTTCAAAATATATAGTTATGTCTTTGAGCATACACTATCAGCTATTCTGGTTCAGCATAATCCTAAAGGTGTAGAATCTCCTATTTCATTCATGAGTTGTCCACTCAAAGATCACGAGCTAAAATATTCCCTTATGGAGAAGCATGCATACGCCATGGTCAAGGCTGTCAAGCATTTCAGGTTTTATATCCTGAATTCTCACATCAAAGTTCTCGTACCAGATACGACAGTAAAATCCATTTTGACTCAGCAAGAGTTCAGTACAAAGAGAGGTAACTTGATTGTCAAAACTCAAGAGTTTGATCTGGACATCAAACCAACTAAGCTTGTACAAGGAAGGGGTCTCTGCCAATTGGTCACCAACAACATTCTAGATGAAGTAGAAAGTGAATAAGAAGAGATCAAAAGCGTGCCCACGGTTCTCTTTGTTGCCACTACTGATGAGTGGTATTCCAACATTGCTCATTTTTGACATATGGTGAGTGTCCCGCTCATCTTTTATTTAAATAAAAATGTAATGTTAAATTGAATGCAGTTAGTTATGTTCTGTGGGACAATGGTATTTACAAGAGAAATCTGGACAGGGCATTTCTTTGTTGTGTTGACAAAGCTCAACAAAAAAGACTCTTATAATCTTTCCATAATTTGGCCTGTGGAGGACATTTCTCTGCACCAGTGATGGCACACAGAATTTTGTGAGCAAGGTACTATTCACCCACGCTTTTTCAAGATGCCTACAAATGGGTGCGTAGGTGTGAGCTATGTCAGCAATTCGTTGGAAAGCCTAAGCTGTCTGCTTTGCCCCTCAAGCCAATTGTGATCGAGGAACCTTTTCAGCAATGGGGTATTGACTTCATTGGAGTAGTCAACCCATCTTCAAGTGATGGACATGATTATGTCCTCACTGAAATAGATTACTTTACCAAGTGGGTGGAGGCCATCCCAACCAAGCACGCTACGTTTGAAGTGGTATACAGCTTTCTCAAAGAAAACATCATCTCTTAGTTTGGGGTTCCACTAAAGATCATAATAGATAATGTGGCCTATTTTTCATCGCATGAAATTACTCAATTTTGTTTCCATTATGGGATTACATTATCTCACACTTCAGATTATTTTTCTCAAGGAAATGGATAAGTAGAATCGAGTAACAAGAACCTGGTGACCATTATCAAAAATTTGGTGGATGATAATCAGAGAATGTGGCACAAACCTTTGTATGATGCTTTATGGGCCGACAGGATAACACCTAAAAGGGCTATAGGTATGTCACCCTTCCAACTTCTGTATGGGTTAAATGCAGAAATTCCCATCACCCTTGAACTACCAGTGCTCAGATTAACCAGAGCAATCGAAGACTCAACCTTTGAAAGCTCAATTGACAAACGGATCATGTGTCTGACCAAGTTGAATGAACAATGAGTTATGGTGGTGGATAGGATCAAGGAACATCAGGACCAGGTGAAATCACTTTTTGATAAAAGAGCTAGAGTGCGTGAGTTCTAAGTCAGAGATCAAGTCTTGTTATGGGACAAGCGGCGAGAACCAAAAGGGATGCACAGAAAATTTGACTCCCTGTGGAGGGGCCCGTTCACCATTCGACAGCTCTATAGTGAAGCCAGCTTCTTGCTGGAATACAAAGATGGAACACCATTTGCACTACCTCATAGCGGACTGCATCTCAAGCTATTCAATCCTTGAAGCTCAGATGAGTCCGTTTGTATATATGTATAGTTTTTATGTTTTGTCTATTTTTCTTCCATTTTTTGCTTGACTCCGTAGCCTAATGGCTTGAATGAAGGCACTTAGAGACTAGTTTTTGCTTCTGCTAATCGATCTGATTAAATAGAAGTTCCCCAATAGGAGCCAGCTATTGTTTCCAAAATTAGCTTAGCTCATTTTTGGAAACAACCCCCTACGAAACTTGTCTCTTTCATCTTTTGTCTCTCTAAGTTCATTTTTCATGATGAATTTCAAAATTCATTTTTGTCTTGGCCTCAGAACATGAAGTGGTTACCATCTTGTCTCAGCCATGTTTTTCCTTCCTCAGACTCTCCTTTTGGAGTTAATCTTTTTCATTAATTTTCCATGCAGGGGTGGTATTTTTTGCCGCCTTTACATTTCCTTTGTTTTTGTGTAAGGGCAACAAATTTTGCCACCCCTGCACGTTTCTTGCAAGGGTGGCAATTTTTGATGCCCTTGCTCTCTGGCCTGCAAGGGTGGAAATTTTTTTCGCCCCTACAAAAATAAACTGACTACATGCAAGGGCGACAAAAATTGCCACCCTTGCATGTCTCAATTTCCATGTAGGCATTAATGGTTGCGCATGGTAGGTTGTTGGGGTGGGGTTTTCACCCCATATAATCTGATTTGAGCCCCATTCTCCTCATTGCTTCCTCCTCTCCTCCTACCTCTTGCACCTGAGTGCCTGAAGTGACTATTTGAAGCATGAATTCATGGATTCAACCTCGTGGCATGCGTGGTTTCTCAGTTAGGGTTTGTTTTTAGGTTTATTTTTTATTTTTTTTGTTTTAGCTTAGCATGTTTTTGAGGTTTTTGTTTTATTTTTGTTTTTGTTTTTTTCTCCTTTTTACTTGCGGGTTTCCGCCAAAACCTCACGCATGCGGTGAATTTTGCCACTCACGTCCTTGACTGCAGGCTTCTCCTTTTCCTCTACTCATGGTTTTCCCTTCACACACGGGCGGCATTTTTGCCATCCGCATTTTTTTTCCCTCAACATGCAAGGGCGGTGATTTTCACCGCCCTTGCACATTTTCCTACTTCTCTGTGCACAGGCAGTAAAAATTGTCGCCTCTGCATGATTCTTCAAACTGCAGTGCAAAGACAGTGATTTTCTCCACCCCTACTTTTTCCTTTCATGCTTTGCCCCTACATGTTTTGTTTCTAGCTACAAGGGTGGCGAATTTCACTGCCCCTACTTCTTTTTTCAATTTTATGCAGAGGTGGTGATTTTCGCCGCCCCTGCATTTTTTCCTCCATTTTTGCTAACTCCTGAATTTTTTTCTGAGTTGTCCCTTTCACACTCTTTCTTCCTTGTTTTTCACTCCTTCGCTAGACCTACCCTATTTAAGTGTACTCCAATAACCCATATCACTTAAATTGCACTCTCCCTCTCTCGCTCACTCTCCTCTCATCTGTGATCATGACTACAGCACCTTCAGCGAACTCCTACACATCTGCTCCCATCCAGTCAAGATCGTTCTCCATGATAGAAACATCTCCCAAGAAAGTGAAAGCTATGAAGTACAAGTACAAAGGCATCTTCAAACCCACCTTAGTCTCCTCGAATGTTGACGACATTCGAGACACCAAAATTGGCTACGTAGACATGGCCGAGTTCCTGGCAACAACCAAGGTGACAAATCTCAACACTGGGATAAAGAGAATAGTTGAGAGAAACATTCACCTGGTGGCCGCTTTCTCAAAAGCAACACATCATGCTGAGTTCATCCTCCAATGCATGCATTTTTACAACAAGGAGACCAGGTCGGTTTTAGACGCTAGTGGCAACATGATAATTTAGTTGGACCCCGATTTTATCAACAAAGTTTTCTTGTGCCCTCCAGCCACCGAAGTAACTCAAATCGACTTCATGGACGCACAAAAAGAGTATGACAAAGACCCTGAGAGGGCAAAGAAAGTGATAAATTACAAGTGGCTAAAGACCCCCAGGACCGGCCTCTCCAAATGGCCAAAGAACTTCCCAAGGAGTGATTTCATCGAGGAAGTTAGTGACCTGATCACCCTTCTCAGCAGAGTACGGGGCCTCTCGTCTTCTTCACAATTTCATGAATGGATGTATCCATTCATTAAGATCATCTTCCAGGGAAAGCAAACTATCTTTTAGGGTAAACAAATCAGCAATGCCATTCATGAATAGTTAACCAGGGTACAAACTTCCTTTAAATTCTACATGACTTCGTACCTGGTCTACATAGCTGCTGCAATGCAGTCTTTTCCAAGATTGACTATAGAAGGGGATTAAAAGACCACCCCAGTCTACTCATATTATCCTCAGCTGACACTTCAGGGGTCGACATATCATTTTAGGAGAGTAAATGACACATTATTTGTCATGTTTTTGTGTCTCTTTGATCCTCAGCTCAAGCAGAAGAGAATATCAGACGAGGCTTGGGCGGTAGTAAATGATTATGGCTGCATGTTCCTCCAGTTTCTCACTTTTTGCTATCTTCAGGTGGGTTTTTACCAAGGATACCCTTATATACTCCCTAAATTCCCTTCAGACAAGTTAGTCTTAATGAAGCTTTGCTGACAATTGGCTGTCGTGCATACTAAATAGATGGAACTCAAGAAACCCAATTTTAAGTTTTTGATCCAAATTGGCAGGTTTTCAGTTACCACATCAACCAAAGCTAGGGTTATGGAAATAGAAATGTAGATGGTTACTATCAAGCCATTCAAGAGATTGAACAAATTTAACTAGAGGGGAGTCAAGGAAAAGATCAGAAGGAAAACTCAGTCCCATGAACCCATGATTGAGGATATCTGGGTGGACCTGAGGACAGCCGAAGAAATATAAAAAATGGACTATTGCCATCTAACACTGGAGAAAATAGAATACCTCAAACTTGTAGAGATCCCATCTGGTCTAATTGATGATGGCAACATCATAAATAACAGGTATCTAACAAAAAAGGTTGTTAGTTCCCCTCTCCCTCCAATTCAGTGGTCTAAGAAGGAGTTGACTACTCTGAGAAAAAGATTTGAACTAATATTGGCTAACACCAATGATTGGTTAGCAGCCAAAGGGATCACCCTGAGGGAATTCGTTATGGGATCAAAGGCTGACTACCAAGCAGAATTGAAGAGGAAAGTGAAAAATAGGACTAAAAATAAGGGTGATGTCCCTTCTCCTTCTAGGCCTCACAAGCCTAGAATCGTCTTCGTATCTGAAAAGCCTAAGGCCAACCAAGGGCCTGAAATAATAGCTGGAGGAACCAAAGAACAAAGCCCTCAAGCATAGTAAGCTCAGCCCATGAAGACAAAGGATCAACCATTAGAACAACCATGTGTCAGACCTCCACTCTTGTGAGAACAAGCACAGCTGATCCAGAGTGCCTCTCCTTCTCCCCCTCAATCTCCTGTGGTGCCCAGTTCTCCTATCTCCCCAATTAGTGTTCCCTCTTCTAGAGTCGCTTCTCCTTTTAGGGTTGTTTTTGGTGATCTATAGGGTCCTTCCAGAGGTTCCTCTCGCTCTTTTGGATCCATTCTAAGTCTGTCATCTCCTTCTTTCACTTTGCCAGCAAGCCTGCACCTGAGCCATAATCAGTAGTTGGTGTAGTTTTGCTAGTTACTCCAACTGCAACTACTGTCACCACTAGTAGTGTGGAAGCTACTACGATAACTCCAGTAGAGACAACCATTGCCACAGCAGGTACTTCTCTCCTGCCTTGGATGTCTACTTTCACGCCAAAAAGGAAGAAGATGGCCATCTCCCCAGATGAGTTCGACTTTGGCAAGTTAGTGTTGGTAAAAGCAAAAGCTCCAAAGAGGTCAAGGATCCTTTCCAAATTAGTTGAATAGAAAGGGCAAAAATTTATGGAAATGGCTAGGCCCCCACAAGACGCAACCCTTGAGGGTTTTGAGATGAGCAGCTATTCCATCTCTTGTGTTGAACTTGGCAAAGTTACTCACGAAGGTGCAAAAATTGATCTCCAGGCTGTCATGGACATTATGGTCCATAAATTCGACAGAGAAAAGGAGATGAAAGATTACTACAAAGCCAGAATAGAGCAGCTGATAGTAGTGATCAAAAGGTTCACTCTTCCTCCTAAAGCAGCAACTCCAGAGGCCTTCTCAGTGGATGACTCAGTCATTCAAAAAGTAGAAAAGACTTATTTAAAGGGGAAAGTCTTGGAGGACTATATCGAAAGAATGCATACTCAGGGAGTTTCTTTGCTTACAGAAGTGGCAGAAAAGATAGGTAAAATGAAGAAAGTAAGAACACAGGTAGATGACTTTATCTCCCTCATTTCTCAAGAGATTGACAGCTTGGGAAAATATCTTGGCAGATAGAAAGAAATGAAAAATCTTAAAAGTAGCACCCTGATGTCTATCGGTGTCATCTCCAACAAGGAATCCTATGTTGAGATCAAGGAATCACTGCTTTTCAGAATCTAGGTACTCAAAAATTTAATTGATGATCTTAAAGCTTTCAAGGAAGCTAGTGAGAAGAGTGACCTGAGTCTACTAAATAAATTAGAAGAGCTGCCATGCAACTTAACCTCTAAGGACAATCAGTTCCTTCCGATAGAAGAGATGATTCAGGGTTTCAAGGAAATGATTCAGGGAGATTTTGAAGAAAAATCCTTCTCAATGTCTTTGGTGGACAACATTCTAGATGCTCAGTTAACTTTGAAGAATTTGAAATCTAGATTAACTAGCCACGCTAAAGCCATCACAACATTGAAGGATGCACTGATCAGAGCAAGAATCATCTCCAAGAATGCAGCTGCACCAGGCATCATAGAAATTCAAGCATCTATTGCCATGTACGATGCTTATCTCAAAAAACCTGGTAGCCAGAACTGATTCTCTCTCTCTCCTTCTTTCTTCTTCTATTCTTATGCACTTCTATTTTGTGCAAAGTACATGCAGTTTTGAAAAATGTAATTACATGTAAAAAGTTTGGAAAAATATCTAAAAGTCAAAGATGAGTCATCTTTGACCAAGATATTTTGTATATTTTATTATTTTCTATTTTTGAGGTTTTTCCCCTTATATATAGTGGAGACCTCATTTGTAAATGATCTTGGAAAATTTAATAGCAAATACTCTTCTAAAATTGAAGCAACTTTTGAGACTTTGTGCTCAAATTTGTAAATCATATTTTGTTGAATGAATGAAAAGCAGGTTATTTCAGACTTTGTGTTGAGATTGTCTGTGTTATTTAGGAAATAGTTCTTATGTCTTTTTTCCTGCTAATATCTTATTTATCTGATTTAATAAGCAAAGTGGGTGTGTTTATATTATCTAAGGGCACTTCTAGAGGGTAGAAGATAGACTTTGTGCTGCATTTACCTTTGAGATTTTGTTATCTTTTATAGTTTCAAGTGAAGACTTTGTGCTTCACTTTACTCTACGGTTGTACTTGTTCTGGATCTGTGAAGAAGCTACAGAAGACTTTGTGCTTGCGTGAGCATTCTTATGACTTTGTTACTTCAGGTGATTTCCTGCTCTTTGTTTAATACTATTCCTGAAAGAAGAGGAGTGTTGTTAGCGATAGACCAAGATTTTCCCTCTTTTGTTTTTTGTACATTACCTCTAAAAAATGAGAGGTAGATGCTGTTATACCACCCCCATGTGTTATTTTATGCTTAATTTTTTATATACATATATCCAACGCATAAATATCTATAGGGAACCTCCCCTTGATGAGAAGAGATTTACTTCATCCAGATTTGGTAAACCCATACTTTTCATGGTGTAAATCTCCCTATGCTGTGGCTGATATCCCCATTTTGTCATCAGTTAGTTGATGACAAAATATTTAACCAACAGTTTTTTGGTGACTCCACTGGGGAATTGAATGTGCAGTCTGAAACCTCAAGTTTCAGATTGAAGCAGTCCCTACCATTATCTGTTGCATCGTATGGCGACTCCATTCCATGTCTTACTCATTATCATTATAGCCTTACCATCTACCTCCATTACATTATCTGGTTTGTAAACCTAGAGTCGCTGGAAAAAACGTGCATTTTGAAGTCTCAAGCTTCAATTTGAAAGAGTTTCGGTTCTATTTTTATTTTTAAAATTTGGAAACTCCACGCTTCACAAGAAGTTAGAGATCTAAGGGTGTTTTTGACCCTGTGTTTGAGTTGGTGCAACAGAGTAATTTTGAGTTGTTTCCTCCATCAGCTTCTCTTCAATGGTCTAGGAGTTTTTCTTTTAGCCTTGTCAGGTCACCAACACAAGGTAGAACTTCTTTTTCCATTGTTAATCATCGTCTACCTATAAGCACTCCACTAAGGTTTGTTATTTCACATTTTAATCCTCTTATCATAATGGCTCAAGGCCTGTGGGGTAATTCCTTCGGCCCTCTTAACTTAACCCCACCTCTGCATGAACTACCTCGTAGTTTTAGGAAAAATTTTCCTAAGTTTTTTGGTGATGGGAAGGTTCATCCTGACGAACATATTGCCACTTTCTCCATAGCATGTGGCATAATTGGGGTCGAGTTTGAAGATGTAGCAGTGAGACTTTTTGTGGAAACCCTATAAGGAGCTGCCATGGATTGGTTCTATCACCTGCAGGCCGGGTCAGTAACAGACTGGAATATGCTCAAGTCTAAATTTGAAGCAAGATTTAAACCCACTGAGGATGCACACGCTTTGTTGGCACAGCTGACAAAGTTGAAGAAAGAATTCCAGGAACCCATGAGGGATTTCATAGCTAAATTCAACAAGTTGAGGAACTGAGTTCCAACCGTGGCTCAGCCCACACCAAAAAATCTCAAGTGCTTTTTCATCAACTCGCAGCTTCCCGAAGTAAGTTTCCTGTTGAGACGAGTTGGTCCTATGGACCTAGCCTTGGCTCAAGGTTTGGCTACCAAGATTGAAGATGATCTCATCCTGATAGGTAAGATTAGGAAAGATCCTAGTAAAAATAAATTCCCTTCATCTGTTGAAAGTTCTTCCACAGGCACTACAGACCCTATGGTGCAAAAATTAACAAATGAACTGATAGCTTTGAAAAGACAAATAGCCCAAGGTACATCTGCTCCTACCTATCGAGATGCACCCAAGAGAACATTCTAGAATCAACAATATCAGGGTAATGTTGCCCGAACCCAAGGGCAATCAAACCGCCTACCTCCCCCTTCAGGGAGATTAGCCATCAAAGCACCATCTACCAATTCAGTAGTCGGTTACCTCGAAGCTAAGCATGACAACTCTTGTCAAGCACAACTAGACCAACAAGAAAATGCTAACCTCTTTGACGAACAGGAAGAGAAATTAGCTGGTGACTCCACTATCAGTTTCCTAGATTACCAGGATGAAGCTAAAAGTAAAGGGGAGGATTTAGATGGAGCTTATGCTGTTTTTACCAGATCTCAAAATCAGTCAACTTCACAGACTAACAAAGGAAAGGTAGATGAAGAACCCCAACCAGCAGTTTCCATTGCCAAATGTGGGACTCCACTGCCTCCACAATCAAAAGATCATGTAACCTATAAAAAAGTGAGTACTCCCAATCACCCGATATCCTCCACTTCTGCTACTCAGACCGGTGCCATACCTGTCAAATCCCCTGATGATGGACTCTCTTCCTCTGTCGCAAGTTCTTTTCAATTATTTGATATAATCGATCATGCTAGAAAGACAAAAATCCAAATGATAGAGGTCGAATATTTAAGAGCTAACCCAAAATAGTTTGATAGGTTAGTAGAGTACGTGAAAAATAAAGTTGTCCCTGTAGGATAAAACTCTTTGAAAGTTGTTCTTGATCTCCCTAAAGATAATCCAGCCCAAAACAATCTGGTTATGACTCCTCCTGTCGCTCAAGGGAAAGTAGAACCTTTCTATATTTCCCTACTTATAAATGGCTACAAACTGAGTAATTGTATTATAGACTCCGGAGCTTCAGATAATGTCATACTTGCAAAAGTGGCAGATTCTCTTGGCCTAACTTTGACCAAAACTTTTGGGAGGTGTTTTTCCGTGGAAAACAAGCAAGTTCCCCTCCTTGGTCAAATAAAAGATGCTCAATATGCCTTTGCAACTTTTACAGAAAAGCGGATAAAAATGATAGTTTTAGTAGCTGATGTTCCAGCATCTTACGAATCCTGCTTGGGCAGAATTTCTATGAAAATGTTGGGGGCGAGCTAAGCATGAACCTATCAGAAGCAAGGATTCAAATTCAAGGTGTCATGAAGAAGTTGCTTCCTAAAAAAGAGGCCAGGTATGTAGTTACCCATTCTATAGCACTTGAAGCTCAAATTTTATTTGAGTTTTCAGGCATGGACAATTATTTCTTATCCACAGACGAGATCCATGATACATTTGATGAAAATCCTATGGGTGGTGATTTAGATTTGGTTTCAGCTGACGCGAAGGGTAGAGTACCAAAGCAAAATGAACATGTGGAAGAACCCCTCCCTCGAAGCAAAAAAGCTTTTGTGGGAAAAGCAATATCTAATGAGCTATGGACCTTAGAGTTTGACGGCAGCTGCTCTTCTACTGGGTCAGGAGCTGGAGTTCTGTTGTTATCCCCTCAGGGAGAGATTACCCCTTTTTCCTACAAATTACAATTCAACAATACTAACAACACAGCCAAATATGAATCCCTGTTGCTTGGACTACAGGCTGCCAAAGAAAAGGGCATTAGGGAACTCCATGCTAAAGGAGATGCTGAGTTGATAGTCTATCAGGTGAGGAACCTCTATCAGACCAAGAATGAGAGGTTGCACCACTATCGCAACCTGGTCTGGGATCAAATTGAAAATTTTGATGCCTTCAACATCTCTACCTTTCTGAGGGAATTCAATGACCGAGCGGACACATTGGCTGTCTCTGCCACCCTCCTAGTTCCTCACCTAGATTTTAAGGGAGATAAATATACTATTGAGCTGGTTTTCTGACCAAGTGTACCAGATAATGCCGGCCACTGGCAAGTGTTTAATAATGATGATCAAATTGTCACCTTCTTAGAGCAAAAGGATAGTTTTGAGCAAATGCATTTTGAAGGTAGTGAGCCCCGGGAGTGTGGGTCAACCCCTGAAACCCAGGTCAATACAGGTGAATATTTCTTATAGCTCAAGGGAAATAAAATTCCTAAGGGTCTGGTTTCTCTAGAGAAGTTATTTGATAACCATGATAGGTTTGTCAAACAACAACGAATAGATTTAAATTCTTCCCAAGATTTTGATCAAGTCAACTTGGGAACCAAGCACAATCCTAAGATGGTAAACATTGGGAAATGTTGCACTTTCAAAGAAAGGTTTGAGCTTGCTAGTCTTCTCTGCTAGTACATGGATGTGTTGGCCTATTCCTACGATGACTTGAAATCTCTCAGGCCAAATGACATCCATCATGACATTATCGTGAAAGCCAACTCTGTACCTTACAAATAGAAATCCAGACAATATAATCCAAAAATCTTAGGTACTATTTTAACTGAGATACAAAAGATGCTGGATGCCCAGATAATTTTTCCAATCCATCACTCAACATGGATTGCTAACATAGTGCCCGTCAAAAAGAAAAATGGTGAAATTCAAATCTGTGTGGATTTCAGGAACCTGAACAAGTTGTCCTTAAAAGACAACTACCGCCTTCCTATCATGGATCAAGTTCTACAGATGGTAATAGGTTTAAAAATGTTATCAATGCTAGATGTTTTTTTGGGGTACAATCAGGTTGAGGTTGGAAAAGCAGATCAACACAAGACAACGTTCACCACACCTTGGGGCACATTCGCTTACCAAAGAATGCTTTTTGGTCTGATAAACGCGAGCACCACTTTTCAAAGGGCAATGGATCTTATTTTCAAAGATGAAATGGGAAAATTTATTGTAGTATACCTGGACGATCTGACGGTATTTTCAAGACATCGTTCTGAACATGTTCACCATTTTCAAAAGGTACTGGAATGCTGTCGTCAAAATGGTATCTCGTTAAACCCAAAGAAATCCATTTTCAGAGTAACTGAAGGGAAACTTCTCAAACACATCGTGTCTCGAGAAGGTATCAGAATTGATTTAGAAAGAGTCAAGTCCATCCAGGAACTTACTCTGCCTACCAGCAAGACCACAGTTCACTCTTTCTTTGGAAAGGTGAATTTTCTCAGAAGGTTTATTCCTGGGTTTGCTGAGAAAACCTGCCATATTGTTAACATGATGAAGGCCAATGTTATGTTTAGGTGGACTGTTGAGGGTAAGTCAGCATTCAAATAGATTAAAGAGGCAATCGCTCGTGCACCAGTCTTGGTCTGTCCAGATTATACTAAAAATTTCAAAATATATAGTTATGCCTCTGAGCATACACTATCAGCTATTCTAGTTCAGCATAATCCTGAAGGTGTAGAATCTCCTTTTTCATTCATGAGTTGTCCACTTAAAGATCACGAGCTAAAATATTCCCTTATGGAGAAGCATGCATACACTGTGGTTAAGGCTGTCAAGCATTTCAGGTTTTATATCCTGAATTCTCACATCAAAGTTCTCGTACCAGATACGACAGTAAAATCCATTTTGACTCAGCAAGAGTTTGGTACAAAGAGAGGTAACTTGATTGTCAAAACTCAAGAGTTTGATCTGGACATAAAACTAACTAAGATTGTACGAGGAAGGGGTATCTGTTAATTGATCGCCAACAACATTCTAGACGAAGTAGAAAGTGAAGAAGAAGAGATCAAAAGCGTGCCCACGGTTCTCTTTGTTGCCACTACTGATGAGTGGTATTCCAACATTGCTCATTTTTTGACATATGGTGAGTGTTTCACTCATCTTTTTTTTAAAGAAAAAAGTAATGTTAAATTAAAAGCAGTTAGTTATGTTCTGTGGGACAATGGTATTTACAAGATAAACCTGGACAGGGCATTTCTTCGTTGTGTTGACAAAGCTCAACAAAAAAGACTCTTATAATCTTTCCACAATTTGGCCTGTGGAGGACATTTGTCTGCACCGGTGATGGCACACAAAATTCTGCGAGCAAGGTACTATTGGCCCACACTTTTTCATGATGCCTACAAATGGGTGCATAGGTGTGAGTTGTGTCAGCAATTCGTTGGAAAGCCTAAGCTGCCTGCTTTGTCCCTCAAGCCAGTTGTGATCGAGGAACCTTTTTAGCAGTGGGGTATTGACTTCATTGGAGTAGTCAACTCATCTTCAAGTGATGGACATGATTATGTCCTCACTGTAATAGATTACTTTACCAAGTGGGTGGAGGCCATCCCAACCAAGCACGCTACGTTTGAAGTGGTATGCAGCTTTCTCAAAGAAAACATCATCTCCCGGTTTGGGGTTCCACTAAAGATCGTAATAGATAATGTGGCCTATTTTTCGTCGCATAAAATTACTCAATTTTGTTTTCATTATGGGATTACATTATCTCACACTTCAGATTATTTTCCTCAAGGAAATGGATAAGCAAAATCGAGTAACAAGAACTTTGTCACCATTATTAGAAAGTTGGTGGATGATAATCAGAGAACGTGGCACAAAGCTTTGTATGATGCTTTATGGGCCTACAGGATAACACCTAAAAGGGCTATAGGTATGTCACCCTTCCAACTTCTGTTTGGGTTGAATGTGAAAATTCCCATCACCCTTGAACTACCAGTGCTCAAATTAACCAGAGCAATCGAAGACTCAACCTTTGAAAGCTCAGTTAACAAACAGATCATGTGTCTGACCGAGTTGAATGAACAACAAGTTATGGTGGTGGATAGGATCAAGGAACATCAGGACCGGGTGAAAGCACTTTTTGATAAGAGAGCTAGAGTGTGTGAATTCTAAGTCAGAAATCAAGTCTTATTATGGGACAAACGGCGAGAACCAAAAGGGATGCACAGAAAATTTGACTCCCTATGGAGGGGCCCGTTCACCATTCGATAGCTCTGTGGTGAAGCTAGCTTCTTGCTGGAATACAAAGATGGAACACCATTTACACTACCTCACAGCAGACAGCATCTCAAGCTATTCAATCCTTGAAGCTCAGATGAGTCCATTTGTATATATGTATAGTTTTTATGTTTTGTCTATTTTTCTTCCATTTTTTGCTTGACTCCATAGCCCAATGGCTTGGATGAAGGCACTTAGAGACTAGTTTCTGCTTCTGCTAATCAATCTGATTAAATAGAAGTTCCCCAATAGGAGCCAACTGTTGTTTCCAAAATCAGCTTAGCTCATTTTTGGAAACAACCCCCTACAAAATTTGTCTGTTTCATCTTTTGTCTCTCTAAGTTCATTTTTTGTGATGAATTTCAAAATTCATTTTTGTCTTGGCCTCAGAACATGAAGTGGTTACCATCTCGTCCCAGCCAAGTTTTTCCTTCCTCAGACTCTCCTTTCAGAGTTAGTCTTTTTCATTAATTTTCCATATAGGGGCAGTATTTTTTGCCGCCTTTGCATTTCCTTTGTTTTTGTGCAAGGTCAGCAAATTTTGCCACCCCTACACATTTCTTGCAACGGTGGAAATTTTTGATGCCCCTGCTCTTTGGCCTGCAAGGGTGGAAACTTTTGCCACCCCTGCAAAAATAAACCGACTACATGTAAGGGCGACAAAAATTACCACCCTTGCACGTCTCGATTTCCATGTAGGCATTAATGGTCACGCATGGCGGGTTGTTGGGGTGGGTTTTTCACCCCATATAATCTGATTTGAGCCCCATTCTCCTCATTACTTCCTCCTCTCCTCCTGCCTCTTGCACCTAAGTGCCTGAAGTGATGATTTGAAGCACGAATTCATGGATTCAACCTCATGACGTGCGTGGTTTCTTAGGTAGGGTTTGTTTTTATGTTTATTTCTTATTTTTTTTGTTTTAGCTTAGCATGTTTTTGAGTTTTTTATTTTTATTTTTATTTTTGTTTTTTTTCTCCTTTCTACCCGCGGGTTTCCGTCAGAACCTCACGCAGGTGGCGAATTTTGCCACCCGCATCCTTGACCGCAAGCTTCTCCTTTTCCTCTACCCGTGGTTTTCCCTTCACACGCGAGTGGCATTTTTGTTGTCCACATTTTCTTTTTCCCCCAACATGCAAGGGCGGCGATTTTCACCACCCTTGCACATTTTCCTACTTCTTTGTGCACAGGCGGTGAAAATTGCTGCCTCTACATGATTCTTCAAAATGTAGTGCAAGGGTGGCAATTTTTGCCGCCCCTACTTTTTCCTTTCATGCTTCACCCCTGCATGTTTTGTTTCCAGCTACAAGAGTGGTGAATTTCACTGCCCCTGCTTCTTTTTCCAATTTTATGCAGAGGCGGTGATTTTCGCTGCCCCTGCATTTTTTCCTCCATTTTTGCTAACTCCTAGATTTTTATCTGAGTTGTCCCTTTCACACTTTTTCTTCCTTGTTTTTCACTCCTTCACTAGACCTGGCCTATTTAAGTGTACTCCAGTAACCCATATCACTTAAATTACACTCTCCCTCTTTCACTCACTCTCCTCTCATCTGTGATCATGATTGCAGCACCTTGAGCGAACTCTTACACATCTGCTTCCATCCAGTCAGGATCATTCTCCATGATAGAAACATCTCCCAAGAAAGTGAAAGATATGAAGTACAAGTACCAGGGCATCTTCCCACCCACCTCAGTCTCCTCAAATGTCGACGACATTTGAGACACCGAAATTGGCCACGTGGACATGGCTGAGTTCCTGGCACAAACCAAGGTGATAAATCCCAGCACTGGGATAAAGAGAATAGTTGAGAGTAACATTCACCTGGTGGCTGCTTTCCTGTTAGCAGCACATCATGCTGAGTTCATCCTCCAATGCACACATTTTTACAACAAGGAGACCAGGTTGGTTTTAGACGCTAGTGGTAGCATGATAATTCGGTTGGACCCCGATTTTATCAACAAAGTTTTCTTGTGCCCTCCAGCCACCGAAGTAACTCAAATCAACTTCATGGATGCACAGAAAGAGTATGACAAAGACCCTAAGAGGGCAAAGAAAATGATAAATTACAAGTGGCTAAAGACCCCCAGGACCGGCCTCTCTAGATGGCCAAAGAACTTCCCAAGGAGCGATTTCGTTGAGCAAGTCGGTAACCTGATCACCCTTCTCAGCAGTGTACGGGGCCTCTCGTCTTCTTCACAATTCCATGAATGGATGTATCCATTCATTAAGATCATCCTCCAGGGAAAGCAAACTATCTTTTGGGGGAAACAAATCAGCAATGCCATTCATGAATAGTTGACTAGGGTATAAACTTCCTTTAAATTCTACATGACTTCGTACCTGGTCTACATAGCTGCTGCAATGTAGTCTTTCCTGGGATTGACTATAGAAGGGGATAGAAAGACCACCCTGGTCTACTCATATTATCCTCAGCTGACACTTGAGGGGTCAACACATCATTTCAAGAGAGTAAATGATGCATTATTTTTCATGTTTTTGTGTCTCTTCGATCCTCCGCTCAAGCAGAAGAGAATATCAGACGAGGCCTGGGCGGTAGTAATTGGTTATGGCTGCATGTTCCTCCAGTTTCTCACTTTTTTCTATTTTCAAGTGGGTTTTTACCAAGGATACCCTTATATACTCCCCAAATTCCCTTCAAACAAGTTAGTCCTAATGGAGCTTTGCCGATAACTGGCTGTTGTGCATACTAAACAGATAAAACTTAAGAGACCTAGTTTCAAGTTTCTGATCCAAATTGGCAGGTTTTTAGTTGCCACATCAACCAAAGCCAGGGTTATGGAAACAGAAATGTAGATGGTTACTATCAAGCCATTCAAGAGATAGGAGAAATTTAACTATAGGGGAGTCAAGAAAAAGATCAGAAGGAAAACTCAGTCCTACGAACCCATGATTGAGGAAATCTGGGTGGACCTGAGGACGGCCGAAGAAATACAAAAAATGGACTATTTCAACCAAAGCCAGGGTTATGGAAACAGAAATGTAGATGGTTACTATCAAGCCATTCAAGAGATAGGAGAAATTTAACTATAGGGGAGTCAAGAAAAAGATCAGAAGGAAAACTCAGTCCTACGAACCCATGATTGAGGAAATCTGGGTGGACCTGAGGACGGCTGAAGAAATACAAAAAATGGACTATTACCGTCTAACACTAGAGCAAATAGAATACCTCAGACTTTCAGAGATCCCATCTAGTTTAATTGATGATGGCAACATCATAAATAAGAGGTATCTGATGGAAAAAGTTGCTGGTTCCCCTCTCCCTCCAATTCAGTGGTCTCAAAAGGAGTTGACTTCTCTGAGAAAAAGATTTGAACCAATATTGGCTAACACCAATGATTGGTTAGCGGCCAAAGGGATCACCTTGAGGGAATTCATTATGGGATCAGAGGCTGACTACCAGGTAGAATTAAAGAGGAAGGCAGAAAATAGGACTAAAAATAAGGGTGATGTCCCTTCTCCTTCTAGGCCTCACAAGCCTAGAATTGTCTTCATATCTAAAAAGCCTAAGGCCACCCAAGGGCATGAAACAGTAGCCAGAGGAACAAAAGAATAAATCCCTCAAGCATAGGTAGCTCAGCCCATGAAGACAAAGGATCAACCATTAGAACAACCAAGTGTCAGATCTACACTCTCGCAAGAACAAGCACGGTCGATCTAGAGCGCCTCTCTTTCTCCCCCTCAATCTCTTGTGGTGCTCGGTTCTCCTATCTCCCCAATCAGTGTTCCCTCTTCCAGAGCTGCTTCTCCTTCTAGGGTTATTTTTGGCGATCCACAGGGTCCTTTCAGAGGTTCCCCTCGCTCTTCTGGATCCATTCCAAGTCTGTCATCTCCTTCTTTCACCTTGCCAGCAAGCCCTGCACCTGAGCTAGAATCAGTAGTTGGTGCAGTTTTTCCAGTTACTCCAACTACAACTACTATCACCACTAGCAGTGTGGAAGCTGCTACGGTAACACCAGCAGAGACAACCATTGCCACAGCAGGTACTTCTCTCCTGCCTTGGATTTCTGATTTCATGCCAAAAAGGAAGAAGATGGCCATCTCCCCAGATGAGTTTGATTTTGGTAAGTTAGTGCCAGTAAAAGCAAAAGCTCCAAAGAGGCCAAGGATCCTTTCCAAATTAGTTGAAGAGAAAGGGCAGAAATTTCTAGAAATGGCCAGGCCCCCACAAGACGTAACCCTTAAAGGTTTTGAGATGAGCAGCTATTCCATCTCTCATGTTGAACTTGGCAAAGTTACTCACGAAGGTGCGAAAAGTGATCTCTAGGCTGCCATGGACATTATGGTCCAGAAATTTGACAGAGAAAAGGAGATGAAAGATTACTACAAAGCCAGAATAGAGCAACTGACAGTAGTGATCAAAAGGTTCACTCTTCCTCCTGAAGCAACAACTCCAGAGGCCTTCTTAGTGGATGACTCAGTCATTTAAAAAGTAGAAAAGACTTATTTAAAGGGGAAAGTCCTAAAGGACTATATCGAAAGAATGCATACTCAGGGAGTTTCTTTGCTTACAGAAGTGGTAGAAAGGACAGGTAAAATGAAGAAAGTAAGAACACAGGTAGATGACTTTGTCTCCCTCATTTCTCAAGAGATTGACAACTTGGGGAAATATCTCGACAGATGGAAAGAAATGAAAAATATTAAAAGGAGAACCCTGATGTCTATCAGTGTCATCTCCAACAAGGACTCCTATGTTGAGATCAAGGAATCACTGGTTTTCAGAATCCAGGTACTCAAGGATTTAATTGATGATCTTAAAGATTTCAAGGAAGCTAGTGAGAAGAGTGACCTGAGTCTACTAAATAAATTAGAAGAGCTGCCATGCAACTTAACCTCTAAGGACAATCAGTTCCTTTCGGCAGAAGAGATGATTAGGAGTTTCAAGGAAATGATTCAAGGAGATTTTGAGGAAAAATCCTTCTCAATGTCTTCGGTGGATAGCATTCTAGACGCTCAGTTAACTTTGGAGAATCTGAAATCCAGATTAACTGGCCACTCTAAAGCCATCATAGCATTGAAGGATGCACTAATCAGAGCAAGAATCATCTCTAAGAATGCAGCTACGCCAGATGTCATAGGAATTCAAGCATCTATTGCCATGTATGATGCTTATCTGAAGAAACCTAGTGGCTAGAACTGATTCTCTCTCTCTCTCCTTCTTTCTTCTTCTATCCTTATGCTCTTCTATTTTGTGCAAAGTGCATGCAGTTTTGAAAAATGTAATTACATGTAAAAAGTTCAAAAAAGTATCTAAAAGTCAAAGATGAGTCATCTTTGACCAAGATATTTTGTATATTTTATTATTTTCTATTTTTGAGGTTTTTCCCCTATATATAGTGGAGACCTCATTTGTAAATGATCTTGGAAAATTTAATAGCAAATACTCTGCTGAAATTGAAGCAACTTTTGAGACTTCGTGCTCAAATTTGTAAATCATATTTTGTTGAATGAATGAAAAGCAGGGTATTTCAGACTTTGTGTTGAGATTGTCTATGTTATTTAGGAAATAGTTCTTATGTCCTTTTTCCTGCTAATATCTTATTCATCTGATTTAATAAGCAAAGTGGGTGTGTTTATATTATCTAAGGGTGCTTCTAGAGGGTAGAAGATAGACTTTGTGCTACTTTTACCTTTGAGATTCTGTTATCTTTTGTAGTTTTAGGTGAAGACTTTGTGCTTCACTTTACTCTACGGTTGTACTTGTTCTGGATCTGTGAAGAAGCTATGGAAGACTTTGTGCTTGCGTGAGCATTCTTGTGACTTTGTTACTTCAGGTGATTTCTTGCTCTTTGTTTAATACCATTCCTGAAAGAAGAGGAGTGTTGTTAGTGATAGACCAAGATTTTCCCTCTTTTGTTCCTTGTACATTACCTCTGAAAAAAGAGAGGTAGCTAATGTTATACCACCCCCATGTGTTATTTTTTGCTTAATTATTTACATACATATATCCAACGCATAAATATCTATAGGGAACCTCCCCTTGATGAGAGAAGAGATTTACTTCATTCAGATCTGGTAAACCCATACTTTTCATGGTGTAAATCTCCCTATGCTGTGGCTGATATCCCCATTTTGTCATCAGTTAGTTGATGACAAAATATTCGACCAACACAACATTCAAAAAATCACCTCCTACTAATGCACGACCTTGACTAACAAATGCATGACATATTTTGGAATATTTGTATACACAAAACAATTTTATGTAATTATATAGAGTCATAAAATTAGGTAAGCTCCCTTAGAAATTAAAATGGTTCATGAGGTATTAACTTAAATCCAAGGTTCCACACTTGTTTCCTCAACTCCACATAATCAAGATTTTTTATTTACAAGAAGGGGTGATTAATCTAGAAGGACATCCCAATAATGATTCCAATAATATAACCAAGATTCTTCTTAAAACTTGCGGTGATTATAATTACTTCTCATCAGTCTACTGTGTACAAAAAACATATTGAGATTCAAGGTACCTCTAGAATAATCAATCCATCTCTAATAAATACCACACACACTCCTACATTAACATAATAACATTTATGTAAATTATACCTAACATCACTATGTGTACTCTAAACCTTCTACAGTATCCATAATGACTTTGTTAGGATCTCATACACTTTTCAACCACAATTTAAATTCTAAATTAGACTATGCCATACCTAGATGTTCTGATAATTACATTACTAACATTTATTAGCATAGTCCCTATGCCATGCTAGGTGGCACTCCTAGGGGTCACATTATGTCAAAGCATATTTCATCACGTGTTGTACTTGTCAATCAATCCATGTACCCTTTAAAATATGAATAATCACACATGGAGGCACATAATGGTTCAACTTCCACACTGGCTCATCATTATTTCACAAATTTTTAATATATGTATACAGATTTTTAGATTTAGGTAGAAATCAAATTTGAAAATATACAACCTCAAATATCTATTTTTATTATCATTCTCTTAATTCTCTACATTATATATCATATCAATTTTGCACTTGCATTATGTGTGTGTGTGTGTGTGTGTGTGTGTGTGTGTGTGTGTGTGTGTGTGTGTGTGTGTGTGTGTGTGTGTGTGTGTGTGTGTGTGTGTGTGTGTGTGTGTGTGTGTGTGTGTGTGTGTGTGTGTGTAAAATTAGGATGTTGTCCATTGAGTTCATCCTAGGTCCATGATCATTAACTTCCTTGGCCAATGATTTTTTATCTCACCTTTCAATTAATATTATAATTAAGGTCATGTTTTCATTAATTTCTCAACTTAAATAATGAAGTAATGAGAATGTTAATGATTAAATGCTTATTTTCAATATTATGGTCACTAAGATCACTTACCAATTTCTTAATATTGAATAACAAAGTATATCTACTCAAATTTTTCTTTTAGTTATTAAACACAAATTAGTGCTCAATAGTTATCAATATTCTGATGAAAGTTGTCATATGGTTAGAAAAATTGAGATCAATATTTTAAAGGCCAACATGATTAAATATGAGACTAATATATCTATATCTAGTGAACCCAAATTTCAATGTAAATAAAAATTATAAACTAAGGCTAATTTCTAGCCTAAAAATGAGGTTAATAATTATTATAGAAAAATTCATGAATTTGTCTTAGTCAGTTCTTGGTTTTCTTTGAATAGGCACAATCATGGGATATTCCATTTAAACTAAACATTTAAATATTAGTTATGATGGTATTAATCCACATAAGTCAAAGGCCTTATGCTCTCACCCAAAGCACAATTAAGAAGGAACTGGGGCCCATGTTGGGATAGTTGTGCCATGGTGCAAGGCTTAAATAAGGATTCTTATGCAATTAGACAAAAGCTTTAAGTAGATCCACACGTATAAGCCTTTATTTGACTAAGCCTAGTGTCATATGGGTGGTTAAAGGGTTAAAAGGATACTTTCACTCAAACTAATTATGCTAGACACACACTCATAACAAGGATAGGAACACTTGGCACACAATCTATACTCATTCTCTATATAGAGTTATGATTATGTCACCATTTATTATAGGGACTCCATTAAAAAATAAAATTAGAGAAATTTCATGACTTCTAATTAACATATTTATATTTAAAATAAGACATTACCTACATATGTCATCTTCTGTAATGATTTATGGCATTTTTGCACCAATTGGAGTGTACAATGTATAAGGCAAATCACTACACAAAATGATTCCTTCTTACCTAGGTGGATGTCATGTTGGCATGTATCTTTTACTTAACAAGATAGGGGCCCAACATTACCCCATACAAAAACTTTAGTTTGTTCTCAAACTAGGCTGTCAAGCTCTTAGGAGTGAAGAACTTGGGCACACTCCCCTTGAGTTTAGTGTTGAAGTCTTCAAATCCCTTAATGGTGAGATTGATTTCCTTAATGCTGTTATCTATCTTGATGGATGCATTAGTGAGCACAAGAATATTAATTTTTTCTAGCTCCTTATGAAAGGGCTGAATATTGGATATCACCTTTTCCACACTCCCATATAAGATCATTCCTTGCTCATAAGACTTATTTTGTAAATAATAGAAGATTTCTTCTAAGTTATTCTCTTAATGTTTGATCTAGTTGCTAAGCACACTGATGATTCACATGATTTATGCCCATTGTGACCTGCTTGTCAAGTATAATTATGTCATAATCTTCTCTTTAACTTCCATTTCCCACTTTAGGCATGTGTTTATAACTAAGGATTGGTTTGAAAATTTTAATAAACTAGCATCTAATTCATCTGTGACCTCTTATAATTTAGCGAAGATGTCTTATACCTCTTAGAGTTTATTAGATAACTCTTTTTATAGTGTGATGTTGGGATCTTCTTCTTCTTCTTGATTTAGCTTAGGTTTTAACCTTGAGAGCATCTACTCCACCACATAAAGTTTTTCAACCTCTAAATGGTCTAAATTATCGATGCTAACTAAAATAGATAGTTTGGCTACCTCCATACACTCATATAATTGTTTTAACTTAAATTTGATGGATTGTGCTTCTTCCTTGGCTTATTTATGGATCTTTTTCCATTTTCTCATGTTGTCATCATTTATGATGTTTTGACATACAACTTTTATGGCCATCCTGATTAGTGCATTCCCATATTAGACTAGGTTCACAATATGAGGGTTGATGAGGATGGAGTCTTACCCCTCATTAAGTTATTCTAAGATCTAAGTAGCCACCCTAATCACCTCAAATTGGGGCCTATCCATGTAATGGTCTAGCACAAATGAGAGCTTTTTACACATCCTAGTAATGGTGGCTTGGGGGGCATAGTGTCACAAATATAGAGTTATTCTTCCACCCATCTCTTCTACACCTTCTCCCTTATATTCATGTTTTTATCATCCTTCTTAATGATGGCCTATTTTGTCTATAATTCATAATCCTCATTGGTTACATCACTCTCTTTAACACTCTCCTCAAAGGACTCACCTATTTTATCCCTGGGGGTTTCTTCCTCAGACTTCTCCCCCTCATCTATTTTTTCATCCTAAGGTTTCTCAATACTTACCTCTATGGAGATTCCTTTAGTACTAGCATCACCTTGTTTTTGCTAGGGGTTCTTTTATTATCTCTATTTGTTTCTCTAAGGCACCAGTATCACCTTATTTTTCTTTAGGTACCCCTTCACTACTTGGTCATGCCTCTTACATAGCTTCTTCTACCTTCTTGGTGGAGGCACTCGGTGTTTGCCTAACCATTTCAACTACTGGTCCTGAACTTGTGCTAACCTTTTGGGACCCTTTTTCTAACTTGACTAGTTTATTTTCCTTGGAAATTCTTCACTTATCTTCAAAATACAATGTTTTAATGATTTTATCCTCACTCAATCCTATTTTCTTCCAAACCACTTTTTATTCTCAATAGTTTGTGGAGGTAGTGTGGAGGGTTCTTCATTAGATGAGGGGCTTGCCAATTCCTCTATTTCCTTAATCTTGATGGTCATGCCACTTTTTAGGGCTTATTTTACATCCTTGGTGTTTGGTTCCCCTTCTCTTTATTTTATCTATAGGATATAGGTCCTTGCTTAATCTTCTTCAGTTTCCTCTTCTATTATAGACACGAGGGTTGCCTCTTTCTCCATCTCTACAAGATTTATAGTAGGGAACACAATAGGTCTCTTGGTATTTTTATTGTGATTTTTGCTAGAGAAATAAATCTCTTATGTGAAGGTCACACACTTATTTGGAGATGGGGGTATAATTGGTTCTCTAGAGGCAATTTTAATTGAATGTGCTTCGTGATCTCTTCAAGATTTTCAGCCTATTCTTTTTGGAGTGTCTTCTCCTATAGCTTTGGCACAACCTTCCCTTCATCACTGACTAGGAAGGGGTGATCATCATCCTTTCCAAGATCACCACCCTTCTTATGTAGCTTCATTTCATAGTAGAGGTTGAATATCCTCCCATTTATTATCACTCTATGGAGGGGATGGATGTCCATCCTATCAATGTCATCTTCCTCATCTTTGGTAGCCTTGGCTCTAAGGCACACAAAATAATGCCTCATCCTATTTTTATATTGATCCATGGTCTTCACCAAGATCTCAAGATATTTTGTGTTATGGAATCTCCTTAGTGCCACCATGAAATAATTAGATGAGAATATTTAAGGCAATTGGAGCCACCCTAATAAGTTATCATCTATGAGCATTAAGTACACCACACAAAAGTGATACATCAGGACAAACATTATCATTCTAATCAGTTATTTTGTAATTTCATAAGGGATGTGTCACTCCTTTTTAAAGGCTTCTATATACTTATCACACCACCCTTTTACCCTAATCTTGTACTTATACAAGAATATGGGTGGGTAAATGAAGTATTGGTACTTCATCATAGGGGACTTGTGGTTGGGTGAGAACACCCATAGATGGTCATCATCACCATATAAAACACCTATCTCCTCCATTACTATTAGAATAAACATATACCCTCATCATAAGGTTTTGCATGCTTGATATCACTCTTTCATGTTATTGATAATCTCCTCAGTAATAAACTTTGAGATGTTGAATTTCACGCCTTTCTCCATGTGGTGGGAAATGTATAAGAAGGTCTTGCTAATGTCAAACCATTGATCACCAGGTCATATTTTGGAGCTAAATAGGTGTACTATTGACCTTGTGTTAGGGTCTTAGACGTCCTTGATGGGGAATGTAAACCCTAACTTGTAGTATCCTAGGAGCATTACAACCCTTTCAACCTCTACTTCATCCTCCATTATTTTCATAGATGTCTGCCCCTACACTAAGTAGTCTCATGATTCTACTAATGAGGCTCATTGATATCCTTATGCACCATCCTACAAAGTAAAAATGATCACCATGTACCCTAGAGAGGAATAAATGCACCAAGTCTTCTCACTTGTTGAATCTTGGTAGCTCAAATAGTTATATGGCACCCATGGGTTCCAATTTGTCTTTGATGGAGACATCAAAGAGTGTGGTTCCCAGCTTTGTCTTCTTCCCTATGTCTACCATCCAGTCTTGGTTCAACTCTTGCATATTTGTTACTATCTAGTGGTTGTAATCCTTGATATTTCTCATGTATTCAAATGGCATCCATTTTCCCCCCATCATGACCTCTAGGGGGAATTTTATTTCTCTATAAGAAAAATTTATGCTTGTTTTTAGATCTATTTTCATAACACTTATGCTTTCCATCATTTATGCCTCCCATTTCATGATGGCTACTTCTTTCACAACTTGAACTTTTTGTATACCTTTCTATGCCTATGGTGGACCTTTGTTTAGCCTCTTATTTTTCATCTTGAACCTACTACTATTAAAAAGTGGTCGGTTGATTTTATCAAAGCTCAAAATCATTCTTGGTGCTTCTTCACAGTCATGGGAAATGAAACATATGTTTACCTCTTGAGCTTCTTATACCATTAAAGGTAACCTAGTCATTTGTGGTTTGAGCTTCCCTACCAATTTCTATCCACTTTCCTCCTTTTTAACTCAAAGTGGAATGCAATATGGTTTGTGGTTTTTCATTCTCACTTGGAAGGGTTGTGGATGATTGGTTCTCTCTAGTAGAATTATTTGATACTAATGGCTTCATTTCTATGATCTATTTTGAATTCTTACAAAGGTTAGAAATCTATTGAAGTATATTATTCACCCATGTATAATATGTTTTTATCTACCTCATTAATGGCTAGCATCATTTGGATTTATTCAAATCTACTAAACCCACAAAATTTGCTAAAATCCACTACCAACTTCTCTTTTATTATAGATATTTGTGCTTCCAATATCATAGCTTTAAATTTGCTAAAAGTTTATTTGGTGAAGTGATAGGTGATTCAAATGGTCACTTCCTATCAACCATTGGGTGGGTGCTAACTATCTCAATGATCATTCTCTTTAACTTATTCAACTTGGCATGACCTTCACCCTTCTTATGGAAACTTGGGTGTAGTGCTTCACATACGTGTGATTAAGCCTCCTTGGTTTCATCTCTTCTTATTGTGTTGATTCCTTACCAATGCACCTCTCTTTCTTGGTTTATTTCTCTATGCTTTCATGTATCTTACTTTGACCTTCCCTACCCCATACAAATCCCTATGCTGGTCCTCTAACACCTTATTATCTCTTCTTGATTTCTTGTGCATGTAAATATTATGCACCTCCCTTATTTAACTTATAATTTAAACTTTTTAGAACCTAGCAGACTCCACACATGACTAGAAACATAGGTGTATGGCTTAGGTGCTTAGAAAGTGACTGTGATCTACTCACCTAACTATATTTATACATTTAAGTGATATTAAAGTTCTCCTATGGGCCTAAAAGTGACATGTTTATTTACTTAACATAAAAACAAACAAACATAAGGAAATATTTGGCTTACACCAGATTTTATTATGGTCAAAATGAAGTAATTAAGCTTTGATTGGGAGGCTAGTATTAGGTGGTGCAATCACCACCCTAATGACTATATAGATTCAATATATTTTCATTAAAATACCTAGGTATTATTTCACCCATCAACATACATAGCTTGCATGCATCAATCTCTAATATACTATGGATGACATAAGGTCCCATCTACCTAATCTATAGCTTGCATGGGTGCTTGAGGTACTTAGAGTAATATAATAATAATAGTGTACCTTAAGTAAATACCTTGCACTTGATATGATTATTATTTTAACTAAATATTTCACACTTGAATAAGTCATTCAAGATTATTCTAGATTTGGGAAACATGGGAACATTTCCAGGTATGTGGGTGTACCTATATTGGAAATGAGCCTCTAGGTTTAAGGGATAACTCCCTGAATGTATCTTTAATTGATCTTATTTTATGTCAATTGATCACTAGGGGAAAAGGTTATAAATTTCATGAATTAAACCCAATCTACAGTAGGTGATGCATTGAATGTTCAAAGATACACTCTCAAGATTGAACTTATTAACATACTAATAGACTATGAATAAAACTAATGCAGTGTCTAAAATCATTTCCAAGAAATAATACTTCACCTAGAGGTCAATTTGATGGAATTAAGCTAGAGGGAAATGAGATTAAGGCTTAATAGGAAGCACTTATAGTCAACCATCCACTCTATATCTGAGACATCAACCTTTAGACACACTAGATGACCCACAAAAATGTTTATTAGGACTTAGATTGAACTTAGACCTACAAAGGGAAGATGAAAACCAATTTTTCATATCAAACAAATATAAAACACTAAGAAAAAATTAGCAAATAACTAAAAAAAATCTCTATTCATTACTCTAAGAGGTTTATAATATAATTTTTAATAGAGTCTAGTCATACCAGTCTGAGGGATCACCAATAATAGCTCAAATATCATATTTATAGAAGAGAGGAAGAAAGAGAAAAGGAGTTTTCACACTAAAATGGGAATCAATTAGTTTAAAAATTTGAACTATAATTATAACTACTTATACAAAATATGCCCATTCCGACCTTTTTATTGATCTAGGTCACTTCAAGTGGTTACATAGCTACATTATTCTTTCATTTATGCTCCCTAATGATTGCAATGGTGGGATAAATTTATTCCAAGATAGGTCCTAGCATAAATTCAATTGAAACCATCAGATAAATCTATTAGATATTTTTCCTAGTGCTAACTACTCTTCACTAGTTCATAGTGTCATGCAAAAGTGGAGAGAAGGGTCCTTTTCATGTACTTGGTCCTAAGGATAAAACCATTGGGGTCTACGTGTATGCCTTCATGGCATCCTTCAAAATGTTATTTTTTGTTCAAAATAGATCATGCTTCAACTCATCCCCATGTTCATAGGTCCACTATAGATAGAAAACCAAAAAAAACTATTAGTTTTCCTATAGTTGTCACATTGATGCAAACCTATAAACCATATAGCCCCTTTCTTAATTATAATAGGTCCAAAAATACCCATTTTATTTTTGTTGGAACCAAGAATTCACTTTATGCATAGATATTTCTCTTAAACATGGAGAACACAATCATAGACAAACCTTGAATGATAAAAAATGTCAAACTAAGGGTCCATATTTAGCTTTAATGTACTCCATTTATGATTTTTATACATTAGTTGTATTGCTATGTATTTTCCTTGGAATTTGATCAAGCTCTAATGGCATAAAGAAGACCCTACAAGACATATTTGCTTTGGTAAAAAAATGATCATTTAGTTTGACCTTTCCTATCAAAAACTAACTCAAACCAATCAAATTATGTCTAATTGTCTCTATTTTCATTGGTTTTATAAATCTTCACTATCATATTTTGACCCTTTGACCCATTTTGCACCATTGATCTTGATCAATATGATTTATCAAAATCCATCAATCTCTTATCATCTTGAATGTGCTCATGCCACTTGTCAACCACACATTGATCTCAGTATCATATTATTAGTTAGTCTACTTCCATGCTTGTGCCACATGGTGTCCTCTAAGCTCCTTGACCTTTTGACTCATCTTGCACCATCAGATTAAGATGTATGATATAATGTAGACCATCAAATTTTTTAGGACCCATTTTTTGAACTTAAATGAATAGCTCTTGAGATTAAAATTGACATCCACACTCCTATATTTGATGTCTACATGAACATATTTGACATTCACATGACTGTCATTAATATTTTTTTACCCTAATGTTTATTTTTCATGGCCTAAATTTAACATATACGTGCTTGTCATTTGACATTCATGAGACCATCACTGACATCTATACGACCATCAAATTTAGTAGGACCCCAATAAATAAATGTTGAACTTTATTTTGATGTTTGCAAGAACCTCCCATCTTATAAGTCTAACTTGGCATGCTTATAACTTGAGCTATAAATCTTTCATGAGCATGAAATTTTTAAAAAGATGTTCCTTGTATGAAGATCTCCATTGTGCTACAATCTTTTTTCTTATAAGGATTTCTAAGGTGTATTTATAAAATATACAATGAGCTATTTTGTATATTCTTATGTGATGTGAAGGATAGCTTGGCCCCTTAGACTCAGTAAGCTAAACCTTGAAGGCCTAGATCTTGAGATAGAAGACTCATCAAGATATAAAACTTATAGAGAATGATCTTGGTACTAAGGAAATTGATTTTTCATGGTCTGATGTCATGTGAGGATTTTTGAGCATATTCCTAAATTTCATAAATAAGCTATCCATTTTAGTTCTTCATGACATCTTGATGATGGTCTAGCGTCACAAAGATTGTTCCTAAAATTTTTCAGCTCTAAATGCATTCCTTGAGGTCTGTGTGGACCCTTTCCATGATCCTAACTATTTTGACACCATGAAAACCTACCACTTTCATATATGACTCTAAAATAACCCCTAAGATACCAAATGACACAAAGATTAAGCTGGACTATGACCAAAACTAGAATGGCATATGTCATGACATCAAATGAACTAAAACATACCCTATGGAATTATAAAAATCCCCTATACAAGATCTAGACTATAGTGGGTTGACCCATTTTAAATTGAGGTAAAAATGGTCAACATATTTGGTAATTTCCCAAGAGTGGCATGCTTGTTATGCCATGTCTAGTTGCCTAATCCTATCCATTGGGATATGGAGTCAAAAGTATATAGGTTTATCATAAAAACTACCTTAAAAACACCTAAAAAAAGAGAAAATAACAAGAACAAGACACCAAACAAGAAACACACGTGCTTTAAAAGCATTTATGGAATAGAACACAACAAGAAAGGAAATACATACCTAATATAATATTTACAAAACTGACCTTCAATTATCAATAGTAAGGTTTCAAAAATATCTCATTCACATGGATAGGTAACTCTTCTTCATTCATCCTTGCTAATTGAAAAGAGTTGCTTTGCTTTCACTTCATTATGATATATGGTTTGCTCCATAGGGTATCAAATTTGGTATGTCTCCTTGGTTTTTCTCTATCTTCATCCCATTTCAATACTATTTCACCTTCTTGAAATAATCTTGGAGTTACCCTCTTTTCAAAAGACCTCTTCATTAGTACTTGGTGATTCTCCATAGCTTGATGAGTTTTATCTCTAGTTTCTTGCAACTTCATTAATTATGTCAATATCACCTCCATTGGGGTATTCTCAAGCAACTCTAGTTGATGTGCTAACTCTAAGGTAGGTAGATCTTGAGAGATAGATAACATAGCTTCACTTCCATAGACAAGTACAAAAGGAGAATTTTTTGTTGATCTCTTGGGAGTTATCCTATCAGCCCATAAGGTTTTCTTCAATTTGGTGTGCCAAGCTCTTTAGTTATGCTCCAAGGTTCTCTTGATGATTCTGAATAGATTCTTATTAGTATATTTAGTCAACACATTATCTTGAGGGTAATATTTAGATGAAGTGCTCAAAAATATGTCATTACTATTTGCCTAATCAGTTGTCTTAGCACCCCTAAAAGCAAGAGCATTATTTGAAATAATAGTAGGAGTGTCAAACCTTGTTATGATGCTCTCATAGAACTCCAAGATATCATTCTAATTAGCTTCCTTCAATGCTATTGACTTAACCCATAGTTTAAAATATTTAGTTATTGTGAGTATCCATTTATGACTAGCACTTGATGGGGGATTTATCATGCCAATGAAATCAAAACCTCATTGTATGAAAGGTTGATAAACTTGGATAGGATTCAAAGGAAAAGTTTCAAGATTTTATTTTCCTACAAATAAAAAACATTTTACACACCTTCTCACCCAAACATGGCAATCCTTGAAGAAGATGGGCCAATAATACCCTATCCTCATGATCTTGGTAGTTATGGTTCTTGGAGATAAATGACTTCCTATTGTCCCAAAAGAAACTTCTTGAGAAACACCCCAAACTAATCATTATTAATGCATCTCAATATCACACCATTTACGTCCCTCCTAAAAATCACACCATCCATAAGAAAAAAGGGAATATAATGAAATCTAAAATATCTCATTTGTGATATACTCATTTTATTAGGATACTCACCATTTTGAATAAATCTAATTACATCTTATGTCTAACTTTGTGGAGGTGATGAACCAACTGATTGGGAACAATCATGATTGACTAGAGCCTCTTCATTTGACTCATGAAGATCTGAAGCTAGATGTTCATAAGTGCCCTTACCCCTTATCAATTTTGTCACCTTGATATCAACATCATATTCCATTACTTTAGTGATCCACTCTACCCTCTTTTCACTAAGATATTTGCTCAAGAGAAACTCTTTATTACTAGGATGAGAGACCATAACATAAATCTTATTATTTGAAACCATATGTTTGAACTTCTTTAGTCCCCTTAAAATAGCAAGGACATGTTGCTCCATAAACATTTTTTTGACTTCATAACCTTCTAAAGATTGACTAAATAATGTGATTGGTTGCTCCACACCCTCATCATTTTTTTGAATTAGCATGGCTAAGATAGTATCAAGGTTAGAAAATGAATACAACATGAAGTCTTTAGTAAAATTAGGATTCAAAAGAGTAGGAGCTTCTGTAATTGATTTATTTATGGCTTCAAAAATGCTCTTACCCTCTTTGGTCCAGGAAAATATTTAGTTCTTCTTAAGCATAGTTGTGATAGGTTTTACCAAAAATGCAAAACCATTTATGAACCTCATTGCAAAATTTATCTTGCCTAAGAAACTTTGAATACCTTTCTTATGCAAGTGAAATTATAAGCCTATAATATATTTTATCCTCTTAGGATCAATATTTAAACCATCCTTGGAAATAATATGTCCTAAGAGCTTACCTTCATGAAAAACAAAGATACACTTTTTGGATTAAGAGAAACTCAATACTACCTACATATTTCAAACACTTGCCTCAAATGTTTTATGTGCTCATTAGCGTCTTTAGAAAAAAAATTATATCATCTAGATAAACTAATAGTATCTCATTGATTAAACCTTTGAAGGTTATGTCATTATTCTTTGAAATGTGGAACTAACTTTGAATAGACCAAAGGACATCTCCCTGTAAGAAAAAAATCCCCCATTTATTAGTGAAGGTTATGTTAAATTGGTCATCTTCATTGACTGAAATGTGATTATAGCCTAAATATCCATCTCGAAGAGAAAAATTTTGAGAACTTGAAACCATTATTAAAATCTACTCCATTGAGGGTAGAGGATAGTGATCTTTGAGTGACACTACATTAAGATATATAAAGTTTACACAAAGTCTTATCTCCCAATTATTATTTATAATAGGCACAAGGTTATCTACCCATGTTAAATGCTTGATGGGAAATATTATCTTAGTTTCAAGGATTTTGGTAAGCTCTAACCTCATGAGTTTCTCAACCTTGGGGTTGATGGGTATTTGCTTTTGTCTAACTAGTTTAAATCCATGTTCCAACTCAATGGTATCGTGTGCTAGACTAGGATCAAATACTTTGAGGTACTTATATTCCTAGGAAAATATATCATGAAACTCTCTACACAGCTCAATGAATGCTTGCTTTTCTAATGTATAACATACCTTGCCTAGTTTGAGGATTTTATCCTTGAAGATCAAGAATCTTTAATACTTCTCCTTTTTTATAGACATAATCAATTTATCCTTCTTCTTTTGATCATTCTAATTGAATATAATTTCTAAGTTCACCAAACCCTTAGGTATCTTATTGGTTCTTACTTAGACAATCTAATCACCCAATTGTTCTTGGAGCCTCCTTTGATTCCTTGAATAAAACTCAACCTCATTTTGTAAGAAGAATGTAATGTGTTTGTCACAATCAAACACTTTCCAAGACACTTAATTATTAGGTATAGAAGATCTTAAAATTATTTTAATATGAGACTATTTTCCCTCCAATTTTATGGTAGTTAGAGTATCAAATTGAGCTCCTATGGTATCTATTCTATCAACATGACTATTATGCTCCCTTGGGACTAATTATATATTAAATGCATTAAAGTATTCAAGAAAATCCAATACCCTATGCTTGTATGAGTTAATAAAAGGGTTATTGATAGCAACCACATTCCTCACTTAATGCATAACCAATTCACTATCTCTATATACTTGTAAGTTCTTGATTCCTTTTCTCCTTGCTAATTGAAAGCCATGAATTAAACCTTCATACTCAACCACATTAAAAGTACAAATGAAATGAAATATATATGAAGAATAATATTGTTGTTTATATGGTGAGATCAACATAACACCATCCCCTACACCAACTTTACTTATTGAACCATCAAAAAACATCTTCCACATCTCATCAACTTCACCCTCTTCCTTAACAAGTAGAGGTATCGGTACCCCTTATTCATGTATACAATACACTCCTAAATCAATTTCCTCCACAAAATCATAGGGATCATTATCATACATATTAATTACATATTCATCAAGAAACAAATCTAAAAAACCCTCAAACTTGGAAGAAGTGTCGTAATCTACAATAGATTCCTTTTCTTCATGGGCCACACAATTTAGATTGGAATTGGTCTCAATGTAAGGCTCAATATGAAACCTTACAAGGGGTTGTGTCCTAATTTTAACCTTGGCCATATAAATTGTTTTAAAGGCCAAGAAAGAACAGTCAGCTAAGAGATAGCAACCTATTTCGGCTGTGAAGTCCCTTGATAAGTAGATTGTAAAATGGGTTGGGAGATCAACCACAACTATGTCTAATAAGATAGGAAAACTAGGACAATTTTGTAAGAAAAACTTCAAGCCTTTTATCAGTCCTATTGTCTTGGTAGGTGTACTATATAATTTAAGGACCCATTTAATATGTGTCTCATATTTTAGGCCTAATTTTTTAGTTGCAACTTTGGGCATGATAGAAGTAGAAGCTCTACTATCGACTATGCAATTGTATACCAAATTGTCACCTATCATAAGGGTGAGGTAAAATGGTGAAGGTTTCTTAGCCCTAGTGGATGGTTAAACAATGGTGCTAGGATAATTTCAAAAATAAACATGGCCATGACTTTGATTTGAGGGTGAGACACTAACATGGATAGTAGATAACTAGTTTTGTAGGAGTTCTTTTTTACCAAGCATATGAAGAACATCCCAAAGAGAAATGGATGTTTTAGTGTTCTTAAAAGAAAATAAAATGTTTAAATAAGCCATATCTACTTTATATTTGGCTCTTTTAGGTAGATAATTACTAGTAATTTGAATAATATGAGTAGACCTTACCATATTTTGACTTGATGGAGATGTAGAAGTTTTTGGAATAATCACACTTGTAACTATGTCTTGTTACCTTGCAGGAAGATTGGATGAACCTGTGGGCATGCTACTACCACCTCCTAGAGCCTTCCTCTTGGACCTTATATTATATACAATAGAGACTCCTTGATTTAGCATAAAAAGTGTCTTCAACTACAAAATTGGTGATCTCTCCTTGAGGTTACCAATCATTATTAACTTACATCATCACCTCATCCTCATTTAATAATAGGGGAGTAACTAATCCTTGAGCCATTAGAGCTTGATTTCCATTCTCATTGGCATTCAAGAATTGGTCTTGTTGCCAATATTATCCATACACCAAATTTCTATGAAATGGTATACCATCTCCCTTACATTGGTGGTAGAGTCAGGACTATATACATTGGCAGGCCTATTGGGATTAGATTTCCATTGGTCTCTTCCTATTCCATATTATTGACCATACTATTACTGATATGGGTATGAATTTTTATAGTCACTTTGTTTTACATTTCCACTTCCAATCTTAGCTTCTAACCATTAAATATATACCTTCTTAGGAGTAGACTTGGGCTTTGTATTAGCATTAGGAATTTGAGCCACTTCTAGAGTAATAGCAAAAAAATGAGACAAAGGAGGCACAAACACTTTAGTTGGTAATATTACATCTTGTATGATATTATTTTTAGCATTGATAGCAATCTCATATGCTTCAGGGAGTGTAAAACCACCCATATATCAAAGCATGATAGCAATTTTAGTCCCAATGGATTTCAAGTAAGGAACACAAAGCTAGTAGGTGGTCTCATGGGAGGAGACAATCTATACCAAGTCTTCTAAAACTTTTCATTGAAGTCATGTATTATTTATTTGGGTCCCCTTTTTATCATGTTGAGATAATGTATGAGTGAGGTATGGCCACTTTCATTTCTAAATTTAGAAGTCAACAACACTCCAAACTCATCCCATATTATGATGCATCCCCCTTTTAGAGTCCTATACCAATCAAGAGCATTCCCTTTAAGGGACATGGAAAGGAGTCTAATGTTAATGTTCTCTCAAATGATATTGTGAAAACTACAAAAGTTATAAACATCTCTAATATGCTCACTAGGTGTGACATGAATCTCACCATTGAATGTGGGCATACCTTTCATAGCATTAGGAGGAATGGCATCATATATGTGAATTTGAATTGGATTATAATTATTAAATTTAGGGAAATAATGAGGTCTAGCCATGTATTTTTATTCAAGATCTTCAATTAATTTAGCCTCTTCAACCTCTTCCTCTCTAGAAAAATTTACTTATTCTTCAAAGGGCAGATTAGGCTATGGATATTAAACTTCAAGAGGAATTTCAGGATGAATGGGTGAGTTAATAGGATTAAATGTTCTATAAGAGGATGACCTAGTGAGAACCATGAATTATGAGCACACATTTATAAATAAACAATAGCCTTGAACCAGATTTACCTTGAAGAAGTCACCAAATGCTAAGTGGCACACCAATTTGTAGCTGATGTTTATCAAGACCAACATTCACTTTGACAAGTTATCTTGAAGATAATGAGTCCTACCAAGCATTCCATAACTATTGTCACCAAATATTGTACCCTAGAATAATTTGTTCAAGATTATTCCATATTTGGGTAACATGGGAAAATTTATAGGTGTGTGGGTGTACCTATATTTGAAATGAACCTCTAGGTTTAAGGGCTAGCTCCCTGAATGTATCTTGAAATGATCTTATCTATGTCAACTGATCACTTATAGGGAAAAGAGTTATAGATTGCATGTATTGAACCTACTTTAAAGGAGGTGATGCACCAAATGTTCAAAGATCCACTCTCAAGATTGAACTTAGTAACACACTAATAGACTATGAATATTATTAATGCATTGTCTATAATCATTTCCAGCCAATAATGCTTCACTTAGAGGTCAATTTGATGGACTTAGGCTAGAGGGAAATGAGGGTAAGGCTTTATTAGAAGCACTTACAACCAAACATCCACTCTATACCTAAGACATTAACCTTTATACACCTTAGATGAACTACACAAAAGTTTATTAGCACTTAGATTGAAATTGGACCTACAAAGGGAAGATGACAACCACTTTTGCATATCAAAAAAATAAAAAACACTAAGCACAAATTAGAAAAAAAATAAAAAATGCTCTATTAATTACTCCAAGAGGCATAGAATACAATTTTTGGTAGATTTTAATCATACCATCTTGAGGGATCACCAAAAATAGCTTAAAGGCCATATTTATAGAAGAAAGGAAGAAAGAGAAAGGGATATTTGGTGCTAAAAATGGAAATAAATTAGTTTAAACATTTAAACTAAAATTACAACTAGTTATACAAAATATTCCCATTTAGACCTTTTGATTGATCCAAGTCACTTCAAGTGGTTACACAGCTACATTATTCCCTCATTGATGCTCCCTGATGGTTATAATTGTGAGATCAATTTGTTTTGATCTGGGTCCTAGAATGAATGTATTTAAAACCATAGGATCAATCTATAGAGCTTTGTCTTGATGCTAATTGCTCTTTACTAGTTCATCATGGTGTGCAAAAGTGGAGAGAAGGGTCCTTTTCATGAAGTTGGTCCTAGGGATAAAATTGTTGGGGTCTATGTGTATGCCTTCAAGACATCCTTTGAAATTATAACTCTTGTTAAAATTGTATCATGATCAAACTCATAACCATGTTCATAGGTCTACTATAGATAGAAAACCAATCTTTGATTATTAGTTTTCCTATAGTTGTCACATTAATGCATACTTATAGACCATATAGCCCCTTTCTTAATTATAATAGGTCTAAAAAGACCCACTTTACATTTTTTGGAACCAAGAGTTCACCATATGCATGGAAATTTATTTTAAACATGGAAAAAATAGTCACATATGAACCCTACATTACATAAAATGTTGAACTAGAGGTCCATATTTAACTTTAATGGCATCCCTTATTGTTCTTTATACCTTAGATGCATTACTGTGTCTCTTCTTTGGTGTTTGATAAATCTCTAATGATGGAATGATAACCCTATAGGACCTATTTTATTTGGTCAAAAATTGATCCTTTAGTTTGACCTTGCCTATATAAAATTGACTCGAACCAATCAAATTTTTCCTAGCTATCTCTATTTTTATTTTTCCCATAGATCCTCACTGTCAGATTTTGACCCTTTAACCCATCTCATACCATTGATCTTGATTAGTAAAATTGAGTGAGAGCCATAGATATTTTATTATCTTGAACATGATCATGCCACTTGTCAATCTTGCATTAATCTTAAGATCTTATTATGAATCTATTTGCTTCTATACTTGTGTTATGTGGTGGACTCTAAGCTCCTTGACCTTTTCACTCATCTCGCACCATCATATCAAGATGTATAGTACAACACAAACCATCAAATTTTTTAGGACCCACTATCAAACTCAAATAGATAGATCATGAGTTTAAAATTAATGTTTATACACCCATATTTGATGTTTGCACAAATTTATTTGATGTTCATTTGATTATCATTAAGATTTTTGAACCCTAATAGTTATTTTCCATGGCCTAAATTTGATGTTTGTGTGCCATAATTTGTTGTTCATGCAATTGTAATTGACATATATGTGACCAAATTTATGAACCTAATAGATAAATGCTAAACTTTATTTTGACGTTTACACAAATGTCCCATCTTACAAGTCTAATTTTGCATGCTTATAACTTGAGCTATAAATCTCATGTGGGCATGGAATTTTAAAAAGATGTTCTTAGCATAAATAACTATATGGAAATTTAATTATTTGGCTCATGAGTCTTTATGAGGTATATTTATAAAATATTTAAGTGAGCTGGTTCCTTCATTCATGTCTGATGTGCAGGATGGCCTGGTCTTAGACTCAAAAAACTAAACTTTGAAGGCTTAGATATTGAGATAGAAGACTCATTGAGATATAAAAATTGTATAGAATGATCTTAGCACTAACTACATTGATCACACATGGTTTGATGGTCATGCGAGGCTTTTTGAGTATATTCATAAGTTTCACAAACAAGCTATCTACTCTAGTTTTCCATGATGTCTTGATGATGGTCTGGCTTCACAAAGCTTGCTCCTAAGCTTTTGTAGCTTTGAATGCACCCCTTTAGTTATGTATAGACCCTTTCCATGATCATAACTATTTGGATAGAATTAAAACCTACCACTTGCATATATGACTCTAAAATGACCCCTACGACACCAAATGACATAAGGACTAAGCTAGACTATGACAAAAGCTAGAATGGCATATGCCATGACATCAAATAAACTAAATCATACCCTATGGTATTTTAAAAATACCCTATACAAGAATATGACTATATGGGGTTGATCCATTTTGAATTGAGGTAAAGTGGTCAAAACTTATCATGCCATATCTTTTGGTCTACCTTTTCTATCTAATAACCCCACTATGCTTGGGTACGTGTCTCATATAAGCACTTTAAGTATTTTAAGTGTGAGCTTAAAGATTCATGGTCATCCAATAGACCAATACATGGGATCAATAATGAGGGCATTATAAATTCCATAGGTAAAAATAACTCTATGCCAAACATTAATTGAAATGGTGTAGCCTTATTCAGGCACTCATACGTAATATGATATGCACATAAAACTACTAACACATGGTCATCCCAATCCTTATAACCAATGACACATATTTTTTTGAGGCATGTCCCCATTATTTTATTGAATGTATCTATGGTACCATTTGCTTCAAGATGGTAGGGTGTTTTTTTAGGGTGCACCACCATATATTTAGACAACAAGATTTGATCTATTTCATTGATTAAATATAGACCATAGTCATTAGTCAAGCTAAGTGGGCATCCGTAATGACTGATGATATTAACATAGATAAATCTTGTTATGGTGGTGGTTTTACAATATTTAGTTGGCACTTCTTTGGCCCATTTGGTGAAGTAATCTATGGAATCAAGAATATATCTTATGCATGCTCACCTTGCCATGGGAGTAATGGTCCTAACAAAGTCAATGGCCTATTTTTTAAATGGAACTTGGGTAAGGATGGGGGTGAAAGGAATACCACCTTGGTGGTTTGGTTTTATTATGTGCTAGTACATGGCATACGCTTTGGCACATTATTTTACATCTTGAAATAGAGTTAGCCACCACAAACCTAATTATAGTACTTTATATGTCATAGTATCTCTAGTACAATGGCCTCCAACAATCCCCTCATGCACCTCTTGTAATATTTAGTCCCATTCATTCTCTAGGACACATCGATGAATGACCTTATCATGGCTTAACCTTTATAGTTCCCTACCAATGAGTTGAAAAGGTGTGGCACAAACTATGAGCTACTTATCCTTAGTTGTCATGGTTTGGGGTGCAGATTTAAAGGTGAAAAAATTGATAATCTCTACCAAGTATTCAGGGATGCACTATACCATATAAATTTATGCATCAAAAATACCATATTTAATAGGCACTATCACATTACTAGAGTTGATGTGGGATAGATGGTCTAGGCCCAAGTTTTGTTTTCTAGACTTTACTACAACATAGAACTCAAACTCTTGAAAAAAATAGTCCATCAACAAATGTGCCCATACAAAATGGGATTATTTACTAGGTATTTAAGCACCTCATGATTATTAAAGATGAATGGATCACCAGAAAATATTTTCAAAACTTCTACAAGGTGTAGACCATGATAAGTTCCTTGCTCTCAATTCTGGTGTAGTTCTATTTAGCCTTGGTTAGTTTTCTACTTCAAAGGAAATAGGGAGATCCATTTTTTCCTCACATGGTTATGCTAGAATGGTGCCAATTATAGTACCAAAGGCATTGACATAGACATGGAAGGGAGTTTCCCAATTGGGAAATTTTAATATAAGTGTGCTTGCTAATTTGAGCTTTAGTGTCTCAAAAACATCTTCCTATGATACACCCTAATAGAATGGGCCATACTTTCATAAGATCTCTTCTAGTAGTGCTAAAATCTTGGCATAGTTTCTTATAAACTTTTTGTAGTACCCACAATTTCCATGAAAGGCACAAACATATTTTTGCATTGATGGGGTTTGGAGTTAAAGTATGATTGAAACCTTTGTCAAATCAATGAGAAGACCATCCTTGTAGATGATGTGCCTGAGTAAAATGCTAAATGGTATTGTTAAAAAAAACTTCTACAGGTTCAATGAGATTTATAATTGCCTGCACCTTTTAAACATAAGGCATAAGTTGTCATAGTTATCCTTCACGAACCCATATACTATCTAATCATCTAAGTATAATTGGAGGAACTTATGAATGAAGTCTTTGAAAGTGGTGATCACCACTACAAAGAATATGAATGGTGCATTATTTAGCCCAAAGGGCATCACATTATAGGATAAAAAACCCATTAAGTTTTAAAGGTGGTTTTGGGCTTGTCTTCATCCTCAATTTAGACTTGATGGTATCTTAAAAACCCATCAATAAAGGTGTATATCTCGTAACCTATGATGCCATCCATTAATTCATTAGTGAATGGAGTTGGAAAGGGTTTAGTCACATAGGTAGTGTTTAATAGTTTGTAGTCAACACAAATATGGATGTGTCCATCCTTTTTTATGCTAATGACCATGTGGATAACCCATTCATATTATTGTATGAGGTAGATGAAACTTACATCAAGCATGTTGATGATCTCTATCTTGACTTTGGCATAAATATTTGGATTTATTTTATAAGGTTGCCTCTTGATGGGTCTTGTGTAATCAACTAATTTGATGTTCATATTCTTGAGGGATGGGTGTGTGCCTTTCATATCTTTGTAGTTTCTAGGGAACAAGTCTTGGAATTCCTTCATGAGATCCATAATACATGGTAATTGCATGTCAGACCAATAGGTGCCTAGAGTAGCAATTTTTGGTTCCCCTTTTAAACTAATATCTAACTTTGGTAGTTTTTAATAGTGCTTAGTAGGGTTCATTTTTATCCTAGTGTGAATCCTTAACTTGTCTATTGCCTTTGGTTGTTTTTACCCAAAGATAGGTAGGATCTTCTTCTTCTAGGGTGTTATCCTCAACTTGGTACACTAACTTCCTCTTGCTTGTCAAATTATTCTAGTTTCATGCCTTCTATGTGTCATCATCTTCATCACTAGAGTCACTATTATGATTTTACTCTTTAAATAAGGTTTTGAGTGCTAACCCTTTTTACCAAACATGTCTCTTATACACTCCTCTAATATTTTCATATATTCAAGCACTAGCCTTTGAACTACCTATAGTGGCTTAATCAATTCAAGTATTTGTAAAGAAAAGGATTAGGTGTGAAAAAATCACTCTTTAAGGGTGTCCTACTTGGTAGTATCACAACATGTCTCATTAATTACATACCATGCACATTCCCAAGTCTTTAAGGTCCTATAGAAGGAATGTACCCATATATTCCTTAGGGTATTTTTGTCATAGATAATCCACATTTCTTCACGAATATGTACATATGAGATAGGGTCATAGTCATCAAAGTAGGCTAAAATGTCTAGGTTCTTATTACTCTTTTTAAACCTAGTAAAAATGGTTACCTTTACATCATACCAATTTGGCAAGCTAGGCTTCTACACTACCCACCATTGAGTGGTAGTTATATTTAATTTGTATATCATTATGCCCATTCTATCTACTTATTTTGGGATGTATGACTCAAGGTCACAGATACAGTCTTCCACTAGATTACTCCCTTCATATTTTAGGAATGTTATAAGTTTGCCCTTACTAAGGAAAAACACTCTTATTCCCCTTTTCTTGATACAAGAGATCCATCTTCTGGAGGCATTCTTAATTTTTACCTAGCCTATCTTTACTAGTTTTCTCACCTTTATGTGCACTAATTAGCATTATTGACCAATGGTTTCATATGCTTCCTCAACCCATTAGTCACAAGCAATGTTAGTGGTGTCTGAGGATATGTTCATCTTCCCAATAGAGGACTCCTTGATCATTTGGGTCTAGAGTCTTGGTGCCTTACATCATTATGTTATAAATGTGGTTGATCTCATCCTTGATGTCCATGCTCTTGACATAGGGAGTTCCCTAGTCATTTGAGAGGGGTATAACTACCCTTTACTTTCCATTCTCAAATGTCATGTGACACCTTTTGAATTGCATATCTACATTATTTTCATAAAACCATGGCCTTCCTAATAGCAACAACTATTATCCTACTCTGCTAACTCATTCACTTTAAAATTACTACAAAATTCAACACCCATTATATCTAAAAATTCGCTCTTCAAAATTTTGATAGGCTACACCTGTGTCTTATTGGCCATAAGGTTGGACTACCCATTTTCTACTAGGAATTCTTGGTCAATATGTTGACCTAAAAACTTATATCTACAATAAATTTAAAGATAAACCATCTATTAATAATGTCATCTATGAGGAGTTCTTGGTCATATTCAACATTTTGTGTATGTTAAACTTTTCACACCCTCTCCATGTGTGGTGTAATAACCTCAACTTGCTTTTGGCCTACATGATCTAAGAGTAAATTATTCAATAGGTGTAACATTCCCTTTATTTTTAGGAGGTACAAGATCTCAATTAATTTTTGTATCTCAATTTTCTAGCTATCTTTCTTCTTATGAGAGGTGGTAGCCTACACTTATAGGTCTTACTCTAATTAGAGCTCCCCTGGTTTTGGATGACACTCATAGCCTATTTAACATGTATTTCTAACATTTTAGGTCTAGTTATAGCATATATTTAGGTTTAGGCCATATTATGCATTCATTATGACCCTTATCCCCATATTTTAAACATAATTCAAGTATTAACACAACTAAACGCTGAGTGGTAAATCTATTATGCGTAGTTGCATGTACTTTAATTATCTTTGTGCATGTTTGTTATTGATTTAGGGTCCATTTTTCTATTTTATACTCATGCATAATAATTCCTATACCATTATCTATGTTAGGCCTTATTTTTGTCAAATTTTTATATAATTCAGAGTATTCTTTGACCTTATGGGACCCTCGATAATAGCCACACATGGGATGTGTAGGGTAGTTACACTAATAATTCTATATTGAGCCACACTTATAACATGAGAATGGTGGGAATATTCCACCACCACATCCTCTATCTCACCCTCTAAAACCTCATTTCATCTTAAAGTCTATGTTTTGTTGGATGTAGCCCTCATTACCTTGGTTAGCTTGCCCTCTAACTGTTATTGTGGCCTGTCATGTGCCTTTTTCCATGTTCTCATGAATTTCATCAATCACCTGGAAATTAGTATTGGTACGGGTGTAGGCATCATAAAATTTATAATAGATGGTTATGTTAACTTGGATGGCACATTACAAAAAAGGGTAGTTACGAACATCATGCACCTCTCAATAGAATTTGTAACTTATAAGTAAAGTGCACACATTCCTCCATGGGAAATTAGTTTTATTATGCCCTTTTACTTTGTATTCAATGCACCATAATACACTTTGAGCATCATTTAAAGAGCCAGCATAAAGATTTTGGAGATATAAATCCATAAATGTAATGTATTACTCCATAAATAGGTTGATCCTAGTATCTACACTTCTAACTACCTCAGCTCTAAGCATGGATTCAAGCACTTTTTTAGGGTCTATAAAAGTCTTAATAGAAATTTATATTAACAATGGCATGAAAAACCCTCCAATGAACCACTACACATGCTGGGAAGGGTGAATATTATATGGTAACTTTGATAGGAGAGTTTTGAACCTTGCATAGTATTGGTGCACACTCTTTGAGAGTCACTGGGTAATCTTTTTTAACACAATGATGCTCTATTATTCAAATGAGAATGTAAAATTATTTTAAGGTATCATAGTCAACCATGGCCTAGTTAGGATCAAATTTCCTATACCAGGTGTGGGTGTAATCAAGTAAATTATTTACAAACTGGGTAGCCTTATTCTTTTATTGGGTTATGCCCTACACACACTAATGTATTTCACACTTTAGCACATGTTCTACAACATTATCCACATCATGATACTCCAAAAAGTGCATATCCATTTCTTAGTACATTTTCTATGGAGGAAAATAATATCTGAGGCACTTATTGACCTAGTGCCTATCCTGGTGATGGTCCTTTAATGCCTCCAATCATGGGGTTAGGCATTAGTCCTATCATTAATATTATTTTAGTTTATGTCATTGGCATTGTGCTAATTAATTATCATGTTGGACCAATTCCTATGGGTTATTGACCACCTTGCATTGCTAACATTAGTTGAGTTGGTATGCTCACATTCAAGTTATGTTGTGGTGAGCTATCACGTAATGGTATAAATTTAGTTGTACTCACCTTATTATATGGAATAATCTATTAAATAACAAAGTTACAATCCAAGTCTAAAAAATTTATATGTTCTAAGTCATCAGTAGAGTTAATTATTACTTTTGTAATTTATTCAAGTGGGGGATCTAGTGTGTGAGAATGCACTGTAGGTTCAAAGGGGGTATGTGCATCAAGCATATTTATAGTCACCAAATTTTGTAGGAACCCATCAAACTCCATACTTTTCAAGTGTTGAGCTTGATTCATCACTTCATTATATCTCTCATCTTTGCACTACTATATTTCAAGAGATTCTTTCCCATGCCCTTCCTACTTGCTATGGGTTATCTCAACACTTATAGGTTCCATATCTTCCATAAATTAGAACCATATCCTATTATAGGACTTTCTTCTGAGCTCTTAGGTGTCAATTTTCTCATCCCCTACCATTTCACCTCACCTATGCATCCCCTTCTCCTATTATACATAACTCATACATGAAAGGACTTTAACCTTTCATCCCCAAAGTTTTAAAACTATAATCCACCATTATGTTTTTTAGCTTTGCATTGAATTCCTTCACAAATGTGCCTTTAGGGCTATGCAAAAACTAATACTCTACTTCCTTAGGACATGAATATGTTGAGACTACAAACTCAAGTATGTAGACATTTAGAGCTCCTTGCCACCATTTATCCATTGATCTAGTCCAAGTAGCATACAAGGTCTCAAAAAATTTTGGGTGCTATTTTTTCCATTCATAACACTAGCCATAACTTCTTCTATGGGTTGAATATGCATCCAACCACTTATACACATGTTTAGGTCAGTCACAAAAAAGACCTTGTACAAAGCATCATATAGGCTATCTTGAACCCATTTTCTTGGATTTTATCCTTAGGAAGTTGGATGCTTCATCATAAATTTATCTTCCACATATTGTAGCCAATGCTTGATGTTTTCAAGGGAAAGTTTGTACATCATTCTATATCACCATTACAATAAAAGAATTTAGCATGGGTCTTGATAATGGAACCAAAATGTTTTAGAAAAGTTCATGAAGTTTTCTTAGTTGATTATGGGTTTACTTAGACCATGCACACTCATGGGATATTCCATTTGAATTCAAAATTTCAACACTTGGCTACACCAACATCAATCCACATAAGCCATAAGCCTTATGTGATCATTCAAAGTGTAGATGAGAAGGAATTAGGGACTAGATTAGGATAGTTGTGCCATGGTACAAGGATTAAATAAGGGGTATATGTAATTAAATAAAAAATTTAAGTATATCCATAGTTTCAAGCCTTTCATGGACTAATCTTAGTGTCATATGGTGCTTGAAAGGTCAAAAGGTTGCTTTCACTCAAACTACTCATGCTAGACATGTGCTCCTAACAAGGATAGGAAAACTTGGCATAGAATATATACTCATTATCTATATAGATTTATGATGATGTCACCATTTATTATAGGGACTCCATTAATGAAGTGAATCAAAGAAATTTCAAGACTATTAATTAAAATATTTCTATTGAAAGTAAGACATTACCTACATACACATTCCCTTAGTAATTCAAAAGGAAAAATAAACCAAATATAGTAAAATTTATTGCAATATTCTTCATCATTGATCATAATCCATTGTATATTATACATTTTATAAGATTCATAATAGATTATATGCTCAACTCATACTACTTAATGAACCAGAGGCTCATAGGGGAGCTTAGGCAGTTACATGAGGGGCCTTCATGGATTCCAAACTATTTATAAACCTAATGGATTCCATATGAATGAATGTAGAGTGACTTCATTTTTACAGAGCTCTATAACAATTCTTCTATCTACCTACTCCATCTAGTTTGCATTCCTTGAATAGCCTTCAGGGGCATTTTCACTAGGGTAGAAGGTACATGCTGAGTGATAAGCTGGATCTTGGTCATCATAACTATTAGATCCATAACCTCACAGACTCTAAACTATAGTCACCATGTCTTACCAATCCTAGAAGATGCCCTAAAAATCTAAGAGATAGTTATCCACCTACCAATTGGTACAAGATGTGCATTATACCCTCCATCTAGTGCTAAAATGCCACAAGACAAACCACTACACAAAATTATTCCTTCATGCCTAGGTGGATGTTGTGTTTGCATGAATCCTTTACTTAATGATCTAGGTGCCTAATAGTAATGTAGTTAATGTGGTATACAACCATATAACAATCCAAACTATCATAACAAAGATAAAAAAGACAATTTATATTTTTAACTAAAAATCATTTAAATTTTATTAAATGATTATTTTAATGTAATATTTTACCTCATAAGTGAAATTTCAACTCATAAAATACATTGCCTAAGATCTATGATGCTAATGCATATTGTGATTATCATAGATTCTAAATATAGGTAAAAGGCCACAACAAAAATTTGAATGAATTAGTTTCACAATCAAATAAGTATTTTAAAATATTCACTAATCCTCTTCTAAATCACACAAGTCATTCCAAACACCAATATAATTTTCATATATGATAGTTTAAAATAAACCAACACAAGATTATAATTCTAATTCACTTGATGGATTTTTAGGTGTGGTTAATAAAATTTATAAAGAGCCACCTCCAATTATATTATATGATCATGATAATCCAAAGGATGGATATATTAATGGATAAATATTAATTTTAACTTTCATAGATACACATTTAAGGTTAAAAAATGAAACTATGATTGATAATAGTTCAAGTATAAATGTGTACACGATGAAATTTGTCACTAGTCTTTGATATACTCAGAAGGATATAGTAAGTACAACCATAATTATTTAAGGAGATGATGGCATAACCAATAAAAAATTTATATCCATTACCTTACATGTCACAGTAGATCCTAAGACCATTTTATTTTAGTCTCATGTATTACTATATAATGAGACATATGACATATTTTTTGGATGAATATTGCTTAGTTAGATGAAAGTATTTATGTAAAAAACTATAATGTTTTAAAAACTTCAATGATAATAAAGTGATTATTATTCAAGGCACTACTATGAGCATTCAGTAAGAGTTTAACATGATATGTTACTTAAATATTTACCAAAGTAGTTAATCTTATAACCTTGAACAAGTGTACCTAAAGTGAAATTAATTTATATTTCATGTACCAGAGCAGTATTATCATAATCTCTTATGCATATTAAAGATAAATCATTAATCAATTGAGATGTCATTTGTAATGGCAAGCGATAAATTATAATAACATATAGAATATAATGCAATCACTTGTAATGATAATTATTACAATTAAAATGATTATACTAAATATTATAGCAATGTATTCTCTAGCTTAGACTCATGGGTTCTAAGGTACCCATATATTTACCATGAGTGATTGACAAGTCTACATATTTTAGACACCTAAGTTTGGTAAAACACTATGATCACTATTTATTGTCCATGTTTTCATGCATTTGATTCATTTGCATACATTTGGATATTTTTGGTACATTTTTTACCCTTGTGTTGGGTCCTATTTTCTCTTCTATTGACTTAGGTTTTTAATAAAAAATGACCTTTTATTCATTTTGGATCAATGATAATGCCTACATTCAATTTTAATTATTTAAAAACTTAAAATGGACTCTTTTTTACTCTGGTATGACCCTGAATGATCCCAAAATGTATAAAACAAGTTTTTAGGGTTTTTTTTTTATCATATTCTTGGGTCCCATAATTTAGGTTGACCATATTTATAAGTCCCATGAATTTGGTCATTATGTTTTTTAGTCCCTTTTTCCTTATGTTAATTTATTGGGCATTTATTATTGGATTTCACTATTTTCTATGGTCATTCTATGTGTGATTATGTCCTTATGAATCCTATATATCAAAATGCATCATAATTCATTTAATCATTTATTCCTATCATATTAATCTCTTACAAGCTAAGTATTTGGTGCACCTTGATCAAGTCTTATCAAAAGTTCTACACATTTTGTCAAAGAATTTACACATCAATTTGATTATGCCCTCATCTATGTTGTTTCAACACACTTATAATGCAATAAATTCATAGTAAAGAATATAATTACATTTGTTTATCTATGGAGAGGACATAAAACCATTTCTATTATATGGGTTGGGAAAATTCATGAAGCCATATAAATACATTGATCTATAATTCTAAATGTGCATAATATGTAGTTAAAACCCCTCAAGAGGATGCATAGGCCAACTAACCTTGCACATATTTTTTTATTATGATATTATGGTGAATTAGGGATAATTCAAATAAGAGTAGATTCTAAGGAAAATGAATTAAAATTTATTGTAATGAAAATATATTCTAGGTCATCTATATCTACAAGCATTAACAAAATTTTAAGACACAAAAGTGATAAATTACCACATTCATAGTAATGAAACAAATTTAGAAGATATTTAAAAAAACATTGACATATAAATATTGTTAGTGATATTCATGGGACCCACAAATATGGTCAAATTATGTAACTTCTATGTTCATTAAATAGTTTTTGGGTGTTGTTCATCTTAATGTCTAGACCCATTTTTCACTATTTTTAACCTTTGATGGTGCATAGGTAAGTATAAATAATTTATTTATATATGAACCTTATTTGTCAAGTTTCAAGTATCTAAATATCTATTTTATCACATTTCATATATATATATATATATTAGTTTTACATAGTTGTGCATAGTGTTATTACCATTGTGCAGCCTTTTTATTAAAACATTTTAGCAAACCCATATATTTTTTAGCCTATCAACCTTAGATTTTAAACTCTCTCTCCATCCCTCCATCTAGGTTTGATATTGTGGATTTTTTATATCCAATTTATCTATAGTTTTATTATTTTATCATAATATCATTATTCACAGTATTTTGTGTATATTTCAAACCCTAATTTAAATGTGATGGCTTACTCTTTTTATGTTGAAAATTATTCTATGAATTACATGAATTTTATTTTTCATGTTAGTATAGATGATGGTAATCATGATTATAATCACAATAGTTTTTTTATTGTGATAGTGAGGATGATATAGATGAAAATTTTTGACAACTTAAATTTAACCCTATCAAAACATGTGAAAATGAAAATAATAGTATTGTATTGTGTGTTGGTTGTCTTTATTTCAAATCTCATTTTTTTGGAATGCCTTTTTATATGAAAAAATTATTTTCCAAGGATAGATGTGTTAGACTTAAGAAAAATAACTTATATGTCATGACCCTAATTGACTTGCATTTATTTCACTTCCTAATATGGTTTAGTTATGAACTATATGGGACATATTTTTTTGGATTACTATTGTGAAAAAATTATGTGATCTATTTTTAATTCATTATTATTATTTTTGAGACAATTATTTGATATTATTTTCATTATAACATTAGATATTTATGTTTAACGAGTTACTAATTTATTATTTAGGGAAGTTGTGTTATTTAAACATTGTCATTACATTTATTGCTTTTAGATATCTAGGTACTATTGATGGTCTATTCTTTGACTACTGGGACAATTACTTGAGCTAGGTTATGTTCAAACCTAAGAAGTGGATAAATATGGAGGAATAACATGAATCAAATAGAAATAGTAAATTTTAATAGCAAACTAAGCTTTGACAATATTGTTACTTGAGTCATTTTATTTTATTGGTTTATAGTGTTGATTGCTTATCATTTTGAGTTTGATTTCATTATCAATTGATTGATAATCAGTTTTGAATTTTTCTCAATCATTATTTTACTTAGATGATTTTGACTTTTGGCTTTGTTAGCTTTACTAAATTGAGTTAGTCTTGTGACTATGCTATTTTCTATTGATTCCATCATTTTAGACATTCTTGATCATTGTGTTTTTTATCAGTCTTTAATGAATTATATTAGTCATGTTTGGATTTAATGAATAGCATCAACCATTATTATAGTTAAAGGCACTAAAAATGTGTTCAATTTAATCCTTGGATTAATGTTTATTTGCATTGATGGACATCATTATGGTTTTATTTTAGTTTGGCATTCATTGGTTATGAATACCAAGTCTTGGCTTGGATTTGTCATAAGGTTTATTTGGGGGCCATGACCCACCATGGATATGGCATTAGTTATTTTTATTATTTTGTATTTTGAGTTTATTACATGACATTGGCTTGCCACATGATGCACATTAGATTTGAGACTCTTCTAATCCATTTTAGGGATCTCCTTGGTCATTTTTCTTAGTTTTTTGGGAGACTCTACAAAATTTTGTGTATGGTGGCCAAGGAAAATGGTGAAGCATTTAAGAATAATGATTTTACTTTGGATCTTGAACTATAGTTTGGTTTTCCTTGTCGACCATGCAATAAGTTTTGTGGAGCCATCTAGTGGTTCAACTTGGATAGAGTGGGTCAACTAGTTTCATTTGTTTCATGTGGATTCATTCATGTATTGACATTAGTTTTTCATGAAAACTTGGAAGCTTGTGAGAAAGAGAATAATCTCTCTTATGTATCTAGTCACATGACTCCAAGTATGTGATGTATTAAATTTTTGGGTTTTATTTAGTCTAGGTTTTTATTTACAAATTCTCTCTCTCTCTCTCTCTCTCTCTCTCTCTCTCTCTCTCTCTCTCTCTCTCTCTCTCTCTCTCTCTCCTCTCTCTCTCTCTCTCTCTCTCTCTCTCTCTCTCTCTCTCTCTCTCTCTCTCTCTCTCTCTCTCTCTCTCTCTCTCTCTCTCTCTCTCTATGTGTGTGTGTGTGTGTGTGTGCGTGCACGCGCATGCACGTGTGTGTGCATGTGTGCATGTATGTATATATGTCTATATATATGTGTGTGTGTGTGTGTGTGTGTGTGTATGTATGTATGCACGTGCGCGCGCACACACACACACACACACACACACACACACACACACACACACACACACACACACACACAGAGTTATTTATTTTGTTTGGATTGAGAATATTATTTATGGTAGTTGGAGATAAAGAATAGAAACCCATAAGGTTCGAATGGTTTTGGATTTTTTATGTTCATTGATAATGATGGTGATCATTATGGCTCCATCATGGCATGATGTTGGTATGAATTAACGTCAATACCATAAATTTTATAATTTCATTCTCAAATAAAGAATTTAGGGCAAAAATTACATATTTTCCTAATGTTCAAGAAAAGATACACGAGCCTTCTCTAGTCCATAATGAAATGCAACATTTTTGATAATAATGTACATACTCAATAAAAAAAATTAAAGAAGGAAACTCCAATATATGGTGAAATTATTTTTTCATACTCAAATGATCAAAATGAAATATGATGCAGAGGGAGAGAGTTAACCAATATAAAATGCAAGTTATCTCAAATTGCCTTCTTTTCTTGTAGCCCTCATAAAGAACTTTTTTAGTTGGCTAGACAAGTACATAAGGGTTTAGGATAAAAATATTATATTTATATATACCCATTAAATTCATACATATCCATACAATTTTTTATGATCCAACTCTTAAGTTAGATTCACTAATTCAACCTGACCTTCTATAAACTAGGCCTCAATTAGGTCTCTTAGATTGTAAAACTAAGTTTAATATTTAAAATAATTCACACATGAAAATACTCTAATAACACACTTGATTAAAATTTATAAAAATAATACCGAGCTACAAGTGCAATTTGAAGGCCTAAAACATTGTCTAGATAACTAAACCATGAAATGGTCAAAAACCATAGGTAGGGTTACACACAGTCGTGAGAGGCAATAAAATAATGTTTTTAAACTCAAATGAGTCTTTAAAAGGTTAAAAAAACTCTAATATAGTTTTTAAAACCTAATAAAACTATGTGAGTTGGAATAACAATCAATTCACTCACAAATAGACTCAAAATTTGAAATTACCACCTTGATTATACTCAGAATGCAGGGTATAGAACTATGTAAATAGAGTTTGAGTTTGGAATTAGATTAAACCTTCACATTTTTTTATTTACCATTAAAAAATTATATTAACATAATTAAAACCATAAAACACCATTATAATCACTTAATTTCTTAAAAATAATAAAAAGAGGCCTTTCAAATTACTTGAAACTTGATTGTATCATACACAAGATTCTTAATACCTGAATGTCTCTCTCTCTCACATATAGATCAATGATACAAATAAAAATAAAGAAATAAATAAATATAAATAGGTATTAAAACTTACCAATACTCTAAAATTCATTCATAATAGTCTTCAAAATATTATTTCATTCATAAACATTCTTGATCTCAAAATAGTCATACATAGAAAACTGAGATGTCCAACCTTCCTTTGCAAATTTTTATCTTCTCTCTATTTATTAGAGATAAACACCTTATTATCACATTTAATAATTAATAATTAAATTCTATATATTCAATTTAATTCCATATAAAATCTCTAAATGAATCTTATTTGTCATCAAGATAGGCTTATGCATGACAAATTGCATTCTTGGATGTGACAAAAAGGTTTAAACATAAAATATATGACCACAAAGGTGGAAAAACATTAAGATACATATAAAACATATAATAACACTAATAAAACCAAAATATAACCCATTATATATACAAAAACATGATTTATACCATATAACTATATAAATAAATTCAAAACTTTAAATTTGGAGTTTTGGCGATAAAATGCCTAGAGAGCTCTAATTCAAATTTTGTGAACACCTAAGACCTAGAAATGATTACTAAAGGATAATAGATACTACCAATATCCACCAAACACTAAAAAAAAAATCAAATTTTATCACATGGAGTGATGCTCATGCATCATATTCCCTAAGAACAAGAAATTGACTCATGAACTCTTGTTCATGAGGTCTTCAAGAGTACCTCCATGCTTGATGATGTCTATTGTTGTCATCTAAGTGAAATCATATACAAGATGATGTTTAAAATTAAATAATTACTAATATTAATTTTTTAATCCAAATCTTGCACTTTAGAAGAGGTTTTTGAAGCCTCTTCAAGATTTGGCCAACATGGGAATAGTTCTAGGTGTGTGGGGCACCTATAGTGGAAGTAAACCTGTAGATTTTAAGGGCTAGATCCCTAGATATGACTTGATGTGATTATGCTACTAAAAATTCCTATTATGAGTGAAAATGGAGAGAAATATACATAAATAAAACCTAAAGTAGGAGGTGATACACTAAGAGTTGATTCCATTCATACACTAGGAATTTACATAATGAACTAAGACAACCAAAATAGACTCAACACCATTAATGGAGCTCCCCAGAATTAGTGTTTCTCATGAAAGCACATAAAAACTCAAAAATTGAAGGCAAGTGAAGGGAAGGTTAGATATGACACTACCAAACTCATACACACTTGAAGAATCTATTGCAGTAGCATACACTTCATGAAACCTGTTAGGAGAGAAGTCATTTGTAGCAACACATTCAAGGATTGCATGAAAAAAAGATGAACTCAATATATACTTGACATTCAAGATGGATCACTTCAACACGTAGTGAAAATGGACTTAGAGTATAACCAACTTACTTTTCATTAGATTAAGTGCAAATCAAGGTACAATTTTGGTTAGTCTTTGCCATATCAAAAGTTGGAGTCCCTATTGTAGATGCCAATTACCACAACTGTGTACCAATAGGGGAGAGTGCTTAGGGATCAAAACATCAAATTACACCTTTTTTTTGTCATCTTGGCTCATGAGTGTCTTTTGGATCATTTGGAATCACTCCCTTATGAAAAATGGACCTATCTTGCAACTTTAGTTGAAAGAATCTAGTTTTGATTTCAGACCTATAGAACTTACTAAGGTCTTTTAGTATGTTTGGGCATGGTTTTGAGTTATTCAAAAACCATAATTCTCAAGTGTTTCATTATCTTTCTCTTACCAATGGAAAGCCTCATGGTGAGACTCTCCAAAACTCATAATTCATCTTCCCCAAATATACTCTTGGATTCTCAAACCAAAGACATAAAAGATGCAAGCTCTTTGTTTTGTCTATTTATGGGAAAGGTCCTTATAGATGTGCATGTGAATATAGATGAAGATATCTCTGTGAGGGTTGACATTCATGGAAGGACTATGAATTTGAGCCTTGTTTTGACATTATATGAGTTGAAAACTTGTTCCAATGCCCTTAAATTCATATTCATGGATTCAAAATCTTGAAGCAACATCCCATGCCTCTAGCTAATGTGGAAAATCTCCTTCATGGTGTCTGAGATAGTTGTAAGTGTGGAAAAGAGAAATTGCAAGCATACATAAGCCTAGAAGAGGGTTCCTTAGGAATTTGAGCTCTTTAAAACTAATATAACCATGAAAATATCTTGGAAAGCATGGAGAAATACCTTAACAAACAAAACCATCAATCCAAAGCAAGAAAAATAGAAACAAGTACAAATAGTGACACCCTCATGGATTAAAGTGCACAAAATTTGTCTAGAGTGTTAGCAATGGTTCATAAAGGAGTAGCCACCAGTATGAGAAATATTTATATGAAATTGAATTGGACTCAGATTACTATCCACCCCCAAGGCCATTCTTCCCAACTCCACCTGTACGGTCCACACCAAGTATCACAAGTTGACCTTCCTTGGCTTGCCAAGAAAAAATGGAAGGAAAAGAAGTTGAAGATGAAATTTTGACATAATCCTTGAAAACCAAGCATGTAAATGGGTTTTTATAGGTGAAGAGTCACTCCTCCCACGTTTTTAGCTGATGGTAAACTCAAAGAGTCCATACAAGTGCCCAAAAGAGCCTATTATTAAGGAGAAACTACCATTTCCTAGTCATGACTAATTATTTAACCAACCTATGATATATTATGAAATAATTTTACCCATTCCACATTTATATTCACTTTTTTTACAAATATTTTCTCCTTGGAAGTCTGTACAATTGATTTAATAGGCTAGAAATTGACAAATACCCCCTTTTGCATATGAAATTTAGAAAATGGCCATTTTATGACTTTTAAACACATTAAAACATATAAAATACCAACTTAGGACATTTTAAACATAATTTTTAACTTTTAATAAGTTTGACCAAGGTTGACCAATGTTGACTTTTGTTGACTAGGTCAGTATAAGGAGGATGGACTTCAACAGGGACTGGGGGAAGGGAAAGTGAGATATATAGGATAATAAGAGACCCCATAGGACATATAAAAATTTATTAAAAATGTTAAAAATAGTATGGTTTGACCCAAATTTGACTTGGGGTTAAAAATTTTCAACATTTTTGGTGATTCCCAAGGGTGGCATGCGAGCTATGCCTAAGACTAGTTGTCTAATCTTTCCATTGGGCATGGAGTTACACATATGGGCACTCAAATTCACTTGAATATAACTTTGACTCAAGGAAAAAATTTGGTTTACTCATACACACACAAAAAAAAAATGAAAACACACACCAAATAAAAGGAAGGAAACACACCTATGCTATGAAGCTCTTAGGAAACACAAGACAACTAAAACTAACAGACTCTAATGTATACAAACTAAGTAGAAGGAACTGATCCTCCTAGATCAAAAGTAAATTAATTCATAAAATCTTATTGAAGTGAACTAGGAGAATTTGTAAGCTTCCACTTAGGACTTTTTCTTGTATGTTCAAATCCTTGTTCACCTCCCATGGTGCTTGCATTAGTTTTATCTAGTTCTATAGTCAAGAACATGTATTTAATGGAGACATACTCCTCTAGATTGGTTTGAATGGAAACCATAGCCCTTGGTTCAAGTGATCTTTCATTGATCTTGGATTCATTTTGACCTTCACACTCAAACTCATTTTTTGATAGAAGTGTCTTTCCATCGTCAAGTCTATGCTCATTTTGGAAGGTGAAGTCTCCATCAAACTTTGGTGGTTGTGTGCATGGGAGAGGTTATTCAAAACTTACTATATTTCCTTATTCCTCTTATTTAGGTGCTCCAAAAATTCCAATAGGTTCATTTTCAACATCATCTTCATAACTTTTCTCAAGATCTTCATGGAGTGGAGATACATCATCAATTTATTGTGGAACATCATATTGGCTAATGAGTACCTCTTCTTCATCTTGTGTTGAAAATTGATAATCATCATATTCTATGAAGTATGGAAATTCATCAATCCACTCAAGGTATACTTCTTCTTGTCTTACCATTAAAGTGTCTTCTTCTCCCAAAATCTTTGTTGGCTTCTCCATATGATCATCTCCTTCTTTAGTATGTTCAAGGAACTCAACTATGATGGCATCATCCTCCAACTCTTGATGGGTCTTAGAAACAATTATTTTATGTGAAGGCAATAGAGAAGAAGTATTGAATGTCAATACTTTAGGTGATTTGTGACTTTGATTCAACACATAGTTATCCTCCTTTTGAAAGTTCATAAAAATAGTACTTGGGCTGCTACCTTCTCCATGAGTATCCCTTTGCATGAGATCTACATCTTCTGATGTGAGACAAGGAGTAGTTATTTCTTGTGCCACTAAGTCTTGACAACCTCCTCCATCATCATACACAAAATAAGCTTGATATTATCCCTAATGATCCAAATGTTCTTCTCCTTGAACTAGGTTTGTATGGACTGGAACAATAACCCTTTTGGATGAAATATAATTGGGATTATAGGCATTGGGATGCCTATTGAAACCTCGTTGACCTTTTCCTCCTCCTTGGTAATTTTATAGGGGTGGAGGTCTATAATTTTTTAGAGGATAGTATTGGGGATTTGGTGGACTAATTACATGTAATTGAGCTTGTTTGAGCTAGGCTTATAGTGACATAATCATCTCATATTTGTCTATATCATTATCCACCTTCTTGGTAGTGGTTATAGATTTGGAATTGGCATTGGGAACTTATTATACACTTGGAGTTTCAAAAAAAGGCATAGAGATTCTTGGGGGTAACTTTATAGCTTGTATCAAACTACTCTCAGCTTCAATAGCTATCTCATATGCATCAGGTAGAGTGAATCCTCCCATTTCCTACAATATTACTAACACATCAGTGTTAATAAACTTGAGATAGGTAAAGAATATGAATCTTGGAGGAGGCCTCATGATATGTGACAATATATACCATGTCCTTTGAAATATTTCATTGAAATCTCCCATGGACTCATTAGGACCTCTATTTATCACATTAACCTAGTGGATTAATGAAGTATGGTCACTTTTATTATCAAACTTATTCACCAAAAACTTTTGAAAGCTATCCCAACTAGTGATACAACCACCTCCCAATGCCATATACCAATCAAGTGCTTTACCCTTCAGATACATGGCAAGTAATCCAATAGCTATGTTAACTTTGGTGATATTGTGAAAGTTTCAAAATTTTGAGATGTCCCTAATGTGCTCAGATGGAGTAATAGGACCTTATCCATTGAAGTTAAGGAGACTTTTGGTAGCATTGGGAGGAATAGGATCATATGTAGCAAGGTAAATTAGATTTTGGGTGTTGAAGGATAGGAAAGGATGTCTTCCAACAATCTCTTCTTCCTCCTTTTGATCTCCTATCTCCTCAAATTCCTCTTCTTCTTCAAAACCTTCTTGTTCAAGATCTTGTACCTCAAGAGGAATTTTAGGTAGAGGGACTTGATTGAGTACTCTTCTAAAGGATGATCTAGTGAGGACCATGAAGTAGAATGTGAAGAACTTGATCTATAACCAGAGATTCTCACCTTTTGGAGTCACCAAATGCTAGATTAGAAACACTTCTACAACCTTGGACTTGTCAAGACCATCATTCACCTTGACATGGAAGCAATTATGACTAGTTATCCCATTGAGCATGCAATAACAATTGTCTCCAAATCTTACACCATAAAAGAGGTTGTTCAAGACTCTTCAAGATTTGGCCAACATGGGAATAGTTCTAGGAATGTGGGGCACCTATAGTGGAAGTAAAACTCTACATTTTAAGGGATATCTCCCTAGATATGACTTGATGTGCTTATGTTACTAAAAATGCCTATTATGGGTGAAAAGGGAGAAAAAGATACATAAATCAAACCTAAACAAGGACGTGATACACCAAGAGTTGCTTCCATTCATACACTTGGAATTTACATAATGAACTAAGACAACCAAACTAGCTTCAACACCATTAATGGAGATCCATAGCATTAATGTTTCTCATGAAGGCACATAACAACTCAACAAATGAAGGCAAGTGAAGGGAAGGTTAGATATGACACTAAAAAACTCATACACACTTTAAGAGTCTATTGCTACAACATACACTTCATGAAACCTATTAATAGAGAAGTCATTTAGAGAAAAAAATTCAAGGATTGCATGAAAACAAGATGAACTCAATCTATACTTGACATTCAAGATGGATCACTTCAACACATAGTGCAAATGGACTTAGAGTATAACCAGCTTACTTCTCATTAGCTTAAGTGTAAATCAAGGTATAATTTTGGTAGGGCTTTGCCATACCAAGAGTTGGAATCCTTATTGTAGATTTCACTTCCCAAGCCTATGTATAGACAAGGGAGAGTGCTTAGGGGTCAAATCTTCAAGTTCCACCTTTTCTCTATCATCTTAGCTCTTGAGTGTCTTTTGGATCATTTGGAATCACTCCCTTATGGAAAATAGACCTATCTTGCAACTTTAGTTTAAAGAAGCTAATTTTGATTTCAGACCTATAGAACTTATTAAGGTCTTTTAGTATGTTAGACATGGTTTTGAGTTGTTCAAATACCATACTTATCAAGTGTTCCATTTTCTTTCTCTTACCAATGGCTAGCCTCATGGTGAGACTCTAAAACTCACAATTCATCTTCCCCAGACACACTCTTGGATTCTCAAACCAAAGACACAAAAGATTCAATCTCTATATTTTGTCTATTTATGAAAAAGGTCCCTGTAGATGTGTATGTGACTATAGATGAAGATATCTCTGTGAGGGCTGACAATCATGGAAGGACTATGCATTTGAGCCTTATTTTGACATTATATGAGTTGAAAACTTGTTCCAAAACCCTCAAATTCATACTCATGGATTTAAACTCTTGAATTGACATCCCATGCCTCCATCCAATGTGTAAAATGTCCTTCATGGTGCTTGAGATAGCTACAAGTGTGGAAAAGAGTAGTTGTAAGCATACACAGGCCTATAAGAGGCTTCATTAGGAATTTGAGCTCTTTAAAACCAAGATAACCATGAAAATGTATTTTAAATCATGGATAAACACTTGGAATAAATAAAACCATCAATCCAAAGAAAGAAAAATTGAAACAAGTGCAAACAATGACCCCCTCATGGATTAAAGTGCACAAAAGCTACCTCGAGTGTTAGCAATGATTCATAAAGGAGGATAAACAAATATGAGAACTATTTATATGAAAGTGAAGTGGACTTAAATTAATATCCACCCCCAAGGCCATTCTTCCTAACTCCACCTGTACGATCCACACCAAGCAACACAAGTTGACCTTCCTTGTCTTGCCAAGAGAAAATGGAAGGAAAAGAAGTTGAAGATGAACTTTATGACATCCTACTTTAAAATAATGCATGGAAATGGGTGTGGGGAGTTTAAGAGTCACTCCACCCACATTTTTATCTGATGGTGAACATTTGTACAAGTGCCCAAAAGGGCCTATTTTTAAAGAGAAACTACCATTTCCTACTCATGATTAATTCTTTAACTAACCTCTGATATATTATGGAATCATTTTACACCCTCCAAATTTATATTCACTTTTGTGGCAAATATTTCCTCCTTGGAAGTCCATACATTCGATTTAATAGGCTAGAAATGTGACCAAATACCCCCTTTTGCATATGAAACTTATCAAATGGCCATTTTATGACTTGTAAACACATATAAACATATAAAAGACCACCTTAAGAAATTTTAAACATAATTTTTCACTTTTACTAAGTTTTACCATGGTTTACCAATGTTGAATTTTGTTGACTAAGTCAATATGAGGAGGATGGACTTCAATAGGGACTAGGGGAAGGGCAAGTGAGATATATAGGACAATAGGAGACCCCATAAGACATATAAAACTTTCTTAAAAATTTAAAAATAGTAGGGGTTGACCCAAATTTTACCTGGCGTTAAATTTTTTCAATAATAATATTTACCTCTTATTCTTTTTACAACTTTCTTTTCCAAGATAAGCTCATGTTCTTTTTGCTTTTTTTATGGTAGATGATATTCCGACTCTTGGATTGATGTGTCTTTAATTCCAATTGGTTGATCTTGCATATCTCCTTAATTATATGAATACAATTAAATAAAATTTAATATAGGAGAGATCCCCATTCTACTAGGAAACTCTATCTCATAATTATTTTTAGAAAACTTCCTTATGACCTTGCATGAGCTAATCTTCTTCATCTTCAATTTTTTATACTCACCTTTTGGAAACCCTTTCTTCCTTAAGTGAGATAACACCATATCTCCAATATTAAAACTAACCTCTCTCCTCTTTAAATAAAAAATTTGTTTGTACTTATCCACACTTAATTTTAACTTATTCTTCACTTGTTCATGCACCTCTTACATGGAAATGGAAAAATCTTCTCCCTCAACAATTTTTTCTCCATTTTCCCTAAATCTCTCAAATTAAAGACTCCCCTTGGGTTCATACCATACACTAATTAAAATGGACTCTTTTATATGATCCTATTGGTGAGTCATTGTAAGCCAACTCTTCTTGTGGTAATACTAGTTCCCAATGTTGAGGCTGTCCTTTGTCAAATATCTTAGCAAGTTACCCAAACTTCTACTGACAACCTCAATTTGTCCATCTATTTGAGGGTGGTAAGTTTAGCTAAAGTTCAAATTTATTCCTATATTATTCTACAAGGTTCTCTAAAAGTGTCTTAATAACTTGATATCCCTATCTAATATAATTCTTAATGGTATTCCATGTATTCTAACCACTTCCTTAAAGAATAAATTGGCCATATGAGTAGCATCATTGGTTGTCTTTCTAGGTATGAAATTGTCCATCTTGGAAAATATGTCAACAAAAACAAAAATAGAATCATGCCCTCTTTGAGATCTCAAAAATCCCCTGATAAATCCTATGCTAATGGAGTCCTAAGGCCTATTTGGTATTGGTAAGGGTTGGTATAATCCTACATTAGTGCTCTTCCCCTTTTCATATTGACAAACTTTACATCTTTCCACAAAATTTATCACATCTATTTGAATTCTAGGCTAATATTAGTGATTACTAAGCTAAGTTAAGGTCTTATCAAGATAAGAGTGACCTACCAAACTTCTATAATGCTTCTCCTTGATCAAATTATCTCTCATAAGGATCCTTGATACACAATCTGAACTCCTTTGAATAATAAACCATCTTGAATCATATAATATATCCAAGTCTCCCTATTTCTTGTAGTTGGCTATTTACAAACCTCATATGCATCTTGAAAATCTAAATTAGTTTCATATAACTCCTTAAGTGACTCTTTTTCTCCACTCTCAAGTTGAATTTCACTAATGTGCAAAATTCTCCCACTTAGAGCATCTGCTACCTTATTTATTTTTCTTGTGCTTGATGACAAATGTGAAGTTTTACAAGTAATTTACCCACTTTATGTGCCTTTAACCAAGATTGGGTTGGCTAGTTATGAACTAAAGTACATAGGTATCTTTGGAGATAACAAACTCCTTTGCCATTATATAGTGTCTCCACTTCCTCAAGGCTTGAACCATGACATATAAATTAAGATCATAATTTGAATACCATTTATTTAATTCATTTAACTTATCACTAAAGTAATTTATAGGTCTCCCCTCTTGACTTATTACAACTCTAATGGCCACTCCACTTGCATCACACTCAACTTGAAACACCTTGTTAAAATTAGGAAGTGCTAACATGGGCTGTTATGTTATTCATTTATTCAAAAATTGAAAACAATATCTAAAATATATCAGTCCATACAAACATATTTTTATCCCCTCTAATAATATCAACAATTGGTGCAAAAATCCCACTAAATTATTTGATAAACTTTATATAAAATCCTGCTAAGCCATGAAAGCTTCTTACCTCATTGGTTATCCTTGGAGTTGGCCACTTAATGATGGATTACACCTTGTCCTTACCCATTTAAAAAACACCTTAAGATATAACAAAACCAAGATAAACAAGATTTATCTTCATTGACAAACATTTTTTGAGGTTAATCAAAAACCTCTCCTCATGCAAACTTTTCATAACCATTCTCAAATGTTGAATATGATCTTCTTTGCTAGGGTTGTAAATAAATATGGAATATATATACAATCACAAAATTACCAATGAAATACTTTAATACCTAATTCATGAGTCTTGTGAATGTGCTTGGGGAATTAGTAAGACCAAATGGCATGACAATCCACTCATAAAACCCTTGATTTATCTTAAAGGCAGTCTTTCATACATCTTGTTCTCTTATTATTATCTAGTGAAAACCACTCTTAGTATCTATCTTATAAAACTAGTTAAAACCACTCAAAAAATCCATATAATACTCAATTATTAGTAGGATAAATGTATAAATTATGGTTATCTTATTTATTACTTTAGAATCTATGCACACTGTCCAATTTCCTTATTTCTTTGGAACTAGTACAAATAGTACTACAAATGGGATGAGGATTTTTTGATCAATTCTTTGTCTAAGAGATCTTGTATTTTATTATTTATTTATACATTATCTTATGAATTCATCTTATAAGTATCTTTATTAGGCAAACTATCACCTGGTACAAAGTCAATGTGATGACTAATGTTCCTAATAGGTGGAAACTCATTGGCTAGTTCACCCACCACTATATCAGCATAATCCTCCAACATATCTTACACTTATTTAGGTAATTCATTCATCTTAGTGGTTTTTAAAATATTCCTTGTTTTGATCACAACTCTAAAGCCCAATTCTTCTTATTTCATAGTGTATAAAAACTCTTTATCACTTACCATCATACCACTTACATTGGTCCTTTATCCATTATCTTCTTCTTTAAGAGGAAATATTGTATGGCTTATGCCATGCTTCCTCAAGGTATATACATTATTTTTAACATCATGAGTATTTTTCTTGTCATATTATTAAGGCCTCCCTAGGATCACATAACACACATCCATTGCCATTATGTCACATAATACCTTATCTTTGTATCCTCCAATTTGAAAGTCTACCAAACATTGCTCATTTGAAAAAGCTTTTTGCCCCTTTTATATCCATGAGTATTTTTAATGATTTTGGTGGGGTATCCTCTTCAATCCAAATTTTTATGCCATCTCTATTACTACTAGATTATCTGTATTACCTAAATCAATCACCAATTTACAATATTTACCTTGACATATACATGTTGTCTTGAATAGAGTATTATTTTAGGTAGGCTCTTTATACTTATATGGTTTGATCATAAATCTCATCATCAAAAAATATTAACCAACTTTTGGTTCCTCAATTTGCAATAGAGAATCCATATTCACTTGATCTTCTTAAACTATTTGGTTTCTATTTTCAATTCTAGATCCACTAGCTTAAGCACTATTTGGAAATTCCCAAAACCTATGACCAAAAACCTTATTTAATTTATATAACTTACCATTAAATTGACTTAATCCTCTACATCATTGTGTATATCTTACATTAAAGTATGGTCTCCTTCCTCTAAATCTACCTCTTGAATTGGATGCATGTTATTGAGATATATTAGGTTATAAATTAGTTATTTATGATGCGATTATTCTTCCTTGTTGAAATATACCTCTATAATTTCTTCCCCTACCCCTATTTTTATGAGTTTGTCTTTTATTCATCTTGTCTTTTGATTTCAATGCATATTGGTAACACTCTTTTTTGGTGTGGGTTTTATACACACCACAACTATAATGAGGTAGCCTCTAATATTTTAAGATCTCAATGGAGGTAAACTCTACTCCAAGGCATTAGTTGTAGGTATGTGTTTTTATTTCAATCTATTTATGGAATAGGGTATAGGGCATGTAGGTTGTTGACAAGGTTTTTGGATGGAGGTGTGGTTCCTAATAAGGGTAGTGAATCTCTATGTGAGTTGGATGGACAAATACTTACTAATCTTAAGTGGATAGGTCTCAAAATAAAATAAAAAAAGGATGGAAGGGTAAGGCAAAAAATAAAGCTTCTATGGTTTTTAAGAACTACTCCCCTACTAGTTTCTAAAAGGAAAAGTGCTCTTAGAACTTATTCCTATTGCTAACATAAATTACACATACATAGTCAGACATGGATAAAAAATCTAAGGACATAAAGATGTAAAAAATTCACAAGCCTTAGACAAAGGTTTCTCCTATTAGGATAGTTATTGCATACTCTTAATTAGGAGATTATGGCTTAGGATAGTGAATTATCTGAGGTAGTTTTTGCACACATAAATAAAAATACATTCAAAAAAGTTGTGCACAATCAACATTATGAATCAATTTGAACATAACTACCTTAACCAATATATTTACCAAATTTTTAGTAGTTGTTGCACACCTACAAATTAGTATATCAATCAAAATAATCAAGAATCCTTTCACATATTTTGCACACTAAAGATTATTGAAACATACAACCAATGAAATTAACAACTAATTACATAAAAATTGTAAAGAAAATACACAAACATATTCATTTAGGATCACAATTGATGTTCCTTCTATACTCAAAATTCTCTGACAAAAATCCAAGTTAGATTACAATTATTTATATAAACTTGGGGAATAGGTCACCCCATCCTCCAAGTTCATGCAAGGTCATTACATGTGATAGTTATAACATGATTTCTAACTATGGTATAAAACTATATAAGATTCTACTTATAGTTATCTATTTAATTTATCTTTTTCTAAAGCTATGCAACATGTGCATGTGTAAAAATATAAAGGAAATTTTTTATAATTATAGTTTAAACTATATGAAAACTTAAAAATATGTGTCATTTACCAAAAATATACATTAATCATTTTATATTTTGTGAGCACAACCTGTTGATCTTTCATATTAGCCACCTTTAAATAAAACTCAGACATATGCATGAAGTACCAAAATCACTTTACCCATGTTTTTAGAACTAATGGCACTATTATTAGTCATGGCTAGTATAAACTATGTGTTGCATGCTTAATCATTCCTTTTATAGAATCTAGATCTTCAATTTTATATTCACCATTTAATACATGTGTGTTCATACACCTTTTCTTAACTATGATTCCCAATATTTTTCGATAGTTATATCATAAGTGTCTAAAGATCTAAGTATTTTACCCATAATACCCTACTAGATTTCAAAATGTGACATGTGTCAACACTTGATTAAGTCCAATACATTTAAAAATTCCACCTAAGACTTGCATCATTAATCCTTATGTATTGGTTCAACATAGTTCATTGGATTTTAATGCTTTGACTCATTGATTCCTGTGAGCTTGAAACTTATCACATCCTATTTTGCATGCTTCATATGTGTGCCACTTGGTAACTGCTTAGGATTTCTGAGTTTTATATACTAGGCTATCTACTTCTTCCTAAGGGTCATTAGATCTATGTATTAGGCTCCTATGATTGTGACACTTGTCATTCTCATAGAGCTTTGACATTTCAACTCATTCTCGTATCATTTGATCAAATGGGTTCGAGTAGATGTGTATCATATTATCTTGATCTAAATCTAAATGGGTAATTTATGAAGTTAAATTTGATATTTGTACAACTATCAGCTAACATCCTTATGACCATAAAATGACATCCAAGAAATTATCAAATTTAATCTTGATAATTGGGCACGTGTTATTTTCTGAGGACTCTTTGTTCTTGCAAACATAAGCACAAAATGACTCAGCATAATACTTTTGAAAAAATGTGTCTAAAAGACCCTGCATGAATATTTTAGCCTAAGTTTTTAGTATTAATAAAATAAGATTTGAGCCTAGGATAAAATATTAAATTAAGTTTAAAACATAATGAAATTCTCTCTAAGAAAAGGTGCCACTTTGAAGTTTGGTATTTTTTTCAAGGAAATTGTTATGAGAGAATTATTTCAAGACTTTTGTGTAGAGAATTATTTCATATAAAATGTCTACCACAATTCTCCCAAAGACTAAATTATCTCAAAAAAAAGTTTGAAATAATTCTTGAAGGGATGGTCATAAAAGGGCTTAAGGGTATGATGTTTTGGAAAAAATGTTAAAAGGAATTGATCAAAGGGCAAAAGGCTTGGGACAAAAGTCCTAAAGGCTGGTGTGAAGGGCAAAAGGACCTGAGACAAAAGTCTCAAAGGACAAGTCTTAGAGGGAAAAAGGTCCAAGACAAAGTCTTGAAGGGTAAGTGGTTACTTCAAAAATCTTGAAGGGTTGGTTCAGGAAGTTCAAAGGGAATGTTCCCTTGGGGGAATTGTTTCAGTCCTTTTGCATTAGAAAAAAATCTAAAAGAAAAAGTCTAAAAGAATTATTTTTTAGAAAAAAGTCCCAAAGGGTTTACTTCATAGGGTACATTTTCATGGTAAAGGGCCCTTAAAAAATTCCCAAATGGTAACCACAAAAGTCCCAAAGGGCACTTTCAAAAGGCCAAAGGGTCATGTTTAGAAATTCTAAATGAATATGTGTCCTTGACAAAACTTTTGAAGGGTAAGTTGTAGGAAAAGGGTCATTTCAAAAATTTTGAAGGAATTATATTGGGTAATTGTTTTAGATAAAATGTCTACATTAATTTTCCCAAAGACCCAATTCTCTTAGATAAAATGTCTAAAGGAATCCTATTGGCTTGGGGAAAGTGTCTCAGAAAAAATGTCCAAAGGAAAGGTTCAAAAAGGCAAAGGTGCAAGATAAAAGTCCTGAAGGAAAAGTACAAAAGTTGTAAAAGGTCTAAAGGAATTCTATTAGGAAAAATGGCTGTAACAAAAAGGCTAAAGGACATGTTACACAAAGCTTGAAGGGTAGTTTGGCAAGGCAAAAAGGGAATTTCAAAAATTTTAAAGGGCAATTTTAAAATGTCAAAGGGTACTTTCTATCTAACAAAAATTCAAAGGGTCTACTTCATAGGGTATTCATCCATGACAAAAGTCCTAAAAGATTTACTTCATAAAGGCTAAAGGACAATCTCAAAAAAAAGCTGAAGGGTAAGTTTCACAAAGCCTAAAGGGTAAGTTCATTTCCTCAAGGAAAACATCTTGGTAAGATTATCTACAAGAATAATTTTGATTAGGGGAAATTGTTTTGGTAGAATTATTTCAGGAAAAATATTACAAAGAGCGAATTTTTTCAAACAAAATGTCTACAACAATAAAATTCAAAGACCAGTTTATGAAGAATAAAAGTTTTGAAGAGAAAAGTCTAAAAACATAAACCCCAACAAAGACTCTCAAATAATGTTAGTCTATGAAAACATAAGTCCACCATAATTAGGTCAATGTAACAAACCTGATAGAACATAAGATTTAGTCTATGAAAACATAATATCAATGCCATCTTGCCAAAGTATAAAAAGGCCAAATCATGATCTTTTCCTAAAATTTACATAAACACATATAAGATGGGGATAAAAATCAAGACAATAATTTGAAAAAAGTACGTCCCCATTTCCTTATGGAAAAAGGGGGGGTTTTGGGTATAATAAATGGTGACTTACAGGGGGAATACTCCTGAGCATTCAAGAACCCATAACTCTGATTTGCAATCCTAAATCAATCATGAAGTGTGCCACAAAATAATACTTAAAACAAAAATATGAAAGAGACTCATAAATTAATTCACATAACATACTGGCCTTATAATTTCTTTGATTTGTGTGTCAAAACATGTAGTTTATTTAACCCCTACTATGATGAGTTTTTCAAAGGCTTTGATGGAGATGTAGGTTTCATTCTAGCATCTATTAAAGCTTAAAAATAAAGGAAACTCGGGAATTTTTCTATTTCCATCCATGCATCCATATCCCTGACAAAGATGCCTTGGGCTCCTTCTCTTCTCATTCCATTATTATTCTTTTATCATGATGCATGGTACATTGGTCTTATTTCATCATATGAGCCTTTTGATTTTATTTAAATTTTCTTTCTCTTTTGAATTCATTGTTTATTTAATCTTTTTTTTCTTTCACCTTTATTTTAATCTTGAATGGAAAAGAGAAGATCTAGAACCCCAGTGAGCTGGTATAATTATAAAACAAATCATTACTAGAACGTCCCTGTCAGCTACACCTATACTCAAAATTATCACTTTCAATGGTTATTTAATATGATAAGTGCATTTGATCCAATAAATTGATAAAACATTTTAAATTTGTATGAAGTAATTTTAGATCAACTTACACATGCCTGGTAAAAGTATTCAATTGTCACACCATTCAGAATAATCCATGATTACCTACCCTCATCCTAAAGACTCAAAAAAAACATAGAAATATGCCTAATCTATAAAATAGTCCCAAAGTGTCAAGATTTTAATTTTCCCTTTTTCCAAAATTTATAAGCTTAGTTGGTTTGGATTTTAACTTAGTTATAGTTAGAGAAAACACAATTTTGATCATCAAAGAAATCAAAGAACAATTAATCTAAGAAATAAATAAACTAAACTAAGAAAACATGCAATCTAATATATGAAAGCAAAATATTGAAATCAGAAAATATTAATCTAAAAAGTAAGAAATTAGTATATGAAAGTAGGAAATATAATCTATGAAAGTAGGGAAATATTCTAAGAAAATGGGAAATATAATCTAATCCTACATCTTCATTCATCTATCCCTCATTACTCAGTAACATTAGTCAATGGTATAGCCCTGAAGTAGTGTTTTAGGAACTATCTATTGACTAGATATGTAAGATATTTACCTTGGAGGTCCTTCAGATGAAACATGTTATTGACCATGATTTTTGAAATTTGGTATGGTCAAATCCATAGTGGGGAAAACTTTTCATGTTATCCTTTATTCTCATGGGATTTATCCAAAAGTAGCATTAGATCTAAAATCCTAAATGCTTTGACTTTCACTCTCTTGTCAAACCACCTCTTGACCATGTCTTGGTGTTTTATGAATGTTTGTAAGGCTTCAATCCTTAAATATTCTATTTTTATAATGTCCAAAAACCTTGATTATGATTTATCACTTGGTTCCATATAGTCCTACATAAATTAATAAATGGGTAACTTCAACATAATTGGGAACACAAACTTGCATCCATACACCAGTAGGTAGGGTGAAGATTTAAGGTATATCTTGTATCTAATTTTTTACCCAAAGAGCACACTTTAATAAATTATGCTAGTCCTTAGGATTGTCTCTAGCTAACTTCTTAATTGCATTGATCAGAATCCTATTAATTGATTATGCTAGTCCATTTACCTAAGGGTAATGGTTAAAAGCTAACCTGATGATGATCTAGTTTTCATGTGCCCACTCAATAAATTTTACTGGTATGAATGCATGTCCATTGTCATAAACCAAATAAATGTGTGTGCTAAATTTGGTCATTATGTGTTCCTCCAAAAAGTGAGTCACATCTTGTGCTTTATAATTCTTTATGGCTATGGTTTCAGTCCATCTAGTGCAATAATCTATAGTAGTAAGAAAAAAATTATTGCCTACTAAGTAATTTGGGTTGATGACACCAATGAAGTCTAAACCCCATTGGTAAAATGGCCTTCCTTCAACAACTAGTTGTAGAGGCATTGTTGTGTGTACTTATCTCTTAGCTAAAGCTTAGAATTCATGACATGTTCTCACATGAGCATGAGCATATTTGAAAATTGTTGGCCAGTAGTAGACCATTCTTAAGATCTTATGGGCTATGGTATTCCCAAAATAATGACTATTTCCTATCTTCTAATGTAATTTCTATAATATTTCCTCACATTTTAAAAATACACACCTGAGGTAAATACCTTCATAATTTCTTCTATAGAAGACTCCCATCTTGATCATGAAATGCCCATATTTGATCCTTAAAAGTCTTATTCTCTTTTTATTGAGCTCAGGGAAACATGTTCTTGTAAGTAAATATTTTATTATATTAGTATACCATTCTTATTTATATATTTGAGCTTTATATACCTCTTTAAATGTGATGCATAAATCTGGTTCAGTCATAAGTTGAATAATGCCTTGCCCTCAAATGATCTTTGTAAGCTTGATCTCTATGTTAAATTCTCACATCTTGGCCATATATTTACCTTGGGATTCTCCTAGCTCATTCTATGATAGGGTGAGCTTGATATTACGATCAAGCATGATGGCAATGACTTTATTCCTCAAGATGTAGTTCTAAAACTTTTTCATTGCTTTGATAAGGGCTAAAATATATTTGTCAATCATAGAGTACCTAAGTTTTGCATATTTCAAGTTTGTGCTCATAAATGTGATTGGATGTTTGATCTCATCCTTCTTATATGTGATGACAATATCAATCATATGCTTTGAAGTAAATGAATATAGGTAGAAATATTTATTAAAATCTAGACTGATCAGCACTAGAGCCTATGATATTGTGTATTTAATGTCTTGGAAGGACTTTTGGGCTTCAATTGTCTACTCTATTTTGTCATCCTACTTGAGTATGATGTTCAAGGGTCTAATGATCTCTAAAAATCTTAAGATGAACCTCATTACAAAATTAATATTTTCAAAGAATGATTTGAGCTCCTTCTTGTTGTTTGGTGACTGAATTTTCTAAATCACTTGAATTCTATCTAGATCAATGGTGATCCCATCCTTAGTGATGATGTGCCCCAAAATATTACCTTTAGCCACTCTAAATATGATCTTATTTTCATTCAATGAAATACTAAACCTTCTGCATCTCTTGAATATGGACTGTAGGTGACTTATGTGGTCCTTTTGATTCTTTAAAAATACCATAAGATCATCCATGTAGATGATTATGTATTTTCCTATCAGTCCTTTGAAAGCATGTTTCATGGCATGTTAAAAGGTCACCCCTACATTTATTAGGTTGAATGGCATCCTTTTATATGCATAGTTTCTTCACTTCATAGTGAGCATCATCTTCATTCTATCCTTAGATTGTACCAATACCTAATTGTATCCTAAAAATCCATCTAGGAAGGACATCATTTTAGAACCACTTATTATCTATATCACTGTATCTAGAGAAAACAGGGGATAACTATATTTTTTAGAATTCTTATTCAAATTTATAAATTATACACATAATCTGATCTCACCATTCTTCTTTCTTACTGGGACCAAATTGGCCACCCAAGTAGAATGTTGGCTAGGAAGATGATTTTTACATTTAAAAGCTTCTCCACCTCTCTCTAAATGAGAGGATCTAGAATAGGATTGACTGGTCTTTGCCTCTATATGAATGGTCTATGATCTAGCTTTAATGGAATTATGTGAGTGATTACTTGAGGGTCATATACTTTCAAGTCTTCATATGTCTAGGCAATGGCATCCCTATATTGAGAAATTAAATCCTTCACTCACTACCTCTCTTTTGGGGTGCAACTAAGACCAATATTAAAATAACATGAGCAATGTTCATATCCTATATTTTCCTTTTTGAAGTTTGATTCATTGAATTTTGGCTATCTTAGTTTTTGTGCTTGTGTATCTATGTCAAATGATTTTTTCAAGGAGACCAATCCAATTGGAATTCAATTATCTTCAAGCTAGAGAATGCCCTCTTTTTCTAATTCATCTTGGAATAGGTGATTAATATCCTTATCATCAATTATTTGGGATTCAAATTCCCCTGAATTGGTTAAAAACTAAATAATCTACTGGTCATCATCAAAGACTTGGAAATTTTCTACATTATCTCAAACAAAGGGGCAAGGTACCAATTCAATGGATAAATTCCTTACCTTATATTATTGTAGTAGTGCTATATTAGCAACAGTAATAGCTAGTGAATCAATAGTCTAATTCTTATTTCCAGGAAGTGATACTATGTTGAAAGCTTTAAATATTTTAATTAGGTCCCAAGATCTATGCTTGTATCTCTTCAAATAAGATAACTTGCATTGAAATTTATTTATAACTTTATTGACTACTAGTTCTAAGCCACCAAATACTGATATCTACTTCACATTATTCTTGAGTGCAAACTGTAATCCTAGAATGAAAGCCTCATACTCAAATCTATTGTTAGTGAATGAAAATTATAACACCAATAATTTTTTACCTTATGGATCAATCAACTCGATTCCCATACTTGATCCTTGTTTGGGTCTAGCACCATCAAATTGTAGAGTCTATAGTTGATTTAAACCTTTAGATTCTAACTTTTGTACTTGATTATGAGTAGTGGAAGTATAAATACCAAGACTATGAGACTCATACTTTACCTCTCCATCTTGACATCATACTTTGTGATGGGATATTTCATTCTTGGCTCTCTGTTAATTTTTATTTGATTCACTACTCTTCTCCATGGTAACCATATATGAGAAAAGTCTATAGAGAGATATTCATTAAGATTTTTAGACCAATCCCTACTTAGTAGTAACTCTTAGCCTTCAGGTATATCTACCACTAGAATATTAATGGTCATTTGGACTCTTGGCATAGATGTTACTTAAATGTGCACATTATTCAATTCTTCAACTACTGAGACCACTATCTTGTCCAATTATGAAATTATCCTCTTTGAAGGGCTTGTCATCCAACCATGCTTTTGACATATGGATGTAGGCATGATAGTTGTAGATGCTTCAAAATCAACTAAATAATTATGAATATTCTTATTGAAAGATTGAATTGTCAGCAGTAAGGGTAAAACTATTGGCTTGCTTTTGTATATGATATTGATGTTAGATGCTTTAAATTTGTCTATAGATGCTTTCACTTTCTCCATAGGTGCCTTTCCAATAATGGACTTCTAGAGTAACTCTTTATGTTCAGTAATCTAAGATAACTCATGAAGAGTTATATTCACATTGATCTTCTTCATATCCTCAAAAATATTGTATCCTCTTTTACTTGGTTCATCATTTTTCTATTGATAATCATTCCCATTTAAATGGGGTAGATTATTATTTGATTTAGGATTAAGAGGAATCACCATGGTATTTGGAGGACTAGATGCTGTGATTGGATGATTATTCCTTAGATTGTATGCACCTCTATGGAACTGATGGAAAGAAGGAACTTCATCCATGTTATCCTTTGGCTTATTTTCATCTTCACCTAGAAAAGGAAACTCATGAGTTTCAAAGAACATAGTAGTGTCAAAAGAGACAAGATCTAGATGATGCTCAGGCAGATTATGCATCTAATCTTATCTAACCACCTCTCTTTAAAATATTTCAAATGATACACATAGTTGAGCTCACCATGCTTGAAAGTATTATGAATTTGGAATCAATTGGGAAGAGCCATCTCTTCTATGTTAATATCTGGAAAATTGTTAGGTTGTTTAGGCATATTGAATAGTTTATTGTATCTCTGGAATCTTGTATTTTGATTTCTAGTTGGGCCATTTACAATGCCCATCTTCCTTTACATATTCAAGAAATCATTGCTCAACTTTTGAATCATCTTCTAAATAGAATATAGTTCTAAATTTTTAGAATCTATACCTTTTAAAATGGTAGTGGGGAGTGTAGTTGTTTTTTGTTTCTACTGATAACCATTACCTATCACATGATTGTCCAAGTAGCCAAAATTTGTCTATGTTATCTGTGTTAGTGGAGGAAGCATATACAACTAGTTCTGATTGAATGCCAAAATGTTCTGCCTTGCATGTTGAACTAGAATTAGTGATGTAAAACTATTTTTGAAATTAGGTGATCTATGCATCTGAGGATTGAGATGCCTATCTATGGTGATAGCATTTTCAAATGCTAAAACCAAAGTGTTAGTTGTAATTGATCTTCTCAAGAACATGCCAGTGATAGGGTCCAAGACATTCTTGTACATTTCCAATGTTAATGCAACCTCTGGTTTATATATTATGGTAAACTAATTGTATATCTTCTACTATCTTACATTGAAAACATGGATGTATTTATTAGGTTTTATCTTCATGCTAGTGAAGTGATAGAATACCAAACTAGGATTGGTGACCTGTCCAAACTGTGTAATAAAAGCTTCTTGACATTCATCCTAAGAAGTTATGGAATTTTTTATTAGATTTAAATACCAATCATAAGCAATATCCATCAAAGTAAAAGGGAATAATCTATATGCAATATTCTCATCTATGAAAATCATTAATCTTAAATTAGTTTCAACTGATTTCATATGTTCCTCTACTATCCTTGCTCCTAAAGGAAAAAAGGATGGAAGGTACTTTTTAGGATTCTAATAAAAATCATGCATGTCTCTTAGGATGGTGATAGTATGTCCAAATAACTAGGGTTATAGCTGAGCCATTAGTTAATTAATAGGTAAAGGTTTCCTTACAAGTAAGGGGTTCCCTACTGGAGGGAGATTGTATTAAACTGGGGATGTTGGTATAGTTGTATGTAGACTATGATTTATCAAGGGTGAGACTAATAAATAATCCTAGGAATTATATCTAGTCACACTCTTGGGTGACTCCAATGCAACTGTACCCAAAGGATAACTACTAATATCAGGGGCATTGGCCCTCTTTATAGCACTAGTTAACTATTGGTATGGGTTTTATGCACACCATAGTTGTAATGAGGTAGCCTCTAACATTTTAGGATCTCAATAGAGGTAAACTCCACTCTAAGGCATGAGTTGTAGGTATGTTGTTTTATTTAAAACTTTTGATGGAATAGTGGGTATGGCATGTAGGTTGTTGACAAGGTTTTTGAATGGAGGTGTGGTTCCTAATAAGGGTAGTGAATCTCTATGTGTGTTGTATGGGTGGTTGGTTGCTAATCTAGATTGGTTAGGTCTAAAAAAAACTCAAAAAGGAGGGAAGGGTAAGGTAAAAAAGAAATCTTATGTGGTTTTCAAGAACTACTCCCCTGGTTGGTTTTTAAAAGGACAAGTTTTCTTAAAATCTATGTTTGTTGTTAGTAGCAATTACACACATGTAGTTAAACATGGATAAGAAGTATAAGGAGATAAATATGTAAGAAATTTACAAGCCTTAGACAAAGGTTTATCCTTTTAGGGTAGCTATTACACACCTTTCATCAAGAGATTATGGCTTAGTCTAGTGAATTATCTAAGGTATGTGTTTCGCACACATAGAAAACTACATTAAAGAAAGCACTCATGACAATCAGAATTATGAATCAATTTGAACCTGACTACCTTAACCAATATTACATGACTTATCTAAACAATATATTTCATGACTATAATTCAAATTGATTCATACTTTTATATAGTGTCTTAAATATGAGTTGTAATATTTATTGATAAATATAGCACAAGTGTCCAAAGATATAATTATTCTTCCCATAATACCTTGATAGATTTTAAAATGTGACATGTGTCAAAACTTGATTGAGTCCAAAACCTTTGAAAAGTCCACCTAGGACTCACACCATTAATATTTATGTACTGGTTTAACATGGTTCATTAGATTTTAGTTCTTTGACTCATCTAATCACATGAGCTTGACACTTGTCACATCATGTTTACTCCACTTTATATGTGTGCCACTTAGCAGCTACTCAAGGATTCTGAGTTCTATGTATTGGGTTGCCTAATTCTTCCCATGGGTCATTAGATCTATGTATTGGGATATAATGATGATGACACTTATCACTCTCATAAAGCTTTGACATTTCAACTTGCTCTTATGTCATTCAATCAAATGTCCCTGAGCATATGTGTACTAGAGGATCTTTATTTGAATATAAATAGGTAATTTTTGAGTTTAAATTTGATGTTTGTACAACCATAAACTAATGTCCTCATGATCATCAAATGACATCTATGCGACTATCAAATTTAATCTCAAAAATTGGACACATGTCATTTCCTCAGAACTCTATGTTCCCACAAACATAAACACAAAATGACTTAACATAATACTTTTGAAAAAATGTGTATAAAGGACCCTGCATGAATATTTTAGCCTAAGATTTTATTATTAATAAAATATGATTTGGGCCTAGGCTAAAATACTAAATTAAGCTTAAAATATAATGAAATGCTCTCTAAGCAAAGGTGTCACTTGGCAGTCTGGCATTTGTTTTGGGGCTATTATTATGGGAGAATTGTTTTGGGACTTTTGTGATGGGAATTATTTTGGACAAAATGTCTACAACAATTATCCTAAAGACTTAATTCTATCAAAAAAAAATTTCAAAAGAATTATTGACTATATTTTCATAAAATGTCTAAAGGGCATGATGTTTCATACAAAATGTCTGAAGGAATTGGCCAAAGGGCAAAAGGCCCAAGGCAAAAGTACTAAAAGACTAGTGTGAAGGGTAAAAGGGCTTGGGAAAAATTTTTCAAAGGATAAGTCTTGGGGGGAAAGGGGTCAAGGATAAAGTCCCAAAGGGTAAGTGGTCACTTCAAAAATCCCTAAGGGTTAGTTTAGGAAGTTTGAAGGGCATGTGCCCTTGGGGAAATTATTTCAGACCTTTTGCATTAGACAAAATGTTTAAAACAAAAAGTTTGAATGAATTGGTCTAGGGAAAAATGTCTTGAAGGGTAGGCTTGTAAGGCAAAAATTCTTGAGATAAAAGTCCTAAGGGACATGTTAAAAAAGGTTGAAGGGTCTACTTTGTGTAAAAAATTACTGAAGGGTCTACTTTTTAGGGTACATTTTGATGGGAAAGGGACCTTATAAAAGTCTTGAAGGGTAACAAAAAGTCCTAAAGGGCACTTTAAAAAGGCCAAAGGGTCATGTTTAGAAAGTTTGAAGGAATATGTGTCCTTGAAAAAACTTATAAATGGTAAGTTAGAGGCAAAGGGTCATTTCAAAAGTCCCAAAGGAATTCCATCAAGGGATTATTTTAGAGAAAATATCTACAAAAATTCTCCCAAAGACTCAATTCTCATAGATATAATGTTTGAAGGAATCCTATTAGCTTAGAGAAAGTGTCTCAGATAAACTATCCAAAGAACGGGTTCAAAAAGGCAAAGGTGTAGGATAAAATTTCCAAAGGAAAAGTATGGAGGGACTGAAGGGAAATTAGAAAAGGTCCAAAAGATTTTTGTTAGGCAAAATTGTCACAATAAAAATGATGAAGGACATATTGCATAAAGCCTAAAGGGTATGTTGGCAAGACAAAAAGGGCATTTAAAAAGTTCTAAAGGGTAATTTTAAAATGTTGAAGGGTACTTTCTATCTGGAAATAATTTGAAGGGTCTAATTTATAAGGCATTCATCCATGACAAAAGTCACAAAGGATCTACTTCATAAAGGCTGAAAGATAATCTCAAAAAGGTCAAAGGGTAAGTTTCACAAATTCTAAAGGGTAGGTTCATTTCCTCAAGGAAAATGTCTCAACAAGATTGTCCATAAGAATAAGTCTAATTTGGAAAATTTATTTGGCAAAATTTTTGTAGGGAAAATTCTACAAATAGCAAATTCCATTGAATAAAATGTTTGTAATAATAAACCTAAAGACCATTTTATGTGGAGAAAACATTCCAAAGAGAAAAGACCAAAAACATAAGCCTAAAAACATAAATCCTGACAAAGACTCTTGAAGGAGGCTAATCCATGAAAACATAAGTCCTCCAAAATTATCTCAAAGCAGCAAACCTAATATAATAAAATATTTAATCTATGAAAACACAATATAAATGCCATCTTACCAATGTATAAAAAGGCCAAATCATGATATTTTATCAAAATTTTCATAAACACATAAAAGAGGGGGCTTAAAATCAAGATAATAATCTAAAAAAAGTGGGTCCCTATTTTCTTATGTAAAAAGGGGGGTGTTGGGTAAAACACTCTTCAAGTGCTCGTAGACTTATTAAAATGAGTTCATTTTGAAAGTTGTATCTTAGATAATTAATATACCTAACAATATTATCTACATATTCATCCGCATGACCTAATTTGATGGTTATATTTTATAATTCCTTAGTATATTCCTTAACACCCATATACTTTTGCTTCAAATTCTACAACTTATTGAATAAGTCAGTGTGATAATCACTAGGCAAGAATTTTGCCTTCAATTTAGATACGATCCTATCCCAAAATTTGATCTTGGCCTTACCTTTATTTCTCCTTTCATCTTACACATAGTCCCACCAAATAAATGCATGTCCTTTTAGCTTGGTGCAAGTAAACTTTACCTTGTTCTCATTTGGTATATTCTCATATTCAAAATACTTATCCAACTCTATAATCCAGTCAATGAGATATTCTCCATTTAGGATGTCTATATGAGTGGGAAGTTATATTTTTGGTTTAGACCCCTATCCCATGACTACCTTTAATAGCCTTTCAATTCCTTATTCCTCTTTCTCTACTTATTCTTCTTCCTCTTCTGGTTCTTGTGGTTCTTCTTCCCTATCATTGACATCCCCTGTTACCAATCCTATTCTTTGATTGGACTCTACTATTGTTAGCCTTGCATCAAAACTAAATCTTAGGTTTATTAAATCCTTTGAGATTTCATCTCCCATTTAGATACCTACTCTTCCACCTCCTCTTTGTTACCTCCTAGGTGGGAATATGGATTATTCACTACAAATGACCAATAAATAATTAATTCACTCTTATCTTCAAATATTTTCAACCTTATTTAAACCTCTTTCCAGTATATAACCTAATCTAATACTAATCTGATGCAGAGGGAGAGAGTTAAATAATATAAAATGCAAGTTATCTCAAATTGCCTTCTTTCCTTATAACCCTCCTAAAGCACTTTTTTAGTTGGTTTGAAAAGTAAAAAAGGGTTAAATATAAACAAATTATATTTTAAAATACCCATTAAGGGAATACATCTCCCTACAAAGTTTTGTGAGCCAAATCTTATTTTAGATGCACTAACTCAACCTAACCTTCTCCAAATTAGGCCTCAATTAGGTCTCTTAGATTGTAAAACTAAGTTTAAGATATAAAATCATTCACACATGATAAGACTCCAAGAAAACACTTGATTCACCTTTATAATAATAAGACCAAGCCACAAGTGCAATTAGGTTTGAAACATTGTCTAGATACTAAACCATGAAATGGTCAAAAACCCTAAGCAAGGTTACACACATGCCCAAGAGGTAATAAAATAATGGTTTTAAACTAAAATTAATGATTTAAAGGTTAAATAAATTGAATTTTATCTGTTCCAACCTAAGACAACTCTATGAGTTATATAACAATAAATTCATTAATAAATAGACTAAAATTTTGAAATTGCCACCTTGATTGTACTTAGAATGCAAGGTACAAGACTGTATAAATAGAGTTTGAGTTTGAAATGAGATCAAACCTTCAAAAGGGTTTATTGAGCATTAAAAAAATTATATTCACCTAATTAAAACCTTCCAAAACCATTTCAATCATTACATTTCTTGAAAATAAGTAAAAGAGACCTTTCAAATTACTTGAAACTTGAATGTATCATACACATGATTTTTAAGACCTGAATGCCTCTCTCACACACCTATAGATAAATGATCCAATTCAAAATAAACCAATAATTCAATATATATAGGTATAAAAACTTACCAATATTCTCAAATGCATTCACAATAGTCTTCAAAATCTTCTTCCATTCACGAACATTCTTGATCTCAAAATAGTCATACACAAAACTAAGATGTACAACCTTCCTTTGCAAATTTTGATGTTTTCTTTGTTTCTTTGATCTAACCACCTTAATATCACCTTTAATAATTAATAATTAAATCCTTTTCATGTAATTTAAGTCCCTATAAAATATCTAAATAAATCTTATTTACCTCCAACATAGGATTATGTATGATAAGTTGCATTCTTGGATGTTACAAAAAGGTATAAAACAATTGAGATACATCCTAACACATATAATACCCATAATAAAGCCAAAATATAACCTTTTATTTTGATAAAAACATGATTTAGATGATAGAACTATAGAAAGAAATTCAACAATTTGAATTTGGATTTTTGGTGGGAAAATGCCTAGAGAGCTCTAATTCAAATTTTGTGAGCACATAAGAAATATAATTGACTCATAAAGGATGTTATATAATACCAATATCCCATAAATACTCAAAAAAAAATATTAGGTAAACATTTTACCACATGGAGTGATGCTCCTACATTAGTATATCACAAGTTCAAGAACAACCTAAGAAGATAAATTTATCCTATGATAATGATTACATTGATGACTATGATACTAAAAATATAGAATATTGGTATGATCTTAAAAACACTGATTATGCAACATATGAATATGACACACATGAGATAGGGCCCTCATAAAGGCATCCTATTTATGAGTTCCTTGACTTTTAATAGCACTTTTCCTTGTACATAAAACCTTTGCTAATAATTCAAATATAAAAAAAAAATTAATAAAATAAAATAATAAAAAAATAAAAAACATTAAAATAAATAAAAAATGTTTATCATTTCACATGTTTACAAGATTTTGTGTATGTTGTTTACTTTATGTTAGTAGATAACATATCATTTCTATACATATATATGTTTCATATGTACTTGAGTGTGGTACAAGCATACATGAGATCCATGATACATGAGCATAAAAATGTTAGAACTTTCATTTTGTCCATGTGACACACTGTAAACACTCTTTTTTAGCCATATTCATGTCTATGTAGATTTCAGATTGATTTGTACCAAACTGTGTAAAGTAGGCCTAAAAATCACTGAGTATCCCAAATTCGTCCTCACATTGGATATAAGTTCCCAAAATTATTTCAAGGAATTTATATTTGTGGTATTACCTTGTATGTAATGATAAATTCTCATGGATTCATCCCTAGTCAAGTTATGACTTATCAAACTAACATTTTCAACTTGTTAAGTGGGGAACTTAATCCAATTCTTGAAATGACCAAAAGCCTAAGAAGAGTTAATTAAACAAATAAATCAAATATAATGCATAGTTAAATAATCCATGTTTAGTTAGTGAATTTTTAATTTCCAAAAATAAAAATTCAACAAATTTTAAAGAGAAGTGAGGTCATGATGATGTCATCATCCTCAAAGTCAAGAATTACAAAATATCAAAATAAATGCCTTGAAAATAAAAAATGTTGAGCTATGTATCCATAAATGCATAATTAAGGACATTATTTATTACATTTAGACTCCCAATTCTAACCCAAGGTTAACCTAAACCTAATCACACCTGAGTTAGGGTTAGTTTGGGACTTATAAATACAAGGTCTCACACTCACTTCCAACAAGCTCTTTTGTCTAAAGTTATTATGAAAATTTTATAAGATAAAATTCATAGACCAATACATGTCAATTCACAAACCATAGTGGACAAAGAGGAGGTACTACCCACAAATAAATAACATCAAAAAAGACTCCATTTAGACACAAATTGTGCAAGCCAATTACCATTTTAACAAGTGATTTAGAGAAACAAGGAAAGTAAATGGGATTTTTCCCATGTTCTTCTCGTTGTGTTGTGTTTTGTCTTATTATTATCTAATCTCCCCTAGTATCTAGGCTTGGTAATGCTTTATCTTAAGCTTGTTTTTTTATGTTTGATTCTACTAATAAGTGACTAATTCATATTTTCCCTTAGATTCCTATTGCATATTTTGCCTTACTAGGTCAAAACCACTTTGGGAAAATCATCATTTTAACCTATCCACCCTATAGGGGTAAATCATAGTGCCATTTATTATAACCACCTTTAGGAAAATTAATATTTTAAGCCCCATTACCATTATACTGTGTCATTTCCTCAATTTGAGGGCCTATTCAACAACAATATTTTCCACTCAATCTCTCGAGGGGGTATCCAAGGCTCATTAGTCACCCTATTGGGGTATTAAATAAAGCATTATGAATTTTTCTTTTTTTAGAAGATGTTGTTATGTCTATGTCTTTTAAAACTTACTCAAACAAGTGGAAATGTAAGCACTCCTTTTAGACCACATTCATGTCTAAAATGATTTTCAAATTAGTTTCTACCAAACTATTTAAATTAAGCCTAGAAATTAGTGAGCATCCCAAATTCATTATAACATTAGACGTAAGTGCCTAGAATTGCATCAAAGCATCCTTATTTGGGGTATTACCTTATATGTAATGATAACTTCTTAAGATTCATCCCCAATTAGGTTATGACCTAACAAACTAACATTTTTGACTAATTAAGTGGAGCACTTAATCCAATTCTTAAAATGACCAAAAGCCTAAGAAAAATTAATTAAACAAGTAAATAAAATTAAATGCTTAGTTAAATAATCCATGTTGAATTAGTGAATTTTTAATTTCCAAAAATCAAAATTCAACAACTATTAAAAGGAAGTGAGTTTATGATGATATCATCATCCTCAAAATCAAGAATTATAAAATATCAACATAAATGCCTTGAAAATAATAAATGTTGAGCCATGCCTCCATAAATGCATAATTAAGGACATTATTTATTACATTTGTACTCCTAATTCTAACCCAAGGTTAACCTAAACTTAATCACACCTTGATTGAGATTAGTTTGGAACCTAAAATACAAGGTCTCACACTCACTTCCAACAAGTAATTTTGTCTAAAGTTATTATGATAAATTTATATGAGAAGATTCATAGACCAATACATGCCACGGATAAAACTTTAGTGGACAAAGGGGAGGTGTTGCCTGTAAATTAAGAGCGTCGATAGAGACTCCATTTGAATACAAGCTAAGTAAGCCAACTACCATTTTAATTATAGATTCAAAGCTATGAAGAAGGTGAAATAGATTTGTCTCTTTTTCTTCTAGTTGTGTTTTGTTTTGTATTATTATTATCAATCTCACCCTATTATATAGGATTGGGAATGCTTTGTCTTAAACTTGTTTTATGATGTTTGATTCTACTAACGTATGAATAATGCATCTTTTCCCTTGGATTCATATTAAATAAATAATGGCACTCCTAGTGTAAATACCACCCCACATGCATCATAATATCATTTTTGGACCTTCTAAGAGCTAATAAAAACTCAAATTATAACTTAGTTTTTGAAAAAAATCCTTCAAATTCCCATGTTTTTTATTTACTGCTAATCAGTGACTTCAACCCAAGAAATCAATGACTTCACCAATTTTTTAAATTTTATTTATGATTATGTTTTTAAATTACATTGGTGAATTCACTACTATGTATCAATAAATTTGAAAAAAAGAGTGAATTTGATTTAAACAATGACTTTGACTTATGAAATTGGTAGCTTTGCCAAGTAACAATCCATTGTGAATTTGGGGACTTCACTACATTTTTATGAAAAATAAATACTTTTATAGTTGTATTCAGTGACTTTACACTTGCTAATCAGTGAATTTTCCATGTTCTATGCTCTGTGTTAAATGGAAAATGATGACTTCACCCTATTTGGTAAACAAAGACTCTGCCCTAAGACCAAAAACTTGATACCTTTAAAGTTTGAATTTTTTTGTAAATACAATCTAAGAAAACACAAATTAATCCTCAAATGTAGGTAATTAACCAAAAGATAAGAGGTTTTACATGTAAAAAAATTCATTTCATATTTATTTTGGGGTGCTACTGGATTGGATAGTAGCTAAGCATTTATCCTGATAAGTCCAAAAAATCCTTAGGTCATGTGGCAATCTATACATCAGACTTCACTAGGCAATACATGGTTGAAGTCATTATGTAATGGATAATACATTTTAATAACAAACTAGATGGTTTGGATATAATTTTCATGAATTTTGTGCCCAAGTGTTTTTAGGCACTTTTAGACCATCTAGATAATCCAAGTAAAAAAATATATTAATTGATGCCACTTAAAATAGATTATCTTGTCAAATTCCAAGTTTCTTTAGCACTCTAAGTTCCTTTTCATGTATCATTTCTTGAGAGACAGAGGGGGTTAAAAAACTCTACCTATAATAAATCTTTATTTTTGATTAAAATTTAACTCTTTTCAAGATTGATATATCAATGGAAATTTTGGTGGATATTGTGCATACCTTGTTTTATTTTTATCATAAGAGCATGCACTTAGGTGTTATTTCTTATTATAATTGTATTGTTTGAGTCCAAAATCACTTTTCCAAATAAAAAATAATTTGAGTATCAAATAAACACATGTTGCACACATCACTTTGCACAAAGAAGTATTATGCTATCAAAATTATTTCAAACCATTTTCCTTATTCAAAATGAGATCAAAAATAATTTGTGACCTTTTATTTCTAATTAAAATTGCTACGTTAAGCCAGTTTTAGATTTAAATGATTTTATTTATCCAACTCTATAATTTTAGGCCATGGTTATAGATGGGTTAAAATTAATAGTTCAAGGAATTTACATATTAATAAACTCAAAATTGGAGGTTACCTAATAAATTTCCATATATATTCCATATCTATGGGTGGAGCAAACATTATATTAGGAGTCCAATAGATGACTACCTTGGGACCTATTTAGATGAACTTCCAAGAATTGTTCATGAACTTTTAATATGAGGGAAGGAATTTTGAACTGCAGGGGTTACATACAAAGTACCCATAGTTGGTGATCTCTAATTAGATTTAAAATATGCTTAATAAGAGAGAAGATTGATTTGTGGAATATTTTTTTGTTAGAGGCACAAAATTCAAATTTTTATACATTGTGAGAGCTATAAGTAATTATATATGGGTACCCAATTAATTTTTCAATATGTCAAAAGGATTTCCACTTAAGAGAGATTATGGTCCTACCATTAAACTAGTATGAGGGAGTCAACAATTGAACATCTAAATTTAAAGGTACCCTTATGTGAAAAAGAGTGAGTTCATGAAAATGGTATTATTCATCATAGATATAGTGCTTATTATTTTACAGTGGTGATGGTGCACAATAAATTTGATAGTTAACACATGTGTCCATATTATAGAGAACTCAACAAGTCTACCATCAAAGATAAGTTTTATATTTTAGTAATTGATAATTAGTTAGATGAGTTATATGATGTTGCTTATTTTACAAAACTAGATATTAATTAAGGGTTCATAAAATTAGAATTAGAGATGAGAATATTCATAATGAAACATTTAAAGCACATGAGGATTACTATGAATTTATGAGGATGCATTTTGGCCTCACAAATACACCATCTACATTTTAGATTTTGATGAATTCTATCTTTAAGACATTTTTATGGAATTATATATTAGTTTTATTTGATGATATATTAATATAAACAAAAACATGAGAGGGGCACATACAACATGTGAATTAGGTTTTTTAAACTCTTGAACAACATAATATTTATGCCAAGCCTTCCAAATGTGATTTTAGAGTCAAGGAGGTGGAATATTTGGGTCACATTATGTATACATAATATTTTTAAACTTTATCATTCAATGATACTTTATCTCTTGTAATATCCTATCCACTTTTGATATATATGAGTGCACACATTAAATAATACACTAGGAAAGGGGTGGGAATAACATTGGTGCTTCACAAGATTTTTGGTTACTTCTATCATACCTAAAACCATTAAAATTCCCACTTACCCAACTCCTCAAGTAAACAAACCTTATCCATTTCCATAAAAAAAATATCCTTTCAAATATCCCTTATTCCTACTAATTTAACTAGGTTGACCAAGTTATAAAAATTAAATCACACATTACAAAACTAAGTCAACCATGTTGACTTCGTTTGAGGCCTAATGGTTATTTTGTTTAAAACTAGATCATGTTGGTTGACCCTATCAATATAAATTATATAAGGGTTATAAATTATCCATTGATATAAATACATGTATCATTTTAATATAATATATAGGAACATTCATTTTCACATTATTACAACTCATAATTCTACTACATATACATTTGAAGGAATCATTTCTTAGGGTTTGCCATGGAGGGAAATAACTTGTCTTCTAGGAAGTATTGGATGAAAAGTATGAGTCTTTTAGCCTAAATATTATTTTTATAGTATGATATTTAAAAATACACAAAAATCCATTATAAAGTGCCATTGACCAAGGAAGAGATTGAGACTCGATAGGTTCATCCAAATGTAAGTATATCTATCTTTTGTTATTTTATTTGATAGATATATATTACACAAAGTTATAGGTTTTGAATATATAATAAATTATGTAGATTATATCTATACTTAAACTTAATATATTTACAGGGTATTCTTTGTTTTCAATCTTGCACCTTAGGTGATTTAGGCCCTCATTTTCCTACCATGATCCCTTGATTATTTGTTTGTGTTAAACCATCCCCATTTATGACACAAAAATTTAGTGAGAAATAGATTAGTTTTATTTTATGTATTATAAGACTGAGATAGGGTTATTACATAATATTATTTTATCAAAGTATTTGGAACCCTCTCCTTTAGTGTTGTGTGATAATAATCTCTTTGTTAGTTTTATTTGATCTAATTTGATCATGCCCTTGATATAAAATCTATCACAATAAAAGTTAGTTGATTAACTTTTATAAGCTTAGATTTATTTAGAAGGATAAGTTATAGATATATTTTAATATATTTCATACATTTTGGTTATCCCAAAGTGAATATAACCCTTGTATTTTCAATTTTTATTTTTCAAACAACTAGGTCATATTGGTCGACCTAGTTTTAACCTTTATTTACAGATCTAAGATCTGCAGTCAAGTAGGTTATGCTAATCGACCCAATTTTATTCTCTATTTTTAGGTTTCCTTCTATAGTAAACTAGGTCATGTTATTTGTAGATCCAAGATCTACAATCAACTAGGTCATGCTTGTCAACACAATTTAATCATTTACTTGTAGGTTTTATCTCTAGTAAACTAGGTTGTCTTGGTTAACTTATTTATTTTACCTATTTATTGAATTTTTAATTACATTTAACAATATTGGGATGGTTGACCTATTAATATTTTACCATTTTTAGTTTTTAATCTTTTTACAAACTAAGTCAACCTAGTTGACCTTGTTTAACATATATATATATATATATATATATATATATATATATATATATATATATATATATATATATATATATATATATATATATATATATATATATATATATATATATATATATATATATATATATATATATATATATATATATATATATATATATATATATATATATATATATTGCCTCCACTAGACTAAATCAATCTTGAATGACCTAGTCAATAGTTAGATCTTTATCACTCTTAATCAATCAATTAAGTTTATCTATTCAACCTAGTTATATTTCTCAAGTTCATTTTAACCAAATTTGTACCTCAATTTTTGTCAATTATCTTAGTTTGTCATTTATATTTTTTTTGTAAAATTACTTAGTATTTTAAATTTTTACTGTATGTTTGCCATTTTTTTAGTTTTATTAAATTATTATCATACAATCAACTAAGTTGACCTAGTTGAACTATTTATATGTCTATCTATTTTTCCAAACAAACTAAGTTAACCTGACTGATTATGTTTATTTTTGGCTTATTTTCACAATAGGCTAAATCAGCCTACCTGACTTTGTTCTAATCTATTTTCCAACTATATTGGCCTTCCTGACCTTGTTTTGTGTGTTTCATTTTCATCATAAGTAAGGTCATTAACTTTTTCCCTATTAACTATTCTCACTTTTAATTTGAAAAGAGTTGGCTATTTATTTTTTGAAATTGCAAATTAGATTTTGACACTTGATTTTTTCATTTATTTTCACTTTGTCTTGATTTCCCTATAATCTATGTTTTGGGATTTTTAAAATTGCTTATCTACTATCATGAAGGGTTACATGATAATATGTTTATGGACCTTGTATATCATTTAAAAATATTGTGGCATGAGGGGTTTTCTCCAATACTCAGCCATAATACATAGCTAAACATGGTATTTATTTTCTATGTGCCTCATGATATTTTGGAAGTGCCTAAGATTTCCCTTTGTATTGAATCATAAGAATATAACCATTTATTTGATATTATGGTGCATTAGTTAGCAGTTAGTACCAAGAAAATACTTCCAAATTACCCTTAAAAATATGTTTAGTAGACTATCAAAATGGTACTTCCTCAATAGTTAGTGATCTAAAACATTAGGTCATCACTATCCAATCGACAACCAAGTATCTTTGGGAACATACAAATCAATAAAAACCTTATAGTGTAGCTTCAAGATATTATTTTTAGATAATTATTTAACATTAGTAGTTATAAAATTATATTTTCTACTTATTTCTTCCTATTCTATGTTATATTGTAGATTGTATTAACTAACATTAATACAATTATGTGTTGTGTGTTTCAACTAGATTGGTTAATGTCAACCTAGTTGACTATGTTTAAATAGACCAAGTCAACAAAAATGAACTCAATCATTTATACTTTATCCAAATTGCAATTAATTATTTTTTACATTCAACTAAGTTGATATGTTTGACCTAGTCTAACTCTATCTTTTCTTATTTATAAAACTAAGTTGACCAACCAAACTTAGTAGGTTTATAAAACTCTATCTTTTCCTATCTGTAAAACTATGTCAACCAACTTAACTTAGTAGGTTTTAAAAACTCTATCTTTTCCTACCTATACAACTAAGTCAACTAGCTCAACTTAGTAGGTTTTTAAAACTCTATCTTTTCCTACCTATACAATTAAGTCAACCAACTCATATTAGTAGGTTTTCAAAACTATATCCTTTTCTACTTGTATAACTAATTAAACCAACTCAACTTAGTAGGTTTTTAAAACTCTATATTTTTCTACATATACAACTAGCTCAACTTAGCAAGTTTTACAAACTCTATCTTTTCCTACCTGTATAACTAACTCAAATAGCTTGACCTAGTAGGCTATCAAATTTATATCTTTCCTTGCCTACTTGACTAGATCAACCAACTTGACCTAGTATGTTTCTAGATTATTATTTTTCACTATCTTCCCAACTAGGTTGACCAACTTAACCTAATAGATTTTCATACTATTATTTTTCCCTATCTACCCAACTAAGTCAACCAACTCAACCCAATAGGTTTTCATACTGATTACTTCTCCCTATCTACCTAATTAGGTTGACCAAATTGACTCAGTAGATTTACAAACTACTACTATTCTCTATCTACCCAACTAGGTCAGCTAGCTCGACCTAGTAGGTTATTAAACTACTAATTTCATTTTTACATTTCACCATGAAGTACATTTTTGAAAAAACAAAACTTAAAAATCAAAATGATATAATAAATTTAAATAACCCCCATAAACATCCTCATTCTTTCCTTCTTTATACTTCCATAGAAAATCCAGATGTAAGTAATGTTCATGTGGCCACTTGAATGAAAAAATATGGGTTGCCTCCTTTCAAGACTTTGGATCCACTTAAATATCATCCAAAATGACTATTGTCAAGGATGAGAGTGATCTAGAATATACTTATAAAATCATACTTTTTATCAATGAAAACCCTCAACATTAAGGAAAAGAACCCAAAATCATCTACAATCTCATCATGGGACCTTACCTTTATTGTCCATCTTCACCTACACATAATGTTTTTATAATTCTTAGGTAAAATCACCCTATGACTTCTTCCATGACCTTTTATTATTGCATACCTAATTCCTCTTACACGCCTTCAACTTTATCTACTAATTATTCTTTTACTTTGCTTAGTATCTCAATTCCTATGGTTGGTATTTCTTCCATTGGGCCTACTCCAAGTGTCCATGTTCATAGTCAAGTCAATGTTACCTCTAGTGCCTCTTAAGACACTTATACTATTTAACTGATTATTAATACCAATCAAATGGCTAATTTTAAAACTAATAGTAAATATCAAATGATACAAATGCAAAACCAACTTTTGTAGTTATAGAATCATCCTCAACCCACTTAATGGGGAGTGAAAAATCCTAATGCCCTCCCACCTCCCTTAGAGAATGTAACATTATACCTCAACCCCACTTCTTAACAAGGTTATCAAACACTTACAAAATGATACCTTAGTTCCTCAAATTGAAAACATTAACATTGGTGGTATTGTTCCTACTATCACTTATAATAGGTCTACTAATCCTGCATTACATTTGAAATATTTTAAAAACTTGTATAAATATTAGATTAATCTCAATACCTTGGTTGCCGTCAAGATCTTAGATAAAACCTTCATAGGTGATGTTTTGAATTGGTATAATCAACTTAAATATCATACTATATATAATTTAGAATATTTATTTAATGCATTGGTATAATAATTGCAAACTAATGACCTGTTACACCCTTAACCAGTGGTGTGTTTAGGGATATGTGTGGCTGACTTGTGGCTTACATATCTATTTTATTTACTTGTTACATTTCTCTATGTTCTTAGATAGGTCAGCCTATGGAATAACCTTACATAAGTAGACTATATATAGGAGGTATTGGTTAGTCTTTATTCATTATGTTAAGTATTCTGCTATTAGTATATTGATGTGGAGGTTACCCCCTTGAATTGGCTATGCTATATTATCTAGTGTTCTATTTTACTATCAATTATCACTATATAATCTCTCATATTTGCTTATTCTACACAATATAAAATCATTCTATATGAATATCTAAGTAATTTCATACAATTGGTTTTATAGATTTGTTTTGGGTAAGTTTCCCATGGCATTTTTTTTGGATATAGCGAGGTGTGGCTTCTAGGAGTGCTGAGAGAGAAAAAACATAACTTGCAATCTGAGAATAATTAATTTTTCTATTAGCATAGTATTGCTCAAAACATTTTTTTGAAAAAAAATAATTAAAAAAAAGTCTAGGAAAAAAATTCCTCTTGCATAATTGCAATTGTTGGATTCATCTCAATGAGATGATCGCAACAGTATATTATATTGTTACACTTTTTTGGTACCAAATTTTTTATCCTAGTGCACAAAGGTAGTCATTAGATTCATCTTGACAAGGTGATCTCTATGGTACCATTTCTTGGTACACTTTTTGTGGGGTCAAAACCCTCCTAAGGTTTGTATATGGTAGGTCTAGGTACTCGAAGAAGAAAAGGGGAGAAAGAAACTCCTAAGACTCCTTCTACCAATGACATGGATTCTAGAACTTCACATCTAGTGATTTCTCAGCTTCAAGTGGACATAAAGAACTTGGTGAGGCATGATGAATTTATTACAATCCAAGCTAATATTTCAGGGATGCACAGAGAGATTAATAGGGTTCATAATGAATTGTATCATATCACTACACAACTGGCTACCCTTAAATCTTAGTTTCAACCCAACAACCCTCCACTTTAACGTTCAAATCCTCCTCTCAATAACTCCCATGTTGGTATAAAATTGATGTTACCAAAAGTGGACATGTGTAAGTTTAATGGTAAGGATCATCTCACTTAGATTACCCAAATTTAGAATTTATTTGAGCTACATCAAACCCCTAGTTCTTAGAGGGTGATAGTGGCATCCCTGTATCTAGAACCTGAGCAATTCATTTCGTATTGTTGGTTATGTGCTCAAAATAAAAAGAATGGTGCTTTTGTTACCTAGACTATTGTCACTAAGGAGTTTTCAACTCATTATCAGAATAATGTTTCTAAGAATGATTTCAGCCAATTAGCCAAGCTATGTAAAATAGGAATTGTGAAGGATTATATTCATCAGTTTTAGAATCTCTCTTTATGAGTGGAAGATATCACTGAGAAAAAATTGATTGATCTATTTTTGGGTGGCCTCAAAGACAACATCTAATTTAAGGTTTGAATGTTTAAGGAAAACTTTCACTACTAGTCATGATCACAACTTTCCCACACCATCATTTACATAGCCCACCAGATTAACACAATGATAAATTAAAGAGAAGTGAGCCAAAAGGTTTTGTTATGGTTGTGACAAAAAATGGAGAAAATACCATCATTTTGCTAAAAAGAAGTTTTTTTACATTGAAAGTGCCAATGATGATGAAGATGATGTATAAGTACATGATGAGGATGTATAAGTTCCTAAGGAGGAATCTGAAGACTCTTAGCCTACTATTTCTTGTCATGCCCTTTCAGGGATTAGTACTCCCTAAACTCTTAAGGTGATGGGTTTCCTTAAGAAATAGAGGGTCATTGTCTTGATTGATTTTGGGAGCACACACAACTTCATCCATAATAAGTTGGTTTCTCATTTAAATTATTTCATTTATCAAGATCCAAAATTTTAGGTTATGATTGTAGATGGTGGTACTATCAGCTGTTCAAGAAAATGTCATAGTATTAAGTTGGCCATGGGAGACTACTTATTGCATTCTCCTATGTTTACTATTCTCATGGGTGGAGCTATTATTATTCTGGGAGTCTAATGGCTCACCAATTTAGGAACTATTGAGATGAATTTTCAATAATCATTCATGCATTTTAATTCTAAAGAAAGGACATTTGAGCTAAGGGAATTAAAGTCTAAATCTCCATAACTTGTTAGCTCCCATCAAATGACAAAGATTCTTCGTAAGGGTGCTAAGGGATTTGTAGCTCACTTATTTTCTATGGAAGTAAAGCCAACTCAACCATCCCCACCTCTTAATCTATAACAAATAATTGATGCTCATTTTGTTGTTTTTAGAGACATGCCAAAAGGACTTCGACCTAGCCACATGCATGATCAGGCTATCACATGTATTTCAGGTAGTACACCACCCAACATCAAGCCATACAGTTATCTATATGCCCAAAAAAGTGAAATTGAAAAAAATGGTACAAGAGATGTTGGATTCCAGAATCATTCACCATAGCCAAAGTGAATACTCTTCACCAGTTGTCATGGTGAGAAAGAAAGATGAGACTTGGAAGATGTGATTTGACTATAGAGAACTCAAAAAGTACACTATCAAAGATAAGTTTCTAATTTCTATCATTGATGATTTACTAGATGAATTGAATGGTCCTCTTTATTTTACCAAGTTAGATCTACATTTTGGGTATCATCAAATTTGGATCTGTGATGAAGACATACCCAAAAACACTTTTAGGACTCATGAGGGCCATTATGAGTTTTTGGTTATGCCTTTTGATCTAAAAAATACACCATCTACTTTTAGAGTTTAAAGAATACTATTTTTAATCCATTTTTTGAAATTTGTTCTAGTATTCTTTGATGATATCCTCATTTATAGTAAAAATTGGTAAGGCCATTTGCAACATGTGAAATAAGTACTCTCCATTTTGGAACAAAATAAATTGTATGCCAAACCTTCCAAATGTACTTTTGGGTCTAGTGAGGTTGAATATTTGGGTCATCTAGTGTCTTATGAAGAAATGAAAGTGGATCCTAAAAAAATTTAAGTAATGGTAGACTGGCCAATTCCTAAGACACTCAAGCAACTCTGAGAATTTTTTAGGATTATTGTTTACTATCATAGGTTTGTAAAAAATTATGGTAGTATTTTAGCCCCACTCACTTCTTTGTTAAAAAAAGACTCCTTTTAGTGGACTGATGTAGCTACTCGAGCATTTGAACAATTGAAATTGGCTATGTGCACTACTCTAGTATTGGTCACTCCTGATTTTTCTAAGACTTTTGTGGTTGAATGTGATGCATCTAGGTGTGGTATAGGTGTTGTAATCATGTAATAAGGAATACCACTTACATTTAAAATTCATAAACTATAGGGTGAAAATAAACACAAGCCCATCTATGAGAAGGAAATGATGGCCATTTTGCATGTAGTCAAACAATGGAGACCTTATTTAATGGGTCATCACTTTCAAGTAAAGACTGATCATGATAGTCTCAAATAGTTTTTAGAACAAAGGTTGTCATTTGAAGAAAAATATAAATGGGTAACTAAGATGTTAGGCTATGATTTTGAAATAGTCTACAAAAAAAGGCAAGAACAATGTGGTGGTAGATGTACTATCCAAAAAAAAAGAATTAATTGAGGCATTGCTATCTGCCATAACCATTTTGTAGGTAGATTGGCTAGAAGAAGCATGATTATAATGGGAACATGATAGTGCTTTCCATGGTTTGATTCAAAATATTTAGCAAGGTTTAAGTGGATTTGAAAAATTCACATGGAAATATAATGCATTATGGTATAAAGAAAGATTTTACCTATGTAAGAATTCTCTTATTAAACAAAAAATAATTCAAGAACTTCATGCAACTCCAATTGGGGGTCATTCAAGATTTTGAAAACCTATCACAGAATTAAGAAATTTTTTTTAGGAAGGTCTCAAGGGGGATGTCCAAAAATATGTGGTTGAATTTATGATATGTTAACAAAATAAAGGAAAAACCATCAAAACCCTAGGTCTTTTATAGCCTTTATCCACCCCTAGCTAGTGTTGGGAAGAGGTATCTATATATTTCATTATAAGGTTACCAAGATCTAATGGTCAAAATGTTATCATGGTTTTGGTAGATCATCTTAGTAATTATTCTCATTTTTGTTCATTATCCTAGCCATTTGTTGCTAGTATAGTAGCTGTTGATTTTCTCAATATAGTTCAAAATTTTCATGGCACCCCTAAGATCATTGTCAGTGATAGAGATCCCATTTTTACTAGTAAATTTTAGACTAAGTTATTTACATGTTTGGGCACCCAATTGGCTCATAGTTCATCCTATCATACTCAATGTTATGGACAAACTAAGGTAGTCAACAAATGTCTAGAAGGATATCTCCATTGTTTTGTTTCTAATAAATAAGATAAATGGGTTCATTGGCTACCACTTGTTGAATTATGGTATAATACGTATGTTCATAGTTATTCCAAGATGTCTCATTTTGTGGAAATATATGTATAACACCCTCCATCCATCACTTCAACCTTGAAGGTCCATCCTAAGGTTCATGTAGTTGAATAATATATTCATCATCAGTAGGAGGTCCTTGCAAGTTTGCATGAAAATTTAGCTATGGCCCAAAATAGTATGAAGTAATAAGTAGATTAACACAGAAGTGAGAGTCATTTTGGAATTGGTGATTGGCTATTTTTTCACTTATAACCATACAAACAAATTCCATTAAAGAAATAAAAAAGATAACAAGTTATCCCCTAAGTATTATGGGCCTTATTAGATCTTGCAAAAAATTGGCAGTGTGGCCTGCAAGTTAGAGTCTCCTTCATCCACTTGTATACATCCATTATTTCATGTACCATGCTTGAATAAAGTCATTAGAAAAAATGTTGTCATTCAAATAGAATTACCAGAATTGGATGAGGAAGGTAGAGTTGTTCTTGATCCTGAGGTGATCCTTCAAAGGTACACCAAATAGCAGCATTCTAGATCAGTTATAGAGTACCTGATCAAATGGAATAATTTTCCATGTGAATATTCCACTTGGAAGGATGAATCATTTATGTAGCACCATCTAGAGTTGCCACAACATTGAGGACAACATTTTTTTGAAGGGGAGGGGCTTGTTATGCCCTTAACCATTGGTGTGTCTAAGGATATGTGTGGTTGACTTATGGCTTACATACCTCTTTTATTTACTTGTTACATTTATCTATGTTCTTAGATAGGTCAAACTATGGAATAACCTTGGCTAAGTAGACTATATATAAGAGGTAGTGTTTAATTTTTATTAATTATGTTAAGTATTTTGCTATTAGTGCATTTATGTGGAGGTTACCCCCTCAAAGTGGCTTTGCTATATTATCCAGTATTCTATTCTGATGTCAATTATCATTGTGTGATCTCTCATATTTTATTATTCTATGTAATATAAAATCATTCTATGTGAATATCTAAGTAATTTCATTACATGATCTTATTAAAAAAAATAGCTCATTTTATCAATTGTAAACAATTGGAATTTGAAACTACCTAAATTTTCATTAAATAATGGAAATCTTTATCTAATAAAGTTGAACATAACATGTCAAAAGATAATATATTTCATTTGTTCACTAGTTCTATCCATCCTAAATCACAATTTCATGTTAGGACTCTCTCTCTATAATTTTTAGAAGAAACCTTCAACCAAGCCAAATGTCAATATTTTTTCATAAGACAATTTGAGCTTTCCCATCCTCTTGTCAGAATATAAATTCTTATGAATCTAAAAAGTGGCATGTTACTAATGAAGGTGTTACATATACCTATGATTCTATTCACACTATTCATGTTATTATCCCAAGTGGTTTCAGTGATGCTACTCTTTCACAACAATTTTCAAATAATACATTACCACAATCTATTTCTACATTTTCCCAAGTGAATAATGTATATTCTCACAAACCTCTTTCTTTTGTGAAAATTTAGAAGTGTCTTCCTAGGCCTTCACTAAGAGATCTTGACCCCACTCGCCCTACCAAACATTGTTTTGATCTACATAATTTTTTTTGGTATCATACAAGTTTTGGTCATTCTCATGAGATCTATCTACAATTAAGAAACTTTATTTTGAATATCTTCTTGGTCCTAATTTTGATCATGAAACCCTAATTCATGAGCATCAACAAGCTTATGAAGTATTATCCAAGGTTAATCTGAAACTAAAAATCATTACCTTAATCAATATAATTCTCATCTTTCTATTTACAAGGATCTTCTTCTTAATCATCAATCAATTATTAATCTACCTCCCACTACCAACACTATCAAAACTATCGATCCTAATTCTCTCACTAACGATGAAAACATTATCATTATGAACAATGTGAGGAGAGTAATCTCTTATACCAATCTTTATACACATTCTAATTATAATAACTTTCCAACTTTTCATAATTTTCAAGATTATTACCCATCTCATTTTATATAACTTGGGCATATGATAATGATTCCAACAAATCTAACAACACAACCTACTCCTTCATCAACTATCCCACATGTTCCTAATCAATTGACACATTTAGATAATAATTTACTCAATTATCATCAACTTTTATTCAAGGTAAATTATCTAAACATCTAAATCAACATACTTGGATTTCTTCACGACCTATAAAATATTCAAAATAATCAAACATTGCCCCAACCATAACACTAAAAAAATTACCTAATTCAACCCAATCAAATACACATGAAAAACCTACATCATCCAAGCTTCAATCAATGAATCCATATCAATATCAATTTATATTTACTTTTACTCCTCCTTCAACATAGTTACTTCACCATTATGCACCTCTTTCTAATAAAATTCTAACTGGATATGATAAATGGGATCTTATAACAAAAATTTATCGTATCCCATCTCATATTTATTTTTTATAACTTATGATGACTTATCCATGTCATTGTAGTCATATAATGTAACTTTTATTCGAAATGAACATCACTTGACCTCCACATGTGGGGAAAGAAGCCACTTGATTTGGCTCTAAAGCTATTATTCTTTAATAATGTGAAGAAGTGTTTATACACATCAATGAAACTATAGACACTTATCTCACTCAAACTTACTATCACCTCAATGATTCTTGATGAAATATTTCTTTATGTAGATGATCTTATGTTATTTATTAGTGTCCAAATTAGTGATATCCAGGTCAAGAATGCTTTGATTAATGAAGGTTTTGGCACTTGTTATCATAATTGATAAACCAATATATAGGATCTAGATATGAAATTAATTAGCAAAGAATATAAATGAATACTAAATAATTGACACATAACACAAGTATTTACCATGGGAAAACCTCAAAGAGGTAAAAAAAAACCCACCAATGTGATATTCATATATTTGAGAAACTTTGCACCCTAATACAAACTTGTCCTTCTCACTTCTTCATGCAGTGCTTCACAAAAATCATAGGTTTAATAAGTTTGAATATGATAAAAGTTTCATTTTTAAAAGATGATTTCACAATAGGGTAAAAACCTATTTATATTAAAATTTCAAGGGAGATGACCATTTTAAAAGTAATGGGTCCATCTATTTCAATAAATTTAATTAAATAAAATATTTGGTAAGTATTAAATGACAATAATAATAATAATAATATTTATTTTCATGATGTTTCCACCTCATGTTAATAAATAAAATATTATTAATTAATTAATTAATTATCAATTTAATCTAAGGGTTAATAATTACCACTTAGACATTAATTTCTCTAACACTCCCCCTTAATGCTAAGTGAGGATAAATGTCATAGTTACCTAAAAAAAAAAAAATTACTATGTACATAATTAAAGGGTTAAAAAATATTCATCATGCCAAACACCACCTTTTGAAACAAAAGGAATTATATTCTATAAACTACTCAAAATTAATTTTAGGCTATCATGATCATGAGAATACATCTCACAGTTTCTCATGAATAATCACTAAGCATATTTGGAGCCTTTTATAACATAAGGACCTCCATTACAAAGTATGATTTTAATGTATTGGAGTACAAAAATAAAACTTCCACATAGAGTTTACTTAAATTACATAACTTCCACATTAAATTTATAATGATTTACAATGATAATAAGTATAAGAAAGAGAAGAAATACATGGCCATCAATAAGTGTCATTGTCATACACACTTCCCTTCAATGGTAACTCCAAGAGGCCCAATATTACATGAAAATAGAAAAATTTAGTATCACCAAGTGGTTTTATGAAGATATATACCACTTGTTCATATTTAGGATAGAACTACAAATCAATATCACCATTGAGTACTTTCTCTTAGATAAAATGCACATGAACTTCAATATGCCTAAATCATTTGTGTTGTACACCTACACAAAACTTAAATACATATCATAAAAATATATTTATGATAACATGATATGGTTAGCATAATAATAACCAAATACAAAAAAATTACATGTTTTTCTATGGTAAAACATATTTTAAAACAACCATGTCATATTTTAGCAAACAAGTTCACTACTTTGATTACAAAGTTAATGAAAAAAAATAAATTATTGTACGTAATTCATTATTGAATATATCTAATATTTACAAGATGAGCATCCCCAACTATCATGAGATGCACATACACTATTTATTAATAATATGATACTAATTTTAACTAAACATTAGATATTCTATTAGAAATAACTCATTTTATCTATTGAGTTTTATCAAAAAACTTTTCAAATTTATTATGCTTCAACAAAAGATTGAGGTATAACTTCTCATACATTAAATATGGATAATTTTAGCATGAAATTCCATCATCCAATCAAACATATGTGGGATTGAAATAAATAAGTTTATATATATGTGATAGAATGTTTAGTAAAGTAAATGATGAAGAGTCAACAATACAAACTCCATTTCAACTTTTCATTTTGTAACATATCTTATTATTAAATAAAGCAGATAAGGATGTTAGCATAAATAATAAAATGATAAAAATAATAAAATGAGGGTATCTAATAAATTGAAACAAAAAATATCCAAACTCACTGAACATTATCTTCTTACCAAATGCAACAACTAAAATATGATGATTTGGTCAAATTAAGCATGATGTTATGCATATAATGTATTGCAATGCTAACTAAATTGAAAATTATCATAATATCTATATATTTTATTTTATTTATCATCTAATAAAAATATATCTATTGAAATATAATTATACTATAGTTAGTATCTCTAAAGTAACAACAAAATGGTTTTATCAAAAAAAAAATGATATGTGTATACATGTATTTTTTGATATGGAAAAATAAAATTATTAATCAAATATTATATTTATAATATTCATAATAACATTCATGGCTTCGACACATAAAAATTTAGGAACATTTGCATATTGTGACATTGTTCTAACCATTTTTATGATGGTATAAATTTTCCTTTTAACAATACCATTTTATTGAGGGAAATAGAAAGTTTTTAATTCCATTTGAATATCATAAATAATTAAAAAATAATCAAAATCTTTAATAACATATTCACCACCATTATCATTTCTTAATCTCTCAATAGAAAAAATAGATGTATTTTCAACACTAGCTTTAAATCCTGAAAGTTAGACAACAAATCAGATTTATTTTTAATGAAAAAGGACAAGATCATTCTAGTGTAATCATCAATAAAATTAATATAATAATGAGAAACATTAAGATACAAAACTTCAAGATATCTTAGAACATCACTATAAATCAATTCTAAAGGATGTGAGGAATTTGCACCATGTTTTTTGTGAAAGGGGTTAGTATGTTGCTTACTACATAAGTAAACCTCACAAGTTTCATGATGAGAGGGGATAGAAAGAATTCAAAAAAAAATATTATTTGTATAAATATAATTTAAAATTATAAAATTAACATTTATTAATCTTTCATTCCATAATTAAGATTCATCCTTATTATGCGATGAAAGAAAACATGTAGAGGAAGGAAAAAATGTATATAAACCATTATTTTGAACACCTTAAACAATATAGGAACTAGATTGATTTATATGGACCACCTATCTTTAATTAATTTTACAATAAAATTATCATTTTTAATTTGAGAACAAGATAACAATTTTTGTAAGCTTAGATACATAAAAACCATCATTTATAGTAACAACATTTGAAAACTTTACTTTTCCCTATTTAGTTGATTCTAAAAATGAATTATATTCTAATTAAATTATTTCATATATATCTCTAAAATCACATAAAATATTAGATAATCAAGTCATATGGTGTGATGAACCACTATCTAAAATCCATTCATTTTTATTTGAAGCAAATAAAGCAACATATAAAGTAATAACATTTTGATCCTGATTGTTATTTTGATTAGGGTTTTGATTCTTATGCTTGTTTTTATTAAATTTATTCCATTTATTATTTTTATAATATTTATTTCTATTTATATCCTTATTTTTATAATAGGTTTCCCATCTATGACCAAATTTACCACACATTATATTTTTTATTAAACTTAAGCATATGATTCTTATTACCAAATTTTTTGTTTCCATTTGTGCCAAAATTAGGGTTAGATTTCTAGTTCTTATTATTATCATAAATATTATTTAAGTTGAGAAGTGCTTGAGTGGCTTTCTCTTTAGAATCAAAATTGGTCAAAACTTACTCTTCTTGAATCAAGAGAGCAGATAAGGTGGTAAGGTCGGGGATATCGTACTCAGTTTGATACTTAGAATTTAAAATTGAAATGAAATTTATAAATTTTTCATGAATATTTAATTGAATTATAAAATAAAACAATTGATTCTAAATCAAATTATAATTACATCCATCTAATTGAGCTTTAAAGTTTTTAATTTTAGCAAGAAAATTCATAACTTTTTCATCACCTTTTATAGGTGTAGTTAAAAATTAAAGATTAACTTAATAATATTTGAGATATGAGTGCCCTCATGCATAGATTCAAGGAGTTTTCAAGTATCTCTAGGAGACTCCTGATTACTAATGTAGAAATGAAATTCATACTTAACACTCTGGAAGATGATGGACATAGCTTCTTCTAATTTTTTTTGAAACATATTGATAAGCTCATGAGTCACATATCATATAGAAGGAGATTTTTAAGTCCCAAAGACAATATTCCATAACTTATGGGCCATAAATTCAGATTTAACACATTTTTTTTCATATATTATAGTTATTTCCATTAAGCATTTGATATTTATCTAAAGAAAAATGATTTGAAGCCATTCCTTCCCTTTAAATAAGACAACAAAAAGATGCTTAGAATGAAACCTTTCAGTGTGAATTTTAACTTAAATTGATAGTAAAAAAAAATTAAAGTATAAAAACATAATAATTGTTTAATTTAATGTTAGACAAAGCAAAAAATTATGAAATATTATGATAAAATAAGGTGTTGCAAGTGTCGTAAAGATATACTAATATAAGAACAAATTTTAAACAAATAACTTTTTAATGAGTTTTTAGAATTTGATTGTAAAATAAATTAAATCATAAACTATACTTAATCACATAATTTCAATGTCAAATGATGCAAAAACCTGAATTAAAATAGCACAAAATTAAGTGTCGAAAGAGATGCACTCAGAACTACCATCTAGACATTATTATTTAAAAAGTTATAAAATTAAGCTGAGGATGTTTCAAAACACAAAATGGACCACATAGATGTGTTTGGAAGGTGCCAAACCTAGGGATCAACTGGTTACACAACTATTTTTGACAAAATATTCACTAGGTCAAAAGTTGAAACAAGTTTGACAAGTTAACTATGGTTTAGATGTGTGAAATATTGGCATGTAAATCAAAAAACATATTTTAATTTAAATTAAAGTTAAAAAATTTATTTTACCAAGTCAAAAAAAATTATTTTAGGGGATTTTGAACACATGATCACCCTATTTGTAAGTTTTTAGCAAAATTTTTACCACCAACCCTTCTAGAACACTTTATTAAATTTTTACATGCATTAGGTAATATCTAAATCCTTTTTTTATTTGAATTTAAATAAAAATATATAGAGATAAAATTAAATCCATCATACATGTAAAAAAATATATATTTTTTAAAATATAAAAAGTTATTTACCTTTTTAGTAAAAAATAATTAAACACTGGTGGGGATAGGGTTCCTTGGAAATTAAAGATTTAAAAAACAAATTATTTTTTAAATACTTATTGAAAATTATATTAAATAGAATTACCTAGAGAATAATGGTGCCCAATTAAAAGTTTAGATTTTCACAGCACTGTGAATAGGCCATGAGATACCTAAAAGCTTGGTATAAGGCATGTTGCACCTTGAAAATATAATTTTTGATAAAGAATTAAGTATTTTGAACTGCAAAGTAGAAATTTGACACCTTTATAGAATTTTTAGAAGGCCCAAAACATTATAGAAACCATCAAAAATCATGAATTTTTTTTAATCTTTCAAAATTTAAATTGTGATAATGAAAGAATTTTAAAATTTTGATTTTGACCAAGAAATCACCTTTTTTTATTTTCTTAAGTTGATAATGGTACCCCTATGTTTGATAAAGATTTTCAGATCCCCAATTAATAGTTTTAGGGTTCGTGGTAGTGTTTACACATACAAATAAAGGAGTTAAAACCACTAAGCACAAATAACAAGAAACTAGAACTCTCAGAGATCAAACAAAAAAAAAACTTCTTCCTTTATTCCATACACAGGTTTGAAGGATGATTTTAAAATAATTAAAAATAAATTTTAAATTCAATAAAAACTCAAATATTTCAACTAATGCAATATTCTTGCCAATTAAATCCACTAAGCAAGTTTTGAAACCATGTAAGAATTGATAAACCAATATATAGGATCTAGATATGAAATTGATTAGTAAAGCATATAAATGAATACTGAACAATTGACACAGAACACAAGTATTTATTATGGTAAAACCTCAAATAGGTAATAAAAACCACCAATGTGATATTCCTATATTTAAGAAACTCCATACCCCAATACAAATTTCTCCTTCTCACTTCTTCACATAGTGCTTCACAAAACTCATAGGTTTAATAAGTTTAAATATGATAAATTTTTTATATTCAAGTGATAATTTCACAATAGGGTAAAGCCTTATTTATATTAAAATATCATGTAAGGTGACCATTTCAAAAATAATGGGTCCACCTATAGACACTTAAGAACTGTATAATGAGAATTTTTGATGTCGTCTTGACCTATGCACCCTTGATCGACTATGTGGACCACCTAATCTACTAGCACTAGCTTCATTATGTTAAAAACCCTCTAAACACCTCACTTAATTTAGGACCTTTTCACCCATTTACTCATGACCCCTCAACCATCACTAGTTATGGTAACCATCGATGATTGGCCCTAATCATTGACAATTAGGGTCATAAAACTTGCCTTAAGCTTTAAAAGCATTGCCAACTTTGTTCGAGAATAACATCCTCCAAAATGGAAACTTGATTTAACACCAAATTTTAAAGATAAATAAAAATATGCATCTTTATCCTCACCCAACTTAGAAACTTTTCTCTCCTTAGCAGTTTTGTGCTATAAAGGCAAAGCTCTTGGAAGAGTTGAGGATCTAGAAATTTGCATTCAGGCTCTCTTGTTTTTCTTTGTGCAGGCATCCAAGACCCTAAAACTCTGTCCCCATGACTTTTGAAGTTTGGAATATTGTTATGTTTCCCACTTCCTTTAGGTTTCAACTATCACCTACTTAGCATCATATAGGTATTATTTCTCTTGTTTTTAGCATTCTCTTTTCTCACTACTCTTTCTAGTTCAACTTAGTCATCGACACATCACCTCTCACCCCAATAGTCCACACTCTACCTTCTACCCATCAAGCAATTCATCCACATATCCATTTCAATTCCCCATAGACCTCCCATAGGTAACCATCACCAATTGTTTAACCATTTCCAATCACCACAACCATCACCGATTACCTAACCATCACTGGTCATACCCAACTATCACAAGTCACCCTAACCATTGATGGTCACTATCAAGTAAAATCATAGATTGTTTTCTCCTGTTTTGACCTAATAAAACCCATATTTCTATTTATAACCTATCTATAGAACTTACTCTGATCTTGTGGACCTAACCTTGGTACACTTGTGCATGGTAATGACCCACCGTGCCATATCTTCTATCAAACAGGTACATTATTTATTTTCTTTCATATTTACTTTCTTATCATTGGAATGCAAGTATATTTATTATATCATTTTTAATTTAATTATCTTAAGAGTGGATTGATATCCTCCTAAAAATCCTTGTGCTTCTTGGATTTAACATACACTAGGAAATCCACTCAACTTACCAACTAACAAATCTTCTTATAGTTCTCTTATGATTTATAGGTTATCCTCCCTAGACAAAAAAGAGTTCTCACATCCATCTGGATCAATGCACACATTATACTAGGTATTCATCTACACACCTTAATATTCACTTTCTTTTATCTACTTTCAAAACTAAGAAAACTAAGAAATAAATTAAAACATTTTGGCATGCCTAGTGGGACCAAGTTCCCTTTCTTCCTTAATTGTTTTCTCATCAAATGAAATCATTTATTTTGGGTCTTAAAAATCAACCATCTGCATTCATTGATTGCTTATTAATTTTAGTTTATCTAGTAACTTAGGAGGCAAAGTAATCTTATCTTAGCATTCACACTTGTTATCACACACAAAACCAAACCATAAAATAATTTACACATCAAAAGAATACTTGAGACAAGGATCAACTATGATTTCATCACTTGGTGATAACCTTACCCCCTCCTGGCTATCCCACTTGGATTTCACCATGAAGGGGAGAACCAATTCAGCTCTTTGGTTGAGTATAAAATTTGGATTCAGTATATCTTGTCTAAGCATTTGACACTTTTATCATTGTAGGACCATGAAGTGAGGGGGTAGGCCCCAATACCAAGCCACCTACTAAAGTTCAACATAGATCTTCCTTCTAAGCACCTAAAAAAATTGAAACCATCCATAGACTTCCTCTTTATTACCCAATTTATAAGCTAACTTCCCTTATCACACTCTTTAAGGCATAAAACAAAAGTGATTTAAAAGTTGAGGATGATGATTTTATCAATCAATCCAAACACTGCAAAGATCACCTCACTATTTTTGATATCATCTTTAAAAGTTTAATCCATTATCACATTAGGCTCAACCTAAAGAAATTCATCTTTAGGGTTTTATCAAGAAAAATTTTGTGCTTTATTATTTCCCTCCATGACATTAAAATAGACCCCACAAAAGTCTAAGCCATTTTGGAAATTCCTCCTCCTACTAAATTGAAATAACTTCAAAGCTTACAAGGTAAACTTCAGTTAATCTACCACTTCATTTGTCAACTATTCAATCATTGTCAGCCTTTCCACCACCTCTTCAAGAAAGATACCTCCTTTAAATGGACCAAAGAATGTCAACAAGCCTTTGATACAATCAAGGATTATCTCTCTCTCCACTAGTCCTTATTCCCCAAAAAGAGGATCAACACTTTTATTTATATATATCTACCAATAATCATTCCTTGAGAGCCATGCTTGCTCATCATGATGACCAAAATAAGGAGTATACCATTTATTACATCAGTCGTACCCTCATTGAATATGAAACCCAATACATCCATCCTAATTTTTTTTCCTTGCCTTAGTTTTTGTAACCTCTAAACTTCATAATTATCTTCTTAACCATAAAACTTACATCATTAATAGCACTAACCCCCTCAAGTATATGCACTCTAAACCATATCTTAACCAACATATGGCTAAGTGGCTCATGCTTTTAGTTGAGTTCAATCTTGAGTTTCTTCTACAAAAGTCCATTAAAAGATAGGTCATTTTGGACCAACTAGTTGAATCTCCTCTCCATGATAATCAAAGTCCTCCTCTTACCTTTCCAGATGAGTCTATAGCCACTTTTTCTTCAAAAGAACCCACCTATCAAATGACTATGTATTTTGACAACTCTAAATGTCAAAATTATGGGGGCATTGGCATAATCCTCATTCTCATTAATGGGGAACCTCTTCCCCTTTCTTTTAAAATCTATTTTGAATGTAATAATAATATAGTTGAATATGAATCCTTGGTCATAGGTCTCCAAACTGCTCTTGCTTTGGAAATTAAAATAATTAACATCTCTAGAGACCCTCAACTTATCATCAACTAAGTCACATGAGATTATCAATGAAAAAATGATGTTTTTTATAAAGTAAAAATAACTTGGAAATGCACTTTTAGCATCATTTGACCACTACATGATCTAATTTGTCCCTCATTCTACTAATAAATTTGTAGACACAATGGCTTCCCTAGAATCCCAAACTCCATCTCAACCTACTG
>JARHVA010000882.1:1112500-1120000 GCA_037957365.1 Torreya grandis | reverse complement strand
CTACTAAATTAGGTAGGGCATAATAGGTCATGACTAGCTGCATCATCATTAATAAATGTTTCTCTCCTAGATCCCTCTTGTATAATGCCCTAATGCTAAAACCACCTGCAAGAAACTATGTATAGACTCTATCTCCTCTATATAACCAACCCATAAAGTAATCTATCTCCTCTGCCTCTATGTGGTAGATGGGATCTCCATAGATGGATAGATGTGTAGTCTTATGAACATCCTCTAACAAGATGCTCATCTTGCCAGTAGGAAACCAAAAGGTGTTAGTTGTCAGATCCCATATCTCAATGAGGGTAATTATCATGGAAGAATCTCCTGGTAGGTACTGGTAGTGATGTATCACTCCAAATCCCACTACCTCCATATGGTGCTATTCCTCCATGGACATAGCATCCTACACCTCCAAAAACATTGTTAGGACTTGATAATGCAAATAGATCTGCTCACACACCTACACACTAGTCATACTAAAATTTATGTGACAAATATTACATACATAAAAATTATATAACCTTAAAACAATCTTATTCCATTCTACCCTACACTCATCTTTAAGCATATATATTTACCATATCTATATTATTACAATATTTCACATATTGTCTATGTTACTCAACATTAATCCATTCTCAACAAAAAATATAACTAAGCCAATCAATTATAAAATTTTCAAAAACTTCCCACTCACACACCCTTCTATTTGACTATCGATGATCTCCTCAATTATCAATGGTCTCCTTGGGAATTTTTATACCCTCAACTCAACCATAACCAGTCAAGTCAACCATCGAAAGTCACTGTTAGTGACCATCGATGGTGAGCCTTGAGCCCCCAACCTCATCTACAATAACCTAATCTATCCTAAAACTCCCTTCCCACATGTTTTTAATTCCCTCTACACCCTAACATACCTCTTCCCACTCTCAACCTCTACCCACATTCCCCAAAACTATCATACACTCTCAAAAATTGAGGAGAATTAAACCTTAATGCATCTTCTACCAGCATAATCTATCACTGACATGTAATCACATCTTATTATTACAATTTATAATCCATATCAATTTTTTTTAAATAGCACCCTACCTCATTCCATGAGCAGTGATGATATCTCATTTCATGCCTAGCCCCTTGCCCATGAGCATCTCTAGCATCCATCTCAAACCTACCATCACTCTCACACACTTCCACACACTCACATGAACTCTCTATACCAATGCTCAAATTTAACAACTCACAAAGTTCTGAAAGTTGTGAATGAGGAAAAAATGGGCCTAGATAACCTTTTTTTACCATGGTTTTAGGTATTTTCATGCAACTGTCGATGGTTGCGTAACCATCATCGATTGACCCTAATCATCATTAATCATACCTAAGACTAAATATTATAGTTTCATATAACCATCATCGATTGGAATGTGAAGTATTTTAATAATAAATATTTCATTTTTTAACCAAAATTGTAAATTATATCAAATATATAAAAATCTTTATAGAATACTTATAGATGAAAGCATATTTATTTATTTGTCCCAAATCTAATCTTACTAAATATAAAAACACATTCAATAGGGGAAACATAGTCTTTACCATACCTTGACCTATTCAAGAGTCACCCTCTCACTCAACCTAACAAGAGATACATTTGGCTTGAAGTCCATGATTGGATCTACTATCCTCATGACTATGTAGGTAGTATCATTTTGTCTAGTGAATCAGGAGTCAACTCAACCACTCCCTACCCAACCAACCAACCCACCCATTTACACACATCCACCTCAACAGTGGTAATTTTTAGAACCCACCTATTCACATGTTTTGTGACAACTCTACTTTGGTCTTTTTTACCACACTAACCAACTTTATCATGTTGAAAATTTAATATGACTAACCCAATCAACTATGACCAATGCTAGGGACTGGTTACCTTATCACTTATCCTAAAACCTAAACTTATTTTTATCAATAATGGCAATATTAGTCTTCTGTGAAATCTTGATTATCACATTTAGTCACATTTTGTGTACATTTTTGCATTTCAAATGACCACCCCTTCATCACCCACCTCATACCTCACTATTTACTATCTATCAAACCATGAATCAATTTTGGTTTCACCTTATAGACTCCTAGTTTGAGGGGGAACACCTCCTCCCTCCCACACTCAAGGCAACAAGACCTATACATTGACCAACTACCTATTTTGTTTTGTATCTTGCTTAAAGCAACATAACAAAATGGGGCAAAATGTAGATACCTAAAAATTACACAATGATAGTTTTTTATGTCATCTTAACATATGGACCCTTGATCGACTCTGTGGACCACCTAATCTACTAGCACTAGCTTCATTATGTCAAAACCCCTCCAAACACCTCACTTAATTTAAAACCTTTTCACCCATTTACTCGTGACCCCTTGACCATTACCAGTTATGGTAACCATTGATGGTTGTCCCTAACTATTAATGGTTGGGGTCATAAAACTTGCCTTAGGCTTTAAAATCATTGCCAAATTTATTTTATAGCAACATCCTTAAAAATGGTAACTTGATTTAAAACTAGCTTTTAAAAATGAACAAAAATAGGCATCTTTATCATTACCCAACTTAGTAACTTTTTCTCTCCTTAGCAATTTTGTGCTATAAAGGCAAAGCTCTTGGAGGAGTTGAGGATCCAAAAATTTACATCCAAGCTCTCTTTTTTTATTTATGTAGGCATCCAAGACCATAAAACTCTCTCCCCATGACTTTTGAAGGTTGGTGTATTGTTATGTTGCCCACTTCTTTCAAGTTTTAGCTAACACCTACTTATCATCATACAAATATTATTTCTCTTATTATTAGTGTTCTCTTTTACCACTACTCTCTTTTACTCAACCTGGTCACCAACACATCATCCCTCACCCAAATAGTCCACACTCTTCCTTTTACCCATCAACCACTTCATCCTAGCTCCATTTCAATTCCCCATAGACTACCCACAGGTAATCATCATCAATTTTTATAATTGTTTTCGATCACCAATTACCTAACCATCACCAATCATACCCAAACGTCATTCATCACCCTGACTACCGATGATCACTATCAAGTAAAATCATAGATTATTATTTTCTCCTCTTTTTACCCAATTAAACCCCTATTTCTATTTTTGACCTATTTTTAGAGCCTACTCTGATCCTCTAGACATGACCTTAGTACACTTGTGCATGGTATTGACCCACTGTGCTATATCTTCTATCGAATAGGTAAAATATTTATATTCTTTCATATTTAATTTCTTATCATTAGAATATTAGTATATTTCTTATATCATTTTTGACTTAATTATCATAAAAGTGGATTGACAGCCTCCTATAAAGCCTTGTGCTTCTTGGATCTAGCATATGCTAGACAATCCACTCAATTTACCATCTAATAAATCTTCTTTTAGTTTTCTTGTGATTTACAAGTTATCCTCCATATCTAAAGAAGGTTTCCCATATCTATTTGGATTAACATGCACATTATACTAGGTATTCATCTACACACCTTAATATTCACTTTCTTTTATCTACTTTTAAAACTAAGAAATAAACTGAAACACCATCCATCTCGATAAAGTCAATTAATTAAAACATTTGGTAAGTATTGAATAACCATAATAATATTATTTATTTTCAAAAGGTTTCTAACTCATGTTAATAAATAATATATTATTATTTATTTAATTAATTACCATTGTAAGCTAAGGGTTAATAATTACCACTTAGATGTTATTTTTTATAATACTTGTGTTTCTTCCCTTAACTTTATTAAAATATTTGGGTACTCCAAACACAATCTTAAATCTACCAAAAGTATGTGTCAAGGATATAATCATATAAAAATGCCTCTTCTAAGGTATGTTTGGATTTATATCATGGTTCCTCCTATCATTATTCATATTATAGTCATGATATTCAATTTTCCATTATAATATAACATATTACTCAGTCAACCTTGGAAGATATAGCCTTGTTATCATGCCAATGTGTTAAGTTCCCTCTCAAAGGTACTATCTATAAGATTTAAAGAAACAAGAACCCTTAGAACTTTAAACAATTCCAAGAACTTGGTGTTTTTAAAAATACCCACCCTTGAACTCTTATCTATCAATCCATTTTATGAATCTCAATGATTTAATTCTCTTATTAAGTCTACTAGAGGTTATAATGGTCATACCAAACTTATGGGAAATATACCACTTAACTTATTAGATTATGATGATGGAAAATTAGATGAGATCAGTATAAAACTCAAAACTTTTGATCTCCCTTCACACATAATTACTCAATTAATCCCTTCTTTAGGACCTTAGTCTTAACAAAACCAATTGATGAGATTCCCATTATTCTAATAAAGACTAAAAAATCCATTCCTCATGATTTTTTGATTGATAATATCATTGATTCTTGTACTATTGATCTTTATACTTAATGGATATTCACTAGATGATCCCTTTTTAGCTAGTTTTTCTCAATCCAAAAACACAAAAATACTTAAACATCATTATTCTCTACAACACTATTTTCATAGTATTAATTCTATTTATATAGTTTTTGCTTATACTACACCTGAGATTATCTCTTATTCACTCGATGTTCACAAGTCTGAGATGGATCATGCACACACTACTTCTCACTTAGTCATATCCAAACCTATTTGGAGTGAGTTTATTGATCCTACCATGATGGAATCATATCAATTCACTAAATTTTTTCATCTTTCAAGCATTCTCACTCTTGAGATGCTGGATACACTATGGTGACCTGCATTGAGATCTTATCTCATAGCTATTGAGTCTAATCTTGATTCTACTCTAAGTTATTCTAATGATGGTGATGGCACATTACCTTTTCCTAAGATTTTTTCTCTTCCTACATGATGGAAATATGAGCCATATTTTGAGTTTTATAAGTTTGTTGGTCATTAAGCCAAGGATGATCAATAACATTAGATATTTCTAGCACAAGATAGGTTTTAGGTTCCACTCATACTACATAAATATGAATTTCAAATTTAGATACTCATAGACACATTTTTTATTTCAATGTCATGATCATGCATTCCTCTAATCATTGATAATTTATTCAAAAATACATCGATGCAATTCATCCAACAAAGACATAGTTTAATGATCATAATTTACCTCCTCCTAGGATACTTTGAGATCACATCCCTAAACATGGAGAGGTTTATTATCTTTATAATTAGTGTGATACACATCATATAGATAAGTGTAGATTTTTATAACATAATTTTCATGATTTACATGACCTAAACCATTACCTTCTCAGTAGCATACCTAGGGTCCTTGATGATTAAAAGCTAAGCCTACCCCACCTCCTTCATCATCCTAAACATTAGATGCTTTAGTCATATTTTAGCACTAATTCCTTACATCAGCTATCATTCACATGAAATTACATATGCAAATCCTTATTATTCTATCATACCCACTTTCTCGATAGAGATAGTGTGGTAGGAATTCTTCACATGAATCTCTGGAACCATGATATACATCCTAATTTAGACTGCAAATACATTAGGATGTATTTGATGTTATCAATGATGTATGACATGAAATCTATTAGTATTTATGAACACATTATTATGTTTCATCACATTATTATTCAAATTATCATGTGATTTAAACTTGATATTCCATTATTATATTTATAATGCATTCTTAATCTGATGATATTTCTATTTCACATCTTCGTATTTTCTTTAATTTTTTGAAACTAAATTTTTGTCTAAGTTTATTTTATCATTTTCACTTATTTTCCTTATCTTGGGATGATTTTTACTTACATGGATGTTTATGTTAGATCACTTTTTGAATAATATAATTATTTATATGACATGGCTCTTAGCCCTACCCTACACTATCCTATTTTTTATTATGATAAGCTAAAAAGTGTATTCATCATTGTATAATTTATTACACTGATATCTCATGATCCTCATTTATCCTCTATATCTCTCTCATTTTAAGCACACATATAGTTAGTCTTTAGATTGCATACTTACTTGTAGGTAAGATCAAGCATCTTAAAGTCAACACAGTCTTTAATTGCTTCTCTCTTATAATAAAAACATAATATTCTTTGTGTTCATCACTTATATCACCCATGTTTCATTCTTATTATTCTATAGAAAGGAGGAATTAAAAAATCCATAAAAATTCAAATCCAAATCATTAAAACAAAAGGCAAAAAATAATCAAAATTTAAAATCATGCCAAAATACATTATTTTTATTTGGCATATATCCTATTATAGCTGAAGATAAAACCCCAAAATTGGCCTCACGATAGATCTAAGGTCCATTGGGGTGATATAGGCTAGTAAATTGGGATAGGAGGTCTAATTATTATATCTAGTGCCACCTAATTTATCATGCAAGTACCCAATATTTGTGGTAGACCAAAGGCTCTATAAGAGGTCCTAAGGAATAGGGAACACATCATGGGAAGGTAGGCCTAGTTTATTTTTTCTATAAATAACCTTCATGAGATGATCCAATTAATTCATTTGTTATCCAACAAATTTTTGTCTACTAGTAAGAGTATCTTAAGTCTTTGTTGTCTAAAAAATAATCTTTATCCTTGCATATTTAATTAGTATGTCTCATGTCTACAAATGATTGTTGCAACACCTATGTAACCTTTTTTTATTACATTTTCCCATAATATGTATTTCAATATTTCCATTGATGAATATCACTTCATAGATGATTATACCTCTCTGGTTCTCCTTTTATGAGTTATAATGTAAGACCTTGGATACAACCAGACCTTCCTCAAAAAATTCCATTCTCTTTTATAAACAATTTCCATTTTTACACCTCATTGGTCCTCTTGTGAGTTTCAGTCTAAAACCTTGGATAAGACTAATCCTTCCTCAAAAATATAATTTTCTCCTATACAAAATACATGTCAAGTTTTGTCATAAAATAATTTTATTAATCTACATTATCAACTAACACAATGCAAAGTTTGGTTTATCACTCTTATTTCCTTGTTTTTGTTCATGTATTTCATATCATGATTATTCTCATGTCTTTTTTTACATTGATATTTATTATTAACATATACTTTTTTGAATATATTTGTTTAAATTGATATTTTTTATTTACATATCCTTATTTACATAGGTATTATTTGTTACTTTACATTACTTGGTATTTATTATTTACATTATTTTTATTATCTTATATTTCATTCACTTTTGATATCTCTTAAATGTGTTATATTTTAGTAATTTGGTTTCACATTTTTTATGTAATCATAACTATTATTTTAAAAAAAAATCATTTTCATTATTTTTAACCATGATTTTGTTCATATTTTATAGAAAAGGATAACACATACATCATACATTTTCTTGTATCATATATAAAGATCAACACATGCTATAAAGAAAATAAATACATCCATAACATCCACGAGTCATAAAAAAAAT
>JARHVA010000882.1:972500-1110000 GCA_037957365.1 Torreya grandis | reverse complement strand
TCTTAATTTTTCCTAACTACGTCAACCATGTACTCTACTACATCAACCACTCTATTTTATCTACTAAGTCTACCACCTTCAATGTAGTTAGCCACCCTATTTTTAAAGTAAGTTAGTCATTGTCAACACAATCAAACACCCTATTGTCAAACTAGGTTGGCCACTATTAATGCAATCAACCACCTTATTTTTAACTAAGTCAGCCACCTTCAACATAGTTAACTATCCTATTTTATAATTGAGTTGGCTAACTTCAACATAATTAGTCACCCTATTTTATAAATAAATTGGTGACCTCAAACATAGTCAACCACCCTATTTTCTAACTAGGTCGATCAAATGATACGCAGTCATCCACCTATTGAAACCTATCCCATTCAACTATGTCAGCCAAGATGACCCCTTTCAATTTACATGGATATTTTTAACTAGATCATCATTAATTCCCTAGACTTAATTTTTCACTTTTTGACTCCTCATCATTATTCATGATAATATATACTTTATTACTAATGTTTTCGAGGAAAATTTCATTGTACATATTTTCCACAACACCTACTTTTCTTAACCTAGTTCATTTTAATACCAAAATTCTAAAAAATTGTATTAAAAAAGCCTCATATTTGGACTATATTGGTAGTAACTATGATTTATCCTCTAGTTTGTCCTCCTCCTCACATCTAGGCCATCATCTATCTGATTGCTAATTTTGGTCAAACATAGCTCTAGTTTCCAAAATTAGTAAATGTAAAAATGAATAGTTAATTGCCTTTTTATAATAAAATTTTGAAAATTTTAACTTTGTAACTATTTACTAAAAAATTATGTATTTTTCTCATAAATTTACTTTTGTATACTCTTTTGGCAAACCAAAATAAGTTATGAAATCTTAATAAAATAGATATTTTTTATTATTAACCACATATTTTGTCAAATGTTTGAAATTTTATTTTATTTTTAAAGTTTGTTTCTTGTTCCACACACTAGATGCCTCTTTTATCTACTTCTCATGCAGATCCTACTCCACAAGAATAAGGCAAGTGAAGGTACATATTTATAAATTATTTATTTTAGTTTATTTTTTATTTTAAATACAATTTGTTATCTCAACATTGTGTGTTACTATGTTATTTCTCAAAGAACCATCCCATGTTACACCTACATGACACATGATAAGATTCAAGTTAGGCATATGTATACACATAATATTTTTAAACTTTATCATTTACTAATGCTTTCTATCTTACAAGAACTTATCATGTTTCAATCTCTCTAAGTGCACACCTAAAAGGGTGAACCAATAAATGGGAGGTAATACCATTAATTATTCACAATATTATTGGTTAATTCTACCATACCTAAACCTACTATCATTACCTAAGACCATAAATCTCTCTTATCCAACTCCCCAAACAAATAAACCCCATTTATCCATTTCTATAAAAAAAATATCCTTTCAAATATCCCCTAACTAAGAAAACACCCTCTTTTCCTACTAATTTAGTTTGATTGACCTTGTTATAAAAGTTAAATTGCACATTCTAGAACTAAGTTGGCCAGGATGACCTAGTTCAAGGCTTAATGATAATTTATTATTAAAACTAGGTTGTGTTGGCTGACCATGTTAGCTAAAATTATGGAAGGGTTAGGAATTATCCATCACCATAAATAAATGGCTCATTTCAATCCAATAGTTAGAAACATTCATTTTCATATTATTTCAACTCATAATTCTGCTACATCTACATTTGAAGGAACCATTACTTAAGGTTTGCCTTGGAGGTAAGATAACTTGTGTTGTGGGAAATATTAGATGCAAAGTAGGAGTATTTCATCTTAGATATTTTTTCTATAGTTTTATCCTTAAAAATCCATAAAAACCTTTTAAAAATAACCATTGTTCAAGGGATATATTGAGACTTGACATGTTCATCCAAAGGTAAGTATCTCTAACTTTTCTTATTTCATTTGATAGATAGATATAATTGAAAGTAATCAGTTTTGAATTTATAAATCCTCGCTTATATTACATATATAATTAAACATAGTATAATTATAGGTTTTCATTTTATTTCAATCTTAAACCTTAGGTGATCCAGGCCCCCATTTGCCTACCATGATCCCTTGATTATTTTTTTGTGTTATACCATCCCCCTTTATACCACAAGATTTGGTGAGAATTAAATTAGTTTTATTTTATGTATTATAAGACTTGGCTATGATTATTTAATTGTATTATTTGACTATAGGATTTTTAAATCTCTCCTTTAGTTTTATGTAATAATATATCCCTTAGTTAGGTTTAGTGAATCCAATTTGTTCATGCCTCCAATATAAAAGGTATCACAATAGATGTTATTTGATTACCTTCTCCAATATTAGATTTAATAAGTAGGATAAGTTGTAGATCCATATTAATCTATTTCATACACATTGTATCTCATAAAGATGTCAAAGTGGACTCATAATATCAAGGTCATGGTAGAATTAAAATTATTTAGGACCTTTAAGAACCTATGGGTATTTTTAGGGCTTACAATTTACTATCATAAGATTTATAAAAAATTATGGAAACATATCATCAAAACTAAAAAAAGTAATGAAGATTTAATTTTTCCATTAGAATGAGATAGCCACTAGGTAATTTGAGATGTTAAAGGAGGCCATGTGAAACACTTTGGTTCTAGCTACCCAAGATTTTTTTTAACATTTATTGTTAAAAGTGATGCCTTAGGGTATGGTATGGATGTATTAATTATGTAAGAGTGACACCCCATAACATTTAAGAGTCACCAAATAAAATTTAGTAATATGTCAAATCTTATATATTATAAGGAAAATATGGCTATGCTTCATGTAGTAAAAAAATAGAGACCATATCTAATGGGAGGAAAATTCAAGGTGAATAAAATTCATGATAGTGTGAAATACTTATTAGAGAAATGATTATCATTTAAAGAACCAAAAATGGGTCATAAATATATTGGGTTATGAATTTGAGATCATTTATAATAAAGTGAATCAAAAAGTAGTGGTTGATGCACTATCTAAAAAGTATGATTTCCTAGATACATTATTATGTACCATGTATATATTATAGGCATATTGTGTGGATGAGGCAATATCATAATGACATAGATACACAAAATATCATTCAGAATATCCAATAAGATCTGAGTATGTCAAATAAATATATATGGAAATGGGATGATTTATGGTATAAATATAGGTTATACCTATGAAAGAACTCAAATATTAAAAATAAAGATCATTTTGAGCTCCATACTTCTTTAGTAGGTGGGAAATATGGATTCTTTAATATTTATCATAGATTCAAACATAGTTTGTTTTGGGAAGGGATAAAAGGGGATATTAATACATTTTTGGTAGAGTTAATGGTGTGTCAAGAAATCAAGGGTAAGATAATTAAGACACCAAGTCCTATTCATCCCTTATATATTCTTAGCTAGAGGTGAGAGGATGTTTCCATGGGTTTCTTCATAGGATTGCCTAAATTTAAAAGGAAAACTATAATCATGGTGGTCATGAATATAATCACCAGATATGCCCATTTTTTGTGCTTTATCACATCTATTCATAGTAATTACATTAGCAACAACTTTTATGGTTATAATTTGGAAGCTACATGGGAAACCAAAAATTATAATAAGTAATCATGATCCTATATTTACTTGTAACTTTTAGAGTGGTTTATTCTCATGTTTGGGTAGTTATCCAACTCATATCTCATAACATCATTCCCAATTTGATGGGAAAACTAAGGTGGTAAATAATTTATTAAAGGGTTATCTCTATTGAATTGATTTAGATAAACAAGATAGATGGGTTCAATGGCTACCACTCACAAAATGGTGGTTTATCACTTAAATTCATACCTCATTCAAAATGTCTCCATTTTTAGAACTATATGGGAACCATCTACAATCAAAAACCTCATTATTGATGGTCCAACAAAAGGTTCAAGTAATTTAATAACATATTCAACATTAGTAGGATGTACTCTCTAGTCTCAGAGAAAACTTGGCAATGGCATAAACTACATGAATTAACAAGATAACCAACACCATAATGACATAAAATTTGAAGTAAAATATTGGGTTTTTTATGATCAAAACCATATAATAAAATATGCTTGGAGTAATAGAAAAAAGATAAAAATATTTAACCTAAGTATTATGGCCTTTATCAAGTCTTTACTAATATTGGTAGTGTAATATATTAACTAGAGTTAGCTCAGTCAAAATAATACATATGGTCTTGTATATTTCCCACTTGAATAAGGTCATTGGACATAAATTTTCCACCTAGAAAAAGTTACCAAATATTGGTGAAGAGGGAAAATACATTTTGGAACCTGATGAAATCCTTTATACATGTACTAAGATGTTGAAGATGAGGGTAATTACTGAGTATCTAATCAAGTGGAAGAATATAGATAGTGAAGATGTGACACTGAGGATGAATAATTTGTGCATAATCATCCAAATATTCTCAATTTTTGGGATAATATTAATTTTAAGGGGAGATTCATATTATTCTCTTAATCTATAGAATATGTTTGTATATGTGTGTTTGACTTGTTTCTAGCATAGCCTTTAATTAAGTCATATGGTCATTGATATAGCTTAATATTGGTAGTAGGGTTAGCCTAGGTTGTGTCTATAACATAATTAGAATATATGTATGAGGCAATGGTTAATATTTTATTATCATATTTCATGTTTTATTCTTATTTTAAGGTTATGAAGGTTTCCCCCTTGAAGTGGCTCATCATTTATTCAAGTATTTTACTCTTAATTCAATCAAATTGCAACACATTATTGTGATTGTACTTCATTGGTGAAGTAATTTCATTACACTTTACCTCAACTTCTAATTTTTATTGAATTTATCTCATTAAAACTTTCAACTGAGGCACATATATTACATACTTCTCATCCACCTCTCTCATAATTTATGATTCACACATCCAAATACTATTACAACCTTTCTATCAAAATCCCATGTAGGTCATTAACCTTTCTAGACCTCTCTCTTCAAAACTTTTTTCTCTATCCACCTATATAAGATGGAGAACACTCTATGCACACTCTACCCAATGTTCACTCAGTGAAGTATGTACCTTTGGTTCTCTACCCACCTACAAAAGATGGATAACACTCAACTCTCACTACACTCTAGCCTTAGCCTACCCATTCTTACTTAATGGAGGAAAAACTTCAACACTCTTTCACTCAACCGAAAAAAAATCATCAACTTTGATACTAATTGATATAGTATTATATACATGGTTAGGGGGTATAATGAAGGATAATATTTTCCCTACATCCTAAAATCCCCTAGAGTTAACATTAGGCATTTATTCATACAAACATGAGATACAAAAACATAAATAACCACTTTATTTATTTTTATGAGGAGTTATACAAATCAAAATACACACTCACTCACTTATCTCTCTAATTACAACACACCCAATAATCCCTCAATATACCAGGTTTAACTCTTTTCCCCTTTGTACTCTCTTAACAAGCACCCACACCCTCACCAAAATTATTATTTCACTCCAAAATTCCTCCTTTGAATCTTTCCTAGCATTTTCAATCTCGTGAGGTGATTTTTTGAATTCCCTTTGATTTTAGAAGTGCTAAAAATTAGCATTCAAAATTTTACAGGTCATTATCTCACTTGTGAAAATGTCATGGGAAAAACCACCACTTAATGTAGAGAGATAGTTTCATAACTATCATGACAATTTTGTAACCTACATTAATCAACTTTCCTCAATTTTATGAGTCCACTAAAATGTCATAGACTTCCATGAAACCTTCCTGGTCATATTCAAATAATATCATAGATGGTACACTTCCAATTGGGTCCATAATCACATGAACACACTAGTGGATATTTTTGGTTGATACGAGATTTATTTATCCCTAGGATGTTCCTGAATTACCATGTAACATCAAATGGCTTAAAATTTATCGAAGTAACAATTGATAATAACATTATAATATCCTCCTTCATAGGATAATTTCCAAAGAGGTAACCATTTTTACACAACCTACCAAGGACTTGCACCCACTATTATTGTTTTTATTGAGGAATATAGTTTTATTTGAATGAAAATATAGTTGGTTTAATGAAATTGAAAACTTACCAATGGAATGGAACTTGTTGATGCATGTTTTACAAAAAATTGAGGTTATGAAGGGGTTTTAATGAAAATTCTCCCATTTTATATTTTCTATAGGAAATCCAATGTACAAGTTACCTTATCCTTAAAAGAGATATGCATAAATCTAGGTTAGTAACTAAATATCCTATAATTAGTAAGATACACCTAGTATTTACAACTTAATTTAGGATTTATAAATAAAATAACAATAAAATAGAAGGAAATGATTTTTATAATAGTTTTTAATTTTTCCTTTTAATTTAAATAACTTACTAAAACTTAATGAAATTTATGGTTTATGAATAATACATGGAGATATGAATATGGTTGTGCACCACTCGAATCCAAAAAATGGGGAAACTTATTTTTGGCTTGGAAGAATAACCTACACTTATGAGGACAACTTGGACAATATTGATTAATAATAAAGATGGGTGGACTGCCTGATATAAGATCAGTTCCAAGAAGTGGTACACTTACTTTTAAGGATATCATTCCATTTTTTATGCAATCAAGTGGATAATACTAATAAATAAAATATAGATCTTGCTAAATATATTTAACAAGATAAATGCATATAGATTATTTAGGATAGATGGATAAGATAAACAAGATAACTAGATGTAGATGATCAAGATAAAAAGATATATATCTTTTTATTAATATTAATTTAAGCAATTAAAACAAGCTTGGGCTCTAAAATAGAATAATAAAAACACAAAGATTAATCGGTGATGATTCTACAAAATCAATGTCAATTCAGATGAATCAACGATGATTATGGATGGAATAAATCTAAGTGTAAGAGATTAAAGAGATATATTAAAGGATATAAGATGTTTTTAGATGGATAAGGATGTTCTATGGATGAAATGGATGTCTATTAAAGATAATAGGGCAAAATAAATAGAATAAACAAGAATAATAGAGATGCTAATAAAAACAAATAAACTTATCTGGACTATCCTACCATCATTCAATGGCGTTGAGATGGATATTTTGAATTCTAAGATTCTTGAAGGCTAAAAATGTCTTTATTTATAATCTAGCTTCCATGTAGCATCAATAACATAGGCAATGGGAATTTCATTAGCATTTCTCCAGTTAAAATCATGTCCTTTGAAAAAATCAATCTGTAGGTTTATATAATTGATGTCGATCTAAAAGAATCAGCATTGATCATGGGGGGATCTCTACCAATTTACCATATTTAGACTTAGGTGATATTTGTTGGCTTTCAACTGTGTGCTAAGCTTAGTAAATGTAACCTAAAGTTGTTGCGTGGGTTTTGGATTGTGAGGGAGGTTCTTAAAGATAATATTTACTTTGTTATAATGGATTTTTTTAGATATTTTATGATTATGGGTGGTTAAAATAATTACAATAGTAATTATTAAAAGTAATTACCATAGGTGAAACATGTAGTATATACATAAAATAAAAAATAAGTTATATTACCATAAGCATATGATTAAATTTACATATAGACATTTACTTCTTTATACTTTAAGTTATATATATATATATATATATATATATATATATATATATATATATATATATATATATATATATATATATATTGTCATGTCCCCTTTTTCGTGGACATTGACAGGATTGATGATTAGCCTATTATGCGACCTTCGTAGGCTGATTGGATGGATAGAGGGTCATGATGGAGATTGGCTTGGCTTTGATTTACAGAATTCCTATAGTTGGCTCTCATTCAAGTTATTTCAAACACATTGGACTGAGCTCCTATTATTTAGGGATATTTGACATATAGCAGAGCACCCTTATTTTGATATGGTCATGTGCAGAATCACTCCCTAGTTCACTAGCTTCAGACGGTTCGAGTATCTGACATGTATTGAGGGAGATATTAATATTTGATTGATTTAATCAAATATTAATTATTTGGTCTAATTTTAAATTAGATATTAATTATTTATTTATTTGGTCTAATTTTAAATTAGACATTAATTAATTATTAATTATTAATTAATTGGTCTAATTTTAAGACCCAAATTCTAATTTAAGAAGCCCAAGTTCTAATTTGAGGAATTCTAATTTTAGAACCCCAAGTTCTAATTTGAGGAAATCTAATTTTAGCAAGCACACCTTTGGAAGGGTATAAGAGTTTCTCATGGGAGAGAGTTGAGGTATGATTTGATTATTGATTTTGATATTGAAGAATTCTTCTGTGAAGACTGAGCCAAGGGTTCCAGGATTCCATTTGTAGTGGAGAACGTCAACTCATCATTGTGTACGATTCAGAGGCTGTGAAATATCAGCTGATCTATTGCCGATTTGAGAGATAGCTTCATACAGAAGTTATCACAGAGGTTTACAGATTTGAGAGGTAACTTCATACAGAAGTTGTCACAAAGCTTTTCATGGATTTATTTCATTATGTTTTTTATTCAGATATTGCACAGATAAAGATCTTCTCTATTAGAGCCGTCCCAGATTTGCAAAAGATCAGATTTTGAGATGATATTTGTATTCGTTTATATGTGTGCCAGAGATTCATTATTGTAATCATTCTGAAGAATAATAAGAGCACTAATTTGCCAGTTAAGTGAATTACTATGGTTTATTTATTATTTGAATTTATCTTGCAAAATCGTATCTTATTTCATGCAAAAGTAAAATATAGTGAAACATTCAGAAAAATATCAGGTTTCAGAATTGAAGAGAAACGGGGATATTACAGTGGTATCAGAGCTTTATCCTACTAGCCTGAGGAGATTGTTTCTTTATTTAGTTTTCAATTTAGAAAATTATACAGATAGAGCTTTCCAGCATTGGCAGAATATTTATTGAGCTACAGCCAGCCTACAGGGTGTACTCTATTCTTATTCGTTGTTGTACGGATTTCGTATAGATCTGTACTAGGCCATACAGGTAGAAAAAGGGGCCGGGGGTTACAGTGGTTCTCACACAAATTATATTCAGAAAAAAGACAAATAAAATTCCAAGGATAGAGGTACAGCCACGAGCTGCCAAAAAAAAAAAAAAAAGATCCGAAATTGCAAGGAAAGACAGTGATAAGGACACAAAGGAAAAATTGTATGCATGCTTCGATATAGATGCGAACGGGATCTTGAAGGTGTCAGTAGAGGACAGCCAGCAAGGCACCCAGGAAGAGGTGCACAGTAGTCAACACAGCTGGCACAAGTACATTTTTTTGGCACAGTCAATTTGGCAAACGCAGTTAGACAGGTCGTGCGGGTAGGCTGACAGCCAGCTAGCAGCCATCAGGGAGGATTTCACAGATAAGAGGGGTGAGTATGCATCATGGAATTCAAAAAAAAAACTTGAAGCATAGCCAGATAAAGAAAAGTGCAGCAGTCATAATTCTTCAGCAAAGCCATTTGAAAACACAACAGGAGGAGCAACCAGCATGGACCAGCAGCAGCAGTAGCTACAGGGCATTCAATTGAGAGCCAGCTGTATCAAAAGGAGAACAAAGCAGCTGAGCCGCAGCAGTTCATGTAGAAAGGCTGACTTTTTTCCTCCTTCTTTGACTGTCTTGCGCAGATCGCAGAGTCTTGCAAATATTAATCCGGCTGATATTTGTAATACTTTATACGCATGCATAATAGTGCTTACATCACAAATCCGTGGTCAACCGCTCCTTGCATCATGCAACTCTAGTTCTCTTCTTTCTTTGCAAGACATGCAAACGATGTCCTTTTAAAATTAGCTAATTTTTAGTTATTATTTTTTTTTAAGTCGCTATTTTATTTTTCTGTGAGTTATTTTTCACCTGAGTACACATAAGGGAATCGGCTAGTAAATCATGTGTACTTCAAGTACTCAGAAACAGTGGGACAATGATATGAAGATGCTGAAACAAAGTTTGAACCAGTTGGTTAAAACCCAGAGGAGGATGAATGAAATTCTCTCAGATCCTACATTTGAAGCCAAATTAGTTCAGCGTATGGCATCCGTTGTTAAAGGGTCCAGGCAAAAGCTTTGCTTATACTGCAAATGTCCATATGATGCCAATCACGATTGTCATTTGAGGCCTAAGGGCAAGGGACATCGTATAATATGGGCATATTGTGAGGATTCGAAATCAAAAGATTTCGAACAGCGGGATAGTTCTGAGGAGTTAGAGGCAGAGGCTTCAGAGCCTAAGATAAAGGCAACAAAGGTGGCTCACCAAGATTCTAACAGACATGTGGTCGAGCTTAGTCATGAGTATTTGGACTCTCAGTTAGTTGTAGAGGATGAGGGAGCAGGAGATGGTGATGATGAGATAGTTTTAGCAACAGCCTCTTCAGAGTTAGATGAGGATGAGTCCAATGTTTGCACTCATAGTGTAGAGGTGTACACAGATGTTAGTATAATGAGTGTTGATGATCTCTCAAATATGGCAGAGATTGTAGCAGAGTCCTAGGATCCGATTATTGCAGATGACACCCAGGAGAATGCAGTGGATAGTTTTGAGGACTTAGTTTCACCGACAGTTTCTTTCGATACGGAGGAGTTAGACCGTGATGCTATAGTTTTTGATGCTTTGTATGTTGATATGAGCTTTGGAGTTGATTCACAGAGTATGGATGGTAGTACTCCAGAGATCAGTGATTTTGAGTCTACTATTTTGGACCATGCATCAGAGGAGGATTATAGGAGACAATTTAGCCAGTGCCATCATGTGACCAGCCAGTTGAGAGTAGGTGAGAGAGATATCACTACCGCTTGTGAGCATTTTGATGCTGCTCGTCAGTTGTTAGTAGTTTATGGATGGGGTTCTCCTACTAACATCGAGCAGGGAGGTAGTTATTTGTCCTTGACAGAGATCCACTCTTTATGGGAGGCTATCCAGATTCTGAGATAGGATTATATGCAGTTGGTCACCGACAGAGATTATCTTATGGAGTGGGGTAGCATAGCATATGATGCATTGTTGGTCGAGGAAGATAAGGTGAGTGAGCTTACTCAGCAGCTAGAGGTGACTTCTGAGATTGTTGAGACTACGCAGTTAGCTTATGAGGAGTCACAATTTCATTTGGCTGAGATGACCATGGAGTTAGAGCATTTACGGTCTTCACCAGCCCCAGACTCAGAGGTTAGTACATTGAGTGTTGTTGGTGAGCACATTCCTATAGTTGTAACTGAGGAACATGTTGTTGAGGTTGACACACCGGTTCAAGATTTGGGAGTACCTGGTTCTGATGAGTTTGGGATACCTCTCTAGATTGATTCTTCTCACACAGATGACAGTGTGGTCCAGTTGATTGTGCCACCTTTACAGAGAGATCAGTTGTGGTGTGTGGGGGAGTACGTTGATGCTTCCACATATAATTTTTACTGCACGGAGTCATTCATGGAGTATTTGCTGGATAGTGAAAGTGTTCATCTGGATTTGCATAGGGTGATAGAAGGTGTTCTCATCCAAGGTACTGGTGCTATTAGCAGATTGGGTGGGGAGATTATAGGGATCCTATCTACTATGCTACCTCACAAGGATTTTGAGGTGGGGTATGCTCATTATTCTTCTTTTGACCCAGAGAGAGAATATTTGATTTCACACAGGTGTAGATCGGCTCCAGTTTCTTACCATCCATTATGGGATGGATTAACATCATCTCTTGCAGATGGAATTGGCAGTTTGAGTTGTTCATTCTACTTGGGTTATGATGCTTCGAGAGTTTGGTTCTCATGTGTTCTTGACTATGGCAGTTGTGCTCTTAGAGTTTGGTTGAGTTGCATTTGCCAATTTGATTATGGGTTTCTCTTTGTTCTACTTCTGATGATATTCTAGGTACTTGCATTGATTTACAGTAGTGCAGAGCATAATTACATTTGGGATCCAGGTGGATCGAGTGGTTCATTTTTCCGAGATTGCTTGGGGACAAGCAATTTTTGGAGGGGCGGATTGTCATGTCCCCTTTTTTGTGGACATTGATAGGCTTGATGATTAGCCTATTATGCGACCTTTGTAGGCTGATTGGATGGATAGAGGGTCATGATGGAGATTGGCTTGGCTTTGATTTACAGAATTCTTATAGTTGGCTCTCATTTAGGTTATTTCAGACACATTAGACTGAGCTCCTATTATTTAGGGATATTTGACATACAATGGAGCACTCTTGTTTTGATATGGTCATGTGCAGAATCACTCCCTGGTTCACTAGCTTCAGACGGTTCGAGTATCCGACATGTATTGAGGGAGATATTAATATTTGATTGATTTAATCAAATATTAATTATTTGGTCTAATTTTAAATTAGATATTAATTAATTATTTATTTGGTCTAATTTTAAATTAGACATTAATTAATTATTAATTATTAATTATTTGGTCTAATTTTAAATTAGACATTAATTAATTATTAATTATTAATTAATTGGTCTAATTTTAAGACCCAAATTCTAATTTAAGAAGCCCAAGTTCTAATTTGAGGAATTCTAATTTTAGAACCCCAAGTTCTAATTTGAGGAAATCTAATTTTAGCAAGCACACCTTTGGAAGGGTATAAGAGTTTCTCATGGGAGAGAGTTGAGGTATGATTTGATTATTGATTTTGATATTGAAGAATTCTTCTGTGAAGACTGAGCCAAGGGTTCCAGGATTCCATTTGCAGTGGAGAACATCAACTCTTCATTGTGTGCGATTCAGAGGCTGTGAAATATCAGCTGATCTATTGCCGATTTGAGAGATAGCTTCATACAAAAGTTATCACAGAGGTTTACAGATTTGAGAGGTAACTTCATACAGAAGTTGTCACAGAGCTTTTCACAGATTTATTTCATTATGTTTTTTATTCAGATATTGCACAGATAAAGATCTTCTCTATTAGAGCCGTCCCAGATTTGCAAAAGATCAGATTTTGAGACGATATTTGTATTCGTTTATATGTGTGCCAGAGATTCATTATTGTAATCATTTTGAAGAATAATAAGAGCACTGATTTGCCAGTTAAGTGATTTACTGTGGTTTATTTATTATTTGAATTTATCTTGCAAAATCGTATCTTATTTCATGCAAAAGTAAAATATAGTGAAACAGTCAGAAAAATATCAGGTTTCAGAATTGAAGAGAAACGGGGATATTACATATATATATATATATATATATATATATACATATATATATATATATACATATATATATATATATATATACTTTCAGGGTGTTTGAGAGGGGTTTCAGACCTCTAAGAGTTACGATGCAAATTATATATTTTGGAGGATTCTACCATATTTCAGACTTAACCTATTTTAGGATTTCAGGATATTAGACTCAGCCACAATGCACATGTCATAAGAGACTTATGGTGCATAACTCTAATGTATATAATGATTATCATTAATTTTCATACAATAAAATCCAAATTTTATTATATTGACCATAAAATAATTGTATCATATTTATATCCTAAAAATAAGATAAATACTCTTCAAAAATCATATTTTATTTTGATACTTGGATATCTCTTTGAAAAAATAAACCAAATTTTTATAATCCTATCAAGAAGCCAAACTTATAAAAATTGGTGTCACTTTAAATTATGAATATTATGGAATTAAATAACAAATACAATACCCACAAGTTTTCAAAGATTTACTAACCAACAACCAAATACCATTAGTTCAAATGTTCACTAGTTAACAAGACAAAATCCAATTTTTCAGTTTTGTTAATCTCTTAACAAAAAATAACATGCGCTTAAATTTGATATAAAATAATGAAACACATATCAAAAGAAACTTAAAAAATAAAGATACAACAAATTAAAAATATAAATATGATTTGAGATAAGAACTGATATTATTTTATCTATTCCTCAACATTTTTTTTGCGGGAACATAAAGAGAAAGTAAATATCTTAGAGATATTCCTAATTGAAATTGTATTGACATCATAAGTAATGAAATATAAAATTTAAATCTTTGTTAGATTATCTACTAGTTATGTCCTTTTTTCCTCATTTGTTTTTGACAATCATAGATTACGGCCTTTTATATCCAAGGTGTTTAAATCATTTCAAATATTCACTAATATTGAATGACACTTGGATATTTAGGCCATTGATTTATTTAAAAAAAACTAAGATACCCCTCAATGAATTTACATTTAATAAAGTACCAAATTTATGAAATCGCTCCTAAATGTAATCCATGTCCACCAAACAACTTATTCCAATCACTTTATTACCTTTAAAATTCCCATTTTTACCTCTGAGATTGAATTTAGAACATATTCTATTGGCACATGCATAGGTTCCACCTTTGTATCCATAAAAATGACATAATATTTGATTTGATATTATTGAATTCACTGCTAGCTGGTGACCTCAACATTATCTACATTTGACATTTTTTTGAACTTGTTCTTGAAATATTCCTAAGTTATCTATGCCCTAGTTCCATATTGAAAATTAATAATTAAAAATAAAGACAATATCTCATGGGATTTTGTTGTGAAGGACTTGAGTGATTCAATAATTTCTCATGTCTTTATTATGACCTCTTCTAATCCATGTAGGTAATAATTCACATAATTAATAGCCATTTATGACTTTAAATTTTTTGAATTCAATCTAAATACTTTGAGTTTATTACCTATGATATCTATAATTTTTCTATTTCTAAAAATTTATTTTGTTCTCCCCTCATATATTTCTACATTGTCTTGACCTGGGAAAAATGTTTTCACAAGTATAAAAATACTATAAATAATTTAATAAAATTGAGATATATATTAAATAAGGACTTACAAAATGATATTTTCACCACTACCAAATCCTATGATCTCCCTCTTACGTGCCTTAATTATACTTCTAGGTTAATAATTCTGTTCTTATACAATTAATAATCTTCTATCACCTTAAGAAGAACCACATCATTTAAGGTTTTAAAAATAGAGAGGGTGGTTGGATTTTGACCTTGATTAGAACATCCATAACTTGGGTTTGATTAGTGATAATATATTCCCCCCATGTATCTATTTTATTCCTAATGACTAACTTTATTTTCATGTTATCATATCTTGAGTCTAGTTTAGGATCTTCTATTACAACCATATCTACATTTTATTTTCTTCACTTTTAAAATTCAATTTTTATTTACAAATATATTAGTAAGGTCTTAGGAGACCCTACTTGATGTTTTGAACATCTTTAGGAGAAATAAAAGGTAGTGTATACCATGGAGATGAAATTGTGTGGACACTAGATTTGCATTATATAGCACCTTAGTCTTATACACTTGGAGAATACATATCATGTGTATACCTTTAGCTTCTAGACCTTCCTACTGCCAAAAAGATCACATACACTATATCTTTGTGCCAAATTTATTATCTCTTAGTTTATCTAGTGTTATTTTAATGAACAATACTTATATTATGCTTTAAATGTTATAAACTAGCTTATTATCATCATCGACAAGTTTTGGACCTATACCTGTTTTCCAACATCCTAGACACTTACATCCTAATTAGACACCTATGTTGACACAAGTTTCATATTCCAATGCAAGTGTCAAGTGACCTAAAATCATCAAGTTTACAAATGAAACATATACCTATGGTTATCCTAAGTGAGTTAATGCTATATATTTTCAAAAGGGATTGGTATTTATATAAGATAAACCCTCATTCAGTTAAAACCTAGCACATACCTAACAACACATAAGATAACTTGTAAAAATAATTAAATTAAGCATTCAAATGAGAAATATTCCCTATTTCCATATCAATCACAAAGTCAATACATCTATATGTCTAAAGTATTGAAGGAGTAGCCCATGAATCATATTTTCCAAGTTACTAGCTAAGTCACTATTATACTTGATTTTCATATATTTAACCCTTGTGCACACACAAGATGACACATTAGGGGAGAAATACATCATTTTGAAGCCCCATTTAGAGTAGTGGATATGTAGGTAACATTTATTGACATAGGGGTTTTTGGGGTTAGCTCAACACCATGTGCCTACTAAACCATTTTTCCCGTAGCCACTATGAAGATGAAGAACTAGGGTTTTTTTATTTGAAAATATATGATGGTTCATGATATATAACTAAGCACACCAAAGTGATTGTGACATAAAACCTAGAATATATAAGGTGGTTTCATTTATATCTAATAGGTATTATGTACTGGACATCTACATCCAAGTCATGCATAAGCATCGATGCAACCATCTAAGTTTAAAACAAGTGTTAGAGGCTATAGAGGCCATTTTTTTAGAATTTGATGATTGATTTAGGACACTGATCCAGTCTATTCATAACTTGTTCTATATCAGATCTAAATACACATAGTTGTCTAAAATAGTACTCTTATTTTCATTTAATTTTTATATCAATCAATAACTGTACTTATTATTTTTAGCATATTTCAGTATTTAAATTTAGAATATTGTTTATCTAAGTTTGAAATCAACTGGATTGTTATAGATATGTTTATCACCCTTGCACTTATTTATTTATATATTATTAAACCTATACTATATTAACCATAGCAATTTAGGGTTAAACATTTGGTGAACTTAATTAATATGAATGTAATTTTGTTTGCTTCTTAGGGTTTTCAACCAACTAGGGTTTTATATTGTTATACTTTTTTATTTTTTGCTTTTCCTAAAAAATCTATTTTAGATTCCTTAAAAAATTAGCTAATCACTTTATATTTCTTGTTATTTATTTGGCACTTTGTGATGACCCTGACTTATGGTTATAAAACCCTAGTTGACCTAGGTTTTCTTGATTACCATATTATAAATTTTGATTGTTGAGTTCAAAGTGTTAAAAATTCAAAAAATAGAATTTCCTTGTTCCTAAGCAACATGATCAATATGGATACATCTCTTAGTTATTTTATTATCTAATACATAGTGATATCTACTAATTGTTATTCTTCATGCATGATAAAATCAATTAAAATCAAAAGAAGTAACCAACTTGATCAATATAAAGAGAGGGTTTACAAATAAAACCAGAATTCATTCTCTTTCTAACTCTTATTAAACTAATATTGAACCTCTTCCTCATAACCCTAAGGATGGTGATAACTACCATCCCTCTAACTAGGTCCAATATATCACCTTTTAAAGGGGTAAGATGGCTCAGTCTATGGTTTTAAATGAGGGTAATCAATATACCCTTCCTAAAACCCTTCCACCTCCCACATCTCCTTTAAAGGGGTTGTGTATGCATATTCCATCTAAAACACCTAGGGTTTATGCTTTTGAAGCACTAAAATATGAAATCATCCTTATGAGTGATAGAACATTTAATGTCTAAGAGGGATAGTTTATAACTTTAGCATAATTTGGTGTATAATTAAATAATAATCCTTTATTATTTATTAACATGAGGTGAAAAAATCATGTAAATAAATAATAATGGTTGATTATTTACCAATTAAATTAAATGATTCTCATGATGGTTGGACTTGTTGGTTAAAACAATCACCTCCCTTAATTCACATTATAAATAATTGTTTACTTCTATTGTGAAATACACTTTATAATTCAGGAAACTTGATGTGACCTTAGTGAATTTGATATTTGTGTGGAAAATATTTTACAAATATTCTATGAAGGCTTATCTGAAGAAGTGATAAGCAAGAAGGCTTTGTATTGGGGTGTAGAGTTTCTCAATTATATTAATATCATATTTTTGGGTTTTTTTTACCTTTCAAGGTTTTCTCACATTAAATAATTGTCACTACATTCAATGATCACTATGCTTTGTCATAATTTACATTCTAGATCTTGTTATCTATTACATTAATTACATATTATATTCCACATGAAATTTATAATGGTATCGTAGCCCATGGGATGTATTTGATTGGCAAGTATATTGTTAGCACCATATATATATATATATATATATATATATATATATATATATTCAAATTCAAAGAATATTTCTATTATTTTACAAGCATGTTTTGGCTTGGTATGGCATAGAAGGAGGGATGATTCTATTTGATCTCTACTAAGGCATGTCTATCTATTGTTTTATCATCTGAACCTTCATTCAAGCATTATAAAATCCTCTCAAGAAACTATTATTCAATTTTTTGAAGTCTTTTACTACTTGGGCAAGGTTGTATGGCCCTAAAGATTTGGAATTTTCTAAAATCCATTTTTAGCTACAAAAGTGTTTTTTTAGCTTCTAGTTGCATCACAATGAAGTTTCAAGGCATGTGATAAAGTTTTAGACCATGAAACAGAGTTTTTAAGCATCTGTTATTCTTTCTTAGCCACTTAGGCACCATAGTATAGCCTAGGTAATTGGAAATGTTGAATTTTCATCTAAATTTTAATTTTTAAGATCTATCTACCTTGTTTCAATTTTTTATGAAGATTGGTAAATGTTGCAGGTCTCTAGTGGCTTATATAATTTTCACATGAGCACTAATGCATCTAAAATTTTTACATACCAATTCCATGAAGCTACATGTATGAATTTTGTTTCATAGAGTTTGAAAAATTATTTCAATAATAATTTATTTATTAAATATTTATTTTTCATAAGTGGACCCCACCTTATTTTAATCTTTTTTTAAAAAGTTAGAAATAGTTATATTGATTTAATTTTCAAATTACATGCATGTATTTATTCTATAAATATTATTCTATGTATGTAAATCATCAACTAGTCTCCTAAAAGGGTTGGCAGCCCTCATTTTGCTAAAAGCTTGTAACTAGGGTGGTCTAGTGTTTAAAACCCCATAAAATTGCTTATTTAAATTAATTAAATTTATTTTTTTAATTTTCTTTCCAAACTTCTCATGTGTAAACCCTTCTCTAGTGTCATTTTATTTTGTAACATTTGACATAGTGAACCTCTTGTCAACCATAGTCATGTAAATAGTTACTTTATAGGTTTTTTCAGATTTTAAATGCATTTATGTGGTCCATTTTTTATTTGTATTCCTCTTATTATATTTTTTACACCTTTTTCATAGTGTTTAGATAGTTTTTCTATGCATGACACTTGCAACACATAAATTAGTGCATTTTGCTTCAATTTTTTTCACATTATTTAGCATATATTTGAACAAATATTACTTGTTTACACTTGTAATTTTGTTTAATATCAAATAAAGTTAAATTTTACACTATAAAAGGGTTTATTTTTAAGCATTTTATAGTTCTATATTGTCATTCTTAAAGGGAAGCTATGGCTTAACTTAACTTTGTATTAGATAAATCTAAAATGCTTAATGGATCAAACTATAATATATGGAAAATAAATGTTAAAGTATATTTTATGGCCTTAATTTTTTGAAACATTATTGTTGGGATGAAAAAATCCCCATTAAGACAACATGTTACTCCTGAGTTTTCAAATGCATTTAAATAGAAAACACAAAAAATAATATTGATTATATTGTAGAGTGTTAATGATGAATCCCTACTCCATATTGGTAATCAATATTCCCACAACGATGCTTGGAAACTCTTTGAGTGTATTCATGAGGGGACTTGTCTCTCTAAGATCATTCATTTGATCCTTGAATCACTTACTACACCTATGAAAGTTGATGAAAATTTTGTTAACTTTTTTTTCTAAAATTATGAATATTAAAGCTCAGGTAGATGGTTGTAACTATAAATTAATTTAATATTAATTTTTATATTTCATTATTCATCTTAATATTCATGAAAAAATCATAATTTTATTTTAATTTTGAATTCAAAGTACCAAACAAAGTAAGATATCCCTGGCCTCACAACCCTATCAAATCTTATAATTTAAGAAGATAAAGTGATGTCTAATTTTTATTCTAAAGATATTGTCACTTAGGAACTTCTCTCTCTCATATATATTTTTGAGAACAATAAAAACCAAAAATCTGACCCTAATTCTGTTAATGGCAAAAATAAGAATAAGAAATTTAGTAATAAGAATCATAAACCTAAGTTTAATGGGAATTGTAATCTATATGGTAAATTTGGTCATAAAAGGGAAAATTGTTATAAAGACAAAGATAGAACTAATAAAAAACCCCTAAAAATAAAAAAGGAAATGAATATAATCAAAACCATTAGAAGAACCACAATCAAAATAATAATCAGTAACAAAATTCTAATGTTATTACTTTATATGTTGTATTATTTTGTTCTAATGAGAATGAATGGATTTTAGATAACGGAACATCATACCATATGAATTACTTATCTTATCTTTTATCTGATACTAGAGATATTTCTAAAAAATATCTATTTATGAGATAATTCATATTTAGAATCAACTAAGAAATGAAAGGAAAAATTTGTAAGTGTTATTAATAATGATGTTTTCTATGTGCCTAAGTTTAAGAAGAATTTGTCAACTTGTTCTCAACTTATGAATAATAAATTAATTTTAACTTTTCTTAAAATATGACTGGTCCATTATAAATTAATTTAGTTCTATGATTTCTAAAGGTGTTCAAAAGAATGGTTTATATATTTTATCTACTTCTTATGCTTTTTGTCTTTCATTCCATAATAATAATGAATCTCAATTATGGCATATGATGAGGCCACCAATTGTTATATTTTATAGCCTCATCCATCCCTATTTATCTATCTTTTTCCTATGCAAATCCCTATAACCATCCATGACTCATGCAAATGAATGGATAAATTAATGGTTTTATGTGTGCATTGATGTATACATATTATGTTATGAATCAATGATGTTTTTTATTTGATTAGATTATACTTGTGTAACCTTATTTAAAAAACATTTAAAGGGTAGAATAAGACAACATGAAACTTTTTTGGGCATAAAACTTATAGAGAAGCCCACAACAAAAAAGGATTCGAACCCATAATAATGACCAAGCTATTGGCTTCCACCTATAGGTTGCCCATAGCAACTGATGGCTTATACCTATAGGTTATCCATAGCAACTACAAGATTTCACCTATAGATTGCCCATAGTAATTGTTGGATTTCACCTATAAGAGCCCACAAGCACTACATAAAACAAAACTATTATTGTGATAAGATGTAATTGGCTCTTAAGGACACATCCAATTGTCTTAGAAACTAAGTATATGATTGAAAAGTATCCTCCATAACAATTATATGAACCCATCACATGAAAATAATCTTGGATGTGCTACCAAAATATGAGTAAGTTAAGGATAATGGAAAGGAGAAAAATAAGTAAAATAGTAAACCAATATATATTGTCCTTAAGCCATTCAGGACCAAAATAAGTAACTTTTAGTTACTAACCACCTAAAAGTTGATTAGGTCAGTTGTAAAGTATTTATACCTTTCCTAGTTTAGTGTTATTAGTTAGAGCTAATAATCTACCTTATGTATTTAATGGTAGAACCTAGATTAGATTAGGGGTTGAAGAATAATGATAAGAGAATTGTAGAAGTAATTGCGTTTTGATTTTTTGGAATATTGTAATCTTCTGTAACAATCTTTAACTAGTAAAGATCTGAGTAATGACAAGGTTGATTTTGTAAGAAGTTTTTGTAAGTCTCTCAAAGAAGGATTAGAACTCAATTCTAAACAAGGAAGGGCCCCCTTGGAAGGAGTTGTAGTGAATATCTTGACCCTTTTTAGATTACGTGTGTTGTGTGAGTTGATTTTATTATTAGTTTGATTATAAAGTGTAATGTATATGTGATTCATAAGTGTGAAGAATTTTTACATTTTTATTATAATAATTTCCTAGTATAACTATATAATGAAATCAGTATAAGTTCATTTTACTAAAACTAGTAAGAATGATAATATATAGATCAATAATGCATTATAGTGTTGATATCCTTAAAAATCCTACATACCCTAGGTTGATAATTAATGTTAATCAGACTCAAGAATATGGTATTAGCTAGGTAATAATTATGACCAACATTTAGGTGATGTTACCAGGGAGGGTGTCAATTATTGATTTTTAAGATTAATTATTGCTTTCTAGAATAGTTTTCTTTCCCTAATTTCTAGAGTAATTTTACATATTTAATTTCCTACTTTCTAGAGTAATTTTTCTATTTTCATTTCTTGATTTTTAGAGTAATTTTACTTCTTTTGTTTTCTACTTTGTAGAGTAATTTTCCTGCTTTCTAGAATAATTTTACTTCTTTCAATTCCTTCTTTCTAGAGTAATTTTTCTTCTTTCATTAGATAAATTTATTGCTTTCTAGAGACAAAATTTCAATTCTTTTTATTTTGATTTTTGCATTCCTTCATTTTTTTCTCATTTTGGAACAACCCCCTAAAATTCAAAAACATTAAAAAAAACAACTAACCCTGTGCAAGAAGGGATAGAATAGCTGAAGGAGTGGCATAATGTTTATGTAGAGAGAAAGAGATTATTGAGGGATATTCTTGCCAAACAAGCTATGTTTTTCTACTAGAAAAGAACCAAAAGTACCTATAACAACTAAGAAGGAAACACTAAAAACCAAAGGAGGTAGCTTGTAGAAGAATTACTATCATATTTTAAAGAGGAAATAGAAGCAGAGAAAGCATTAGCTGAGTTGATAAGAATAAACAAGGGAGAGTAACTACATGAACCAAACACTCTAGAAAGTAACATCAAATTAGCATTCCATCAAGGTTTTCTTGAGAAAATAAAAAAAAGCTCTAGATAGTCTTCAAGCTTTTCATCTAGTAAAAAGACTACATATCAATAGATAAATGTCTACTATCATGTTGACCAAGGGACTGATACAAAATTTGAGGATGTGATCTTGAGTAACTTTGGTATTCATATCCCAAGAAAATCCATCATGAATGGAAAAGGAGAATTTATAGATGACAATAGGGCTTTAGATAATTATTTTTGAATTTCTTATGCTAGATTCAATGGATGTAACACAAATGAAAAATAGCCTACCCTCAGCCTTGTCTAATTTCATAGGTACATTATCAAAAGACCCAAACGCATCTTTGTTCAAAATTGATATACTCTATAGAAGTTATGACTATAGGCAAGATGCATAAAAATTGAAACTTTTTTCTACCACCCTCAAAGACTCAACATTTTGTTGGTTCATGGGACTAGGTGGTAATTCAATCCATAATTGGGAAGATATGAAAAATAAATTTTTGTCTAAGTATCAGCAATATGGACAAGGAAGAAATTATAGAATAAATAACATCTTCAGGATTACTCAAGAAAGGGATGAATCTTTGGAAGACTATGTTGAACGGTTCATGTTCAGTGTACAAAAATTCAAGTAAAGTGTACTAGGAGAAGAACCTCTAAAAATCATCTTCCTAAAATGAGTTAGACAAGATTTTTTAGAATCCTTAGACCTAATGAGTGGGGGAGATATCTTCCACCTACCATTCACATACATCAAGGAGTTGAGAAAGAATTATTCCAAGTCTACCATAAACAAAATCAATGACAACAAGCTTCCACTGGTAGTTTCAAGTGGCTTATCAAAGTCTAAAGTTAGTAACCTATTACAATAAATGAAATAAGATATCATTAGTCACTTGGCCACCGAAATAGATAGCCTACACTGAAGGCAAAAGCAAGTATTTGTGGATCAATATTTGACCATCTATTATTTGGATTGTAAGAAGAAGAAAATAGATTATAGGTGTCACAAGGTTCGAGCTAAAGTAGCTAACATTACATATAAAGAACTAGAAATAGTATAGACACACATTATAGGAGGAGATGGAGACTAGGTTTTCTATGTTGTATAAATAAATCCATGGGTTAAATGAACATCTTATCCACGTATGGGAAAAAATCCACTTTTTATAAAAACTACCTCTTTTAATTCACAATTTGTAAATACTACTCCCAATTAGACTAGTCCATGGATGAACATCCCACCTCCTAATTCTAGCTAGCAACCACCTCAAACAAGCTACCCCTTCACCTCTTGATATCCTTCAAAAAATATATCCCCATCTTGGATACAATCTTGGAAACCACCCTAAGGCCCACCTTTCACAAACTAATGACAACATATCTAGACACCCAATCAACCCTAGGGAAACCATCAAGAAGGATTCTGTTCATAGAAGTAACAATAACCTCTTAATCTTATGCCTAATACACAAGCTACACTCAAGCCTAATCAGATCCCTACCCTCATATAGAATCTTATAAATAAGTTGGTATAACCAACATTTAATACTAAACCTATCTAGTATCTAGCATATATGGTGAACATCAATGAAGTTCACCTACATTAAAGAAGAGATCTACCACCCCCAACCCCACCCATAATAATGGATACAACTCAGGAAACTCTAAAAGCTCATGCTAATCCACCTTAATCATCACAAAAAAAAATTAAACTAGTAAATAAAGTATTTAATGAATCAACCCCATGATTTTTAGAACATCTTATCCTTTAATTCCACACACCTGAGCTTGAATTTCATTTCATAAGTCAACTTAAGAATCTCTATGTTAAAATCCCTCTCTTCTAGGCCATCAAGGATGTGCCCATATATTCCAAGGCTATAAGAGACCTCTATCTACACAAACCTAGATATAAAAAGGATCCCAATACAGTGTATGTGATTGGTCAGCTAGTAGACATTATTTTGGGAAAGACCCTACCAAAGAAATATTCAAATCCAGGATGCCCAATTGTAATAGTTCAGATCCATGACCAGCAGCTATCCAATACATTGATAGATTTGGGGGCTACAGTAAATGTTATGACTATTGAAACCATGAAAAAGTTACAATTGAATAATATTTATCCCACATCTACAATGTTGCAAATGGTTGATAGATCTACAATTATATTATAAAGAGTCATTGAAGATCTTGTCATTACTATGGATTATTGGGAGTATCCTATAGATTTCATTGTGCTACAATCCAAGTGTAATTTAAGTGGATAACCTCTCATCTTAGGCCATCTTTGGCTTGCCATAGTAGATGCCTTTATCAGCTAAAAATCAAGCAACATATTAATATCTAATGTCAACCACACTAATAAGTTGGTTGTCTATCCTTTAGCATAGCCATCTATAAAAATCAGATCATCTATTATGGGATGAAGATGATGAGGTAGACTAGCCTCCCTTGATTCTTGTATTCACTTTAGACCATCCATGGACCTTAGATGATTAGGAGGAAGATAAAATTCTCTCAAATTTTCTCTATAATAATTACCAAACTCATTTTGTAGATCCCAACCACCTGTAATGTGTTAAGTGCCCATTTGCTAGCCTCTAAGAAGAAGATAATTCTAATGCATCTATACAAGAAATATTCCATCATCTACTACCATATTTTTGTAGCCAAAATAGATCCATTAGTAATGTAAAAATGATGAAATCACTCTCACAAAAAATTGAAATCTCTCCAGGACAAACATTTTTTATTAATAGCAAGTTGGAGTCAAACAAGGAAAAACACCTAGTTAGCATGTTGCATGTAAACCGATGTGATTTTGCAAAGGATTATGAGGATATGCAAGGAATCAACCTAGAAACATGTACACATAATATCTATATAAAATAAGAGTGTCAACCAATCAGACAACCATAAAATAGGATAAATCCAACTCTTAGAGAAATAGTCAAAGTGGAACTACAAAAAATCTTGACCACTAGATTTATATATCTCATCTCAAATAGTGAATGGGTTTCACCATTGGTAATTGTACCCAATAATAATAAAGAGTGGCATGTTTTCATAGATTACTAGGAACTTAATATAGAAACTAAAAAGGATCACTTTCCTCTACCCTTTATTGATTAGGTGTTGGACACACTAGTAGGAAGGAAATATTTTGCCCTTCTAGATGGCTTCAGTGGTTAAACCAAATTAGAATTTATTATGAGGACTAAGAGAAGACCACCTTCACTTGTTATTGGGGTATTTATGATTATGTTTTATTACCTTTTGGGTTTTGTAATGCTTCTACAACATTCTAGAGGGTTGTCCTGAGTATCTTTTTAGATATGACCAATGAATGTGTAAAAATCTACATGGATAACTTCAATGTCTATACAGAAACATTTGATGAGTGATTAAAGAACATGAATAAAGTTTTAAAAGGATATTAGGAGCACCATTTGTCCTTAAGCCATAATAAATTCTACATGATTATGATTAAATACATTTTCGTAGGCCATCATGTATCTGCTAGAGGAAGTAATGTTGACCCTATAAAAATTAGCATCATAAAAAACTTGCCTATGCCTCATAAATAGAAAGATGTCATGATTTTCTTAAGACATACTAGTTACTACAAGAGATTTATCAATAATTTCAAAAAAGTAGTAGCACCATTGTTTACTCTCCTTACTAAAGATGTTAAATTCATATGGACTCATGCCTGTGATACAACCTTCACAAAATTAAAAGAATTATTGACCACCACCCTAATTCTATGTGGTCTTAATTAGAATATTCCATTATATATTCACATATATGCTTTAGACACTATCTTAGGAGTTGTGCTAGGCTAAGAATAGTAAGAACTCAATTATCCCATATATTTTATAAGCAAGAACCTATAGACAATATAATTAAATTACACATTCACTAAACAAGAGTTATTGGTAGTAGTATATGCTATCAACAAGCTATATCACTACATAACAAAGTATCAATTATTCATTCATACATACCATATAACCATTAGGTACCTTATAAACAAACCAACTATCCCAAGTAGAGTGATAATATGGTTGCTCCTATTACAAGAATTTGATCTAATTATTATAAATAAGTCTAGTAAGGATAATGTTGTGGCTAACTTATTATTATGATTATAATCCCATCAAGAATATACCATAGTGGATGACTCATTTCTAGATGAGCACCTATTTACTTTCACGCTTACCATATCTTGGTGTGTTGATACTGCTAACTACCTTGTAAGGGGGTTACTTCCACAACACTTCCTTCCTAAATAGAAAATATATTTTATTCAAAAAAGTGGCAATTATTTTGAGCTATCCTAATTCATTTTCTATACTGGGCTTGACTCCATCATCAAAAGATGTCTCAAAGAAGATGAAGTTCTAGATATCTTTAAATCTTGCCATGATAAACCTTATGGAGGGCACTTTAAAACCAAGTGTATAGAAGTAAAAATCTTGAATATAGGGTATTGTTGGCCCTCACTCTATAAATATTTAATAAGATATACAACTCACTATAATAAATGTCAGTGTATGGGGAGACCCACACATTTGGATGAGATGTCTTTGCAACCTCAAATGGTGTTTGAACCACTTGAAAAATGGGGCCTAGATTTTGTAGGACCTTTTGATCCAAAATCCAACAACAAAGAGTACATCCTTGTATGTACTAATTATGTCACTAAATGGGTGGAAGTAAAGGCTCTTACACACACCAAGGATGAGAAGATGGTAACTTTCATCCATGAAGAAATATTCATAAAAAATGATGTGCCACAATAAATAGTCACTAATCAAGGACCCCAATTCACTACTAGTTTAATTACTAACTTGGTTTAATAATACAAGATTAAGCATAAGAAATAAACTCCATATCATCCACAGTATAATGGACAGGTGGAAGTCACCAACAAGGAGCTAGAAAATATTTTTACCAAGACTGTTAGTATGTCCTATAAGTATTGGGAGGCTAGAATTATTGAAGCTATTTGGGCATAAAAAATCATGTGGAAGACCACTATAGGATTCACCCTATATGATTTGGTCTATGGGAAGAAACTTGTTTTGATAATTGAATTTGAGCACAAGACCTTATGGATATCACTAGAACTTGGGATGGATATATCTATAACACAATAAGAAAGGCTTTTAAAAATTAATGCCTTAGATGAATATAGAGAGTAGGCACTATATAACATAGAAATTTTATCGAAATAGTAGATTGGATGGCATGATAGGTATATCAATACTAGGCAATTCAATATAGGAGATTGGGCCCTTATTTTTGATTTAAAATACAAGGATCACAAGGACAAACTTTAGACTAGATGGCTTGGTCCATTTGAGATTGAGAATGTTTACAATGGAGCAATGAAATTATAGACTATTGATAAGATAAGATTCTATCTATTGGTTAATGGCCACAAACTAATTTTTTATAAAAAATTGCTCACTCAGGAGTTTACCAAGCACATACATAAGTAATTACAAAATGGATTTAATAATGTGCTAGATCAGTATGATTTCTTTTATACACTGAGAGAACCAACCAAAAACTAGATGAAAAAGGATAGGAGGACATCCTATCCCTCTTCTAGCATGAAGAATGAGACCGTCACTTAGTCTTTGACTAGTCATCCTCATAACTGACTTAGCAAGGACCTAGAATAAATATTATACTTCAAGTAGTAGTTAGAGTCAAAAAAATCTAATAATAAAAACCCTTTTGGGTATTTTTGGTATTTTCTAGGTAAAAAACTAGCTTGTTGGCTACCTAGCACTATAAAAAGGGCCTAAATAGAAAACCATCTTGCTATCTATTTAGGGGTAAAAACTAAAATGGATAATAAAGAATCATTAAGAACATAACTACTCATCTTCCTATCACACATATTTTCTTCCAATTACTTCCAGCCTCCATCTTTAGTAGTTATGAGTTTAGTTTGTAGTTGATATAGGCAAGAAACAACTATAAAAATGAGGCTATAGGTACTCCTAGAGCTACTAAGGGTACCCTCACCATTGTTATAGGAACCTTTATCAATGAAGGTAATCCTCCAATAACTATAGGATATTTTATATTTGTTATAGGTGCCTTCCTCACCATTGGAGATAACTTTGTAGTTTCTATGGGCTCCACCTATAACTACTATAGGTACATCTTAACCCCTATATACACATTTATAGTGCATGCATGTTAATTCTTCACAAACTATAAGCTATGTCTTTGGCTATGGGATTTTGAGTAATTCATGGAAGACACCAGAAAAACTAGAGGAGGAGTGAAGGAATATTAGAGTATAAAAGTCAAACATTGCTAAGGAATAACCCTACCCCTAAATAATAAGGTAAGAGCCACAATAAATAAATACACTTCCAATCTCTATTTGGAGTGTTGTAGACCAGAATATATGGCTATAGGGACACACATGAACTACTTTCAACTTCTAGTAATTTCATGGAGATGATTTCACTATGTCAAATAGTGAGATCTATGATTTTTTTAAGAGCATAGGTCCTAAGTTTGAAAAATTAGCTAGTTGCCAAAGTAAAAGCTCACTAGGCATAGAATCCACCAAAAAATCTCCTCATTTATTTAGAGTAAGATAACACAAAAACAAACTATTAGTAGGATCATATAGAGGAGATCAAAGAGAAACAAAACCCTCAGCCACCCTCCTCCATGTTCATATAGGACCTAACTTAGAAAACACACAAATATCTACAGTAACCACATTATGAAAGGATGGAAATAGTCTATCATCCCACTATAAGACCACTAATCTCGTCACATGTAGGTTGTCATGATTACATATATGTTGTTGAGGGCATCATTGAAGGCCAACATCTTGTGATCCCATAAATACTCAAGGGGTCCATTACAACCAATTTATGACTACTAGAATAATAGTTTCATGAAGAAAAAACAAGCTAAGTTATATTCTAGCAAACACTCACATGCACATTTCTTTTGTGTAACCCTAGGCACAAATCATTAAAAAGATATGTTGTATATTTTAGTCATAGAAAAGCATTTTTATTTTAAATATAGCATGCATTATATTAAAAAGCATATTTAATCATTAGCACATCATTTATTAAGTTTTATCCCCACTCACACTCATACCCTCATCATGAACCTCATTATGACCCTATCTTCTCTCTTTGCATTTTAATAATTCCATGTATCTTGGGGACAAGTGACACTTCATGTGAGAGGGGGAGAATGATGTGAATAACCAATTTCATGCACTCTATAATAGTCTATGTGTGCAGATTCAAAGGCCATGATGACACTATAAAATTAATAGGGAAAGCAATCACTTTTATTGTTTTCTACTTGTGATTACAACCCATTCAAACAAATATTGAAGTATGACATTAATGAAAACTATAACCTACAACCATAACTACCATTATTGAAAAAAAAACCCTACTTTGCTACAAGTAGAACTCTCAAAGTAAAATTGAGTGTGTTGAAAATTATTGATTGAAAGATTCAACAAGAAGATAACCTAGCCAAAATGGGAGGGTCAATAGTGAGAAGGGAACCCTCAAATCATAGGCAACTACAAGGAGACCCAGATAGTTGAGCCATCTTCAACAGAGTTGGATGGACCACTTATTTTGAGAAACTAATTTTTTTTTAAAACCTCTTACTAAGGATTTTGTAGGGTCTTTTATAGGAGAGTAGGTGACCGTACATGGCATTACATTCCTAGTTATTGAAGAACTGGTAAGCCAAGTTACTAGGCTACCAAGCATAGGAGAAAACTAAGAACATAAATCTAATGGTCAAATAGTTAGATAGTAGTTTTGTTAGGGAAATGAAAGGCCAGTGCTCAAGAAAGGAGGTGTAGAGAGATTGAGCCTACCTCTAGCCTAGAGGGAAGTAGCCTCATACATCATCAAATATCTAACCTGTAAAGGAAGTTAATCTCTAATTTATACTCTCCAATTCAAATTTTTGAATCACTTAAGGAATGATAGAATCATTAATGTATCAAACCACTTATGAAATATCCTAAAAAAGATGTCTAAAGAATACCATAAGGGGTTGATAAATCTCTATCTCATCATTGTCTAATCTGATTGATAGTTAAACATAAAATAAGCACTATTAGACCTAACCTCAGATAAAAACAATTTTTAACCCTAAGGATTGGTAAACCTTAGTAAGAAGAGGAAAATAATGAGGGATAATCTCCTAAAGATCAGACCCAACATACTACATAATAAATTACTATAAACACTAGTGTAACTGGTCAGCCCATAACCACTGAAGTTTCATCTAAAGTTTTTACAGGTAGGAGAAGATGAAGAAAACTAGTTTTCCCTCTTAAGGACATAGAGGAATAAAATCCACCCACACAAACTAGGTAAACTATTCTTTCTTCTAATATTGCAAATATTTCCTCACCAAAGATTGACTCTTCCACCATGGCTCCTTCAAAGGAAGAAGAAGTTCTTCCATTAGTAGTTGGATAGGAAGAATAGGTTTCAATAGCCACCCCTCCTAAAAATAACAAGAAGACTAAAGAGAATAATCCCTCTATTTCAAGGAGAAAGAGACATCCTCCTAGGAGATCTCAAAGAATTAAAATACAAAAGATAGCCCTAGAATCCTCACCCATAAACATTAGTGAGGATGAAGGGAAAAAGAAAGAGCCCAAAATTTGAAAGACCTTTGATGGGTTCAAGATTGTAGAATGGTCTATTGAAGAAAAATCTACCAAGGAAGAAAAAATACAATCACCTAAGCTACTCAATTTATTGAGGAAGACATGGATCTTCTCAAATAAATTGGGTACATAAAAGGAGAGATGAAAATGTCAGATCAACCTATAGAAGAAGAGTTACATGAAGAAAATAATATGGAAGAAGCAAAAGAGCAAGATAGAGTTCCTCATGACCAGGAGTTCAAAACTTTGGAACAAGCCATGGAAGATATATATAGGTTGAAGAACAAAATAGTAGAGCTAAAATGTAAAAGAGACCTAGAAACACTCTTGGGAGCTGTAAAATTGATAGAGCCATCCATGAAAGAAGAATCAAGGAAGGAAAGGATGTTGAAGGAGCTTGTAATAACTCCTTTGGTAGTACATGTAGTAGCTTCACCCACCTTACCTATAGATGACATTAGTGTACCCCTAGAGGAATTGATAGTAGATAATACTCTGGCCTTGGTACCATTTTATAAAAGGTTTTCCTCTGTAGAAGAAGTGATTGAGGTGGACGTCTCAGCTACTAAGATAGAAGGTCAAACTGATGATCTTTTAAGTTTTCTTGAAAAATAATTTAGTGATGATGAAACTTAACACAAGGAGTTTGTACAAAGGTTTATGGTATATGTTGAAGCAAGGGAATAGTAGTAAGATTTGAAGGAAAACCCAGAAAAGGTTAAGACCTATATCACTTATTTGAAGGAAAAGATCACCAATATGCATGAAACCACAAGGAGGATACTAAAATGCAGATCACCATCTAGGGTGTGTGTTGTATACTTAGAATAAAGATGTCTTAGATTCAAATATTATAGGATCTAGAGTGATCAATTCTATATGGTATGTGACCATAAATCTTTCTTTGAGTCTATAGGCATGCTAATTTCCAAGCATAGTTGAGTGAGTTTTACATACACCATTATGTTGTACCCCATGATAAAAATTGGAATCTAAATATATACCTATGGGAAGTCCAATTGAATGCATTTACCTCATATGTATTTAATGAAACAAGAAGAAAGAAACATGAGGAGAACTATCAAGAAAATGAAATAGAGGCTACCCTAATGATTAAGGGTGAATCAACTAATGAAAAATCCATAATAGATGAATGGATCTCCTCTATGAATTTATATACTCCATGAGCATGGGTCAAAATGAAACAAGTAGAGTTCCAGAATCACTACTTGAGTCTCATGGAGGGAGACAAAAAGCAAATTTTTATTTCTTGTTCTCATAGATGGGCAGAACTTTCTAATGTTTTGAAAATAAAGGAGACTTATTCCTCTTAGAACCTTATGGAGGCCATACATAGGGTATATATGTATATTTTGTTTTTTAGGAGAAGAAGGATAAAATGGTTGGGGTTAATGTTTTACCCACCTATGTTTTGGTTCCCAATTCTTGACTAGGAGGGAGAGGTGCCAGCTAACAAAAAAGTAGAGAAGAGAAGGTGGAAGAGCATAGATGATGCTAAAAGTTTTTATATCTTCAAAGGGATGGGATGAACTTAGCCCCTAGATTTCAAAAAAATTATAGTTTTAAAATGTATCAAAAGCTTGCTCGAGGACAATCAAGAGGTTAATTATCAGATGTGATGAGGCCACCAATTATTCTATTTTATAACCTCATCCATACCTATATGTGTGTGTGTGTGTGTGTGTGTGTGTGTGTGTGTGTGTGTGTGTGTGTGTGTGTGTGTGTGTGTGTGTGTGTGTGTGTGTGTGTGTGTGTTCCTATGTAAATATCTGTAACCATCCATGACTCATGAAAATGAATGAATGAAATTATAGTTTTATGTGTGCATTGATACATACATGTTATGTTATGAAATAATGATGCTTTTTTAATTAGATTATACTTGTGTAACCTTATTTAACAAACATTTGAAGGGTAAAATAAGACTGTAGGAATCTTATTTAGGCACATCACTTATAAATAATCCTGTAGCAACAACCAAGCTACTGGCTTCCACATACAGGTTTCCCATAGAAAATACTGGCTTCCATCTACAGGTTTCCCATAACAATTATTGACTTCCACCTACAAGTTTTCTATAGAAATTGTAGGATTTCACCTATAAATTTCTCATATAAAATGCAAGCTTTCACCTATAAGATCCCATAACCACTACATAGAATATAACTATTATTGTGATAAGATGTAATTGGCTCTTAAAAGGATATCCAACTATCTTAGAAACCAAGTGGATGATTGAAGAGGATCTTCAAAAACTATTATACAGACCCCTCACATGTGAAGAATATTGAATGTGCTACCAAAAGATGAGTAAGATAAGAACAATAGAAAGGAGAAAAAAAGTAAACTAGTAAACTAGTATATATTATACTTAACTCAGTCAGGCCCAAAACAAGTAACTTTTAGTTACTAACCACCTGAAGGTTGACTGGGTCAGTTGCAAATTATTTTTACCTTTCTTAGTTTAGTGTTCTTGGTTAGAGCTAATAAACTAATTTATGTATTTAATAGTAGAACCTAGATTAGATTAGGGGTTGAATAATAATGATAATAAAATTATAGAAATAATTGCATTCTAATTTTATAGAATATTGTAATCTTCTATAGTAATCTTTAACTACTACAAATTTGAGTAATGAGAAAGATGATTCTATAAGAAGCTTTTGTAAGTATTTCAAAAAAGGATTGGAACTCAGTTATAAATAAGGAAGGGCCCACTTAGAAGGAGTTTCAGTGAAGATATTTACCCTATTTAGATTAAGTGTGTTGTGTGAATTAATTTCATTATTAGTTTGATTATAAATTGTAATGCATGTGTGATTCATAAGTGTGAAGAATTTTTGCATTTTTTTTATAATAATTTCTTAGTATAACTATATGGTGAAATCAATATAAGTTCATTATACTACAACTAGTAAGTAAGATAATCTATAGATCAATAATGCATATATAGTGTTGATATCCTTGAAAAGCCTACGTACTCTGGATTGATAATTAATTTTAATCATACTCAAGAATCTGGTATTAGCTGGGTAATAAGTATGACCAATAGCATAAAAGACTAGGACATGTTAATTTTAGAAGTTTACATGATATGTATTTTCATAATATTGTTGTTAGTCTTTATTTTATCTCTTCTCATCATGAAACTTGTGAAGATTGCTTACGTGGTAAGCAACATACTATTTGACCCTTAAAATATAGATTGGGGTTATTTGGGGTTGATAGGGATAGATATAGATTAGATTACAAATCCATTGATACTCATATTGGATTGTTATAAATATTAAGGTCCAATGACAATTAAGGAGTGAAAGGATATGTTATAAATGTTGAGCCCTAAACCATTGTCCACAATAACTCATTTTATCATTTTATTGAAAACAAACACCTAGATGTATAGTTGTAAATACCTATTTATAAGATGTTTAGGTGGTAAATTCTCCTTTTCAAAGGATATATTATGATCTATCCACTTGAGGGATTTAGGACAGAGGTCACATATGGTGGTTTGACATTACAAGGGAGTAGGGTAATACATAATTCATCCAAAAGGACATCCTTATAATAAGGCATGAATGGTGTAGTGAATCCAAAAGTGAAGTTTTGGAAGAAATATCCTTTGATTTGGTGTTAATATGACATTGAAAGGGTTATTTTTGCATGAATTCTCTTTAGCATTTTTAGTATTAGGTAAATCTCATTGTAAACATTAGAACATGAAGGAATATGTAAGATGCAAGTTTGAAACCCCTTATAGATCCAATTGATTTATAAAGCATGAGATGTAATAAGTAATGACCACTATAAAGTATTATAAAATGAAATAATTAATAAATATATCCATAGATAACATGATTACAATAAAAAACATTTGATTCTTCACAAATTTGAACACTTTATTTTTAGGATTAATCAAAAAATAGAATGTGTTTCAAAAAATAGAGATAGAAAGCACTAAATTAGTTAGGGTTTTAAGCTCATAGCTCAGGTTCAACAAATTTTTAACCCTAAAATTATATATTGGGTTTATCTAGAGTTAAAGGGGATAGATATAGTATAGTGTATATGGGTGGTAAAAATATATATATAAGAGGTAAATTTGATGCTAAACTTAGATATAACATATGCTAAATTCATTAAACTAAGATAAGATAAAAAAATCAAGTAAAAATATGCTATATATGGAAATGATAAAGAAACAAAGTACATAGTTCTAACACTAACACAGTTTTGGATCTAGAACAGGCAGAAAATAAAATAGAAGAGAGTTTTGGAATAGTCCCCAAATTCTAGTTTAAGTGCCTCTGGAGCTGCAGACACTTGCATCATCTTTGGATGGTTATGTTGACACTAGTATTTAAACTAGATGTAAGTGTCCTATATGAAATACTTTTTTGAAAAGGATGTGACCACCTACATACTTCTAGTTTTGTCTTCACCTTCACTCTAGTACATTCAAATATGGGTCATGGACTATTACTTCTCATGAAAATTTTAAAATCCTAGTTATTCATCCTCATAGTGACCTTGGGGGAAAATGGGTTATTGGACACATAGTGTCAAACGGACCCCAAAGACCCCTTTATCAATGATCTCTACCTACATATCCAATATTTCAAATAAGGCCTCAAACTAATGTAGTTTTTCCTTATGTGTTTGCTTGTGTGTGAATCATGCAATATGTGGAAAGTAAGTACAATAATGACCTAGATTTTAACTTGTAAAATATAGCTCTTGGTATGATCCTTCAATAATTTATACCTATGTATGTGTTATCCCTATAACTGATATGAAAATAGAATAAAATAAGAAATCTTTACTTCATTGAGTACTTGATTGAATGCTTTGATAAGTTATCTTAGTTATTTTCTAGGTTAAGAATGAATGATGGTTGTTCTTATATTTATATCAATCCCTTTTGAGAAATAAATGAAATTATAATACTTATGTTGACCATAAGGATACATTTATTTGTAAATTAGATGAATTAGGGCACTAAACACTTGTGTTAGAGTAGGACAGCTACAAAGACATAGGTGTCTATTCGAGACACTAGTGTCCAAGGAACATGAAAGTAGGTATAGGCTAAAAACTTGTAGAGTTTTAATATAAATAGGTTTTAAGCATTCTGGAAAAGATAGTAGGTCTGGGTCACTAACATAATATTGGTTGGACCAAGAGATAGGCCAATGGGAAAAAATTAAAATAGATGTGAGACTTTTGAAAGTAATAAAAGTTCAAAATTGAGATAAACAACCAAATTCTAATTTTTCTAAGTATACAAGACTTAAGTACTATATAATACATAAATATTATCTACAAATACTAATCCATTTCATAATAATCATGATGTGAATTCCTCGTGTCCTTTAGAATTAATTCATAGTGATATTGTAGGACATCTTTAAGTGGTATCTTTAAATGGTTCTTTGTATGTTGCTATTTTTATAGATGATTATACTATAATGATCTATTCATAATTCATCAAAAATAAATTTGAAGTAGTTTCTAACTTAAAATAATTTGAATTTGTTTAAAATGCTTCTAATTTTGTTTATTAAGAGATTATGATCTGATAATGGTGGTGAATATTTTATCAAACATTTTGATTATTTTTTAATTAGTTATGGTATTCAAATGGAATTAACAACTCAATATTCCCATTAGCAAGATGATATTTTTGAAAACAAAAATTACATGATTATAAAAATGGCTAGAACAATGTTACATTTTATAAATATTCCTAAGTTATTATGGGCTAAAGCCATGAATACTGCTTTGCATATTCTAAATATAGTCCCTAATAAATATTTCCATCTTTATACCCATTTAGAAATGTGGTATAAAAATAAACCTAGTGTGTCTCATCTTAGGATATTTAGTATCCCTACTTCCATCTTTATTCCTAAAGTTAAAAGAAATAAGCTTGATCCTACTTCATACTCTTGTATTTCTATAGGTTATGGAGGTAAGACTAAATGATTAAGAGTATATGATTAATATAAATGAAAAATCATTGAGAATATGAATGTTCTTATTCTCTAAAAATATTTTTTTGATCTCTTTGTGGAACCTCCTCAATGTTCTTCTTTTGATGAACCTAGTTCTCCTATTTATCGTTATGAAGAAACATATGCACTAGAGGAAGTTGAACCATATTTGGATAACTTAGAGTTTGATAAACCCTATAAATTTCATGTTCAATATAAAATACCTAAATAGGTATAATCCCTAATCCACTCTTCTAGTCTTGATACTATTAATAAACTAACTAGAAGTCACCAATCTTATCATACCTTAAGGACTATTTATGAATATGAACCTTAATATTTTGAGAAATTCATTCACAATGATATATGGAATTTTCTTATCCAAGTTTATTATAATGCCTTATTTAAAAATTAGAGTTTGGATCTCATCCCACCTCTATGTAAAATGTATGTTATTGGTTGTAGATGGCTTTATAAAATCAAATATAATTCAATTGATAAAATTGACAAGTTTAAAGCAAGATTAGTTGCTCATTGGTTTGGTCAAAAAATTAGGATTAATTATGTTGAAAGCTTTTATCCTATAGCTAAAATGAGTACTGTTCGATTAGTCATTGCTCTTTTAGTCCAAAATGGTTGGATTATACACCAAATAGATGTTAAAATTGCATTCTTAAATGGTGGTTTAGAAGAGCAAATCTCTATGTCTCACCCTAAAGGTTTCACTGACCCTAATAGATAACATTATGTGTGTAAGTGTAGACACCAAAATCGTGTCGACTCCCCTGGTCATTCCCCGTCTTATTCTTCTTCGCCTATTTAACCCTTGTCGATCACTTGTTCCTCCAACCTTGACCCTGGCAGCATGTAAAAATGAGCACAGAGCTAAAGCTAGACTCTATCCCCATTATGCATCTGCCGACGACGGTCTTTACCCGGCCGATGTCGCCGACGTCGGTCACTTATCGGCCGACGTCGGCAATCCTGCCGACGTCGGTCACATTGCCGTTATCCGTTATCAGTTATCATTCGGTTTCCCGAAACGGTTGACGAACCATCTCTGGAACCGTCCCCCACCTTCATCAGTGTCTGCCAACCATTCGAAAGGCTATCCCGAACGCTATTCAACCATTTTTCGCTGATCAATCGAAACCCGAGCAATCATTCAACCAACCTGCGAACTCCGACATCAACACTCTCGCGATCAACACTCTCGGCATCAACCAATCTGCATTCAATCCGGCACTGCACAGACAACTTCAACTATGGCTTTCATCGCGTCTTCTGGCAGGTAAGTATTTACTCTGTTTGTTTTATTTCTTCTTGGTTATTCTTTATCAGTTCTGTCATCCTGATTCTTCAAACCACAGACCTGGCATCCCTCATTTACATCTCTACCTCTGTCCAGACTAAAACCCCCAGACTCTGTTTAGACCCGACCTGACCTCGCCCAGACCCTGTCCCGACTCTCTCAAACCTTGCCCAGACCCTGTCCCGACTCTCTCAGACCTTGCCCAGACCCTGTCCCAACTCTCTCAGACCTTGCCCAGACCCCGTCCCGACTCTCTCAGACCCTGTCCCGAACCTATTCAGACTTTGTTCAGAACCTGCCCCTACCGACGCCGGTCACTACCCCGACCGACTACGGCACCTCAACCGACGTCGGCACCTTCCCTAACTGACACCGGCACCACAGAGACCAACACCGGTGACTGTGCAGAATAGTGCTGCATATCAGGTACGCATCTTTATTTCCTGTCATTTTATCTTTCATTATTATCTATTTTTGTCCAATATTCTACTTTTTTATCAGTGGGTTGATATCCTTCTAGGAAGTCTTCGTACTTCTGGGATCGGGCGTTCGCCTGACAGCCCACCATATCTTTGACTAACGTTTTTCCATGTTTTAGCCTTTTCTTCGCAGGTGTCATTCCTCCACAGCCAAAGAGGAGAATCTTCCAACGTCTGATTTCAGTGCGCACGACTTTATCAGGTACTTCTAGCCTTGACCATTTCTTTTAGTTTCATTATTCTTCTTTTGAATGTAGAAAGCAATTTTGCATAGAAACATTCTGGCACGCCTGGTGGGACCCTAGGTCCTCCTTGGGTTCTTTCTTTCTTTCGTTCATTTAGGTGCATTAGGTTTCTTCCTTTTCGCCTCCTTTCGTCTCTTCTTAAACGACATCATAAGCAGAACTAAAACGAACATTTCTTTCTTTCTTGCACTTCTAGACTAGCTAAAACTCATATTCTTTGACTCTTTCTCCATTCGTCTTCATACGAACAAAAATTTCGACTTGGGCATTAAAACACTTTGCATTCATTTCTGATTGCCTGCATCTTTTAGACCACACATAGTAATTAAACCGCATATTGAATTAATCTAGATCACTTGATGTTACACGACCAAACCACCTACACAAAATAAACATTTTAACTTACCTGAGACAAGGCCCGACTGGGATTTCATCCCCCAGCGGATACCTTACCCGTCCCGGTGACCCTACTTGGATTTCATCACCAAGGGGGAAGCCCACTCCGTTCTCTGGCGGAGGATAAACTCTAGTGGAAGTATATTTTGGCTAAGCGAAACCAGCTAACCACTGGAATCGTGAAGTGAGGGGAGCTTGCTCCTTAGCACCAGGCCTGTACGGAAGCTAACACAGATTTCTTGAGCATCGTAACAAAACCCGAAACCATCCATAGACTGCTTCTTCTAGGACCCGACTCACAAAGCCAATCTTCCTCTACACACATTCTAAGGCATAAGCCACTATAATCCTAATAATTTACTTCTAGGGTTTTAGGATCTGCTTGTGTCTTCATCTTTTTGGTTCTTATCTGCTTGTTTGAGCTTGTGAGGACGTTCTTCCTTGCCTTGAATGGTTCTGACTCGTAGCCAAGCCAAGGCTCTAGTCGATCACGCGAGGCATCATCCTCTTCCATCTACCCCGCCTACAACCAACCCTATAATGGAGTTCAACTCGAAAACTGAAAGAACTCCTACCAGACCATCTCTGACCCAAATGCCTATTATTCCAAAAGGGGATCAAGACTTCGCACGATTCTTGGACCTCAATACCAAAGCCTTGCAACACTATCTCGTGAATAGCCAAATGCGAGACTCCTTGGGCAATCCAATTTATGGAATGCCGACCTCTTTCCTCGAGACTGCAGCCGTATCAACGACATCTGTAGTCCAACCCTTAGACACCCAGGCTGTTGCCTCAACCAATGACCAACCTTTTACCAACCATCCAAGTGTGGCCTCTCCTTCCATCGTTGGGCCCACTTTCACCGGGGTTTCGGCCCCCAATCAATCTCAGTCCACTCAACCACTTTCTACCCCCTTTCAAAACCTGGTCGTCTCTATTCCGCCCACCCTTACTCCTATCAACACTAGGGTGGCTACCCATTCATTAGCCCATGTTACCTCTAACCAACCTCCCATGACAACATCAAACCTAGCCATGCCTTCCATCCAACCATCTTTAGTCACTTCTTCTGTCCCTACGACTAGTCATCCATACGTTGTGCCCTTATTGGTACAACCGACTACGTCGTATACCTCTTCCAGCCTCTTTCAAGTGCCTTACAATCTAGGAGGTGCTCCACCTGCCAATCCATCAGTAGATATTATCAAGATGCTGATGGATAAAATATCCAACCTAGAGACCTCCATTACCGGCTCACGCAACACTCTCTCGTATGAACAAATCTACAACGAGCCCATCCATCCTTCCGTCCCCATCAGACCATATCCCAACCAGTGGGAACTTCCTAAGTTTTCTCATTTCTAGAGCAAGGAAGACCCACAACAACATTTACGGGCATTCAGACACGCCTGTTACCTTATCGCCCACGACGATGCGTTGCTCTTATGCACGTTTCCCATGTCTCTCTCAGGTGCTGCACTTGACTGGTACAGCTCTCTTCCCAGCCATTCCATCCTCACATTCACTCAGCTGGCCCAGCTCTTCCTCGATCATTTCTCCATCAATATCACCAAGAAGGTCTCTATCACAAACCTCTATTCTATTCGCCAGTTCAAGGATGAATCTATTGCTGATTTCATCGCTCGGTGGAGGAGCCTTATCAATCAACTTTCATTTTCCTTACCTCAGCCTGAGCTTATTGAACTTTTCTCTCAAGCCTGTGCTAAACATATTTCTTCTACCTTGAGGGTTCAAACCTTCCGCACTTTTGACGAAGCCTTCACGATGGCTCGTAAACTTGAGTTACGTGCCGTTGAGGAGAATAAAGTCAAGTTGTGGAGTAAGAATCCCAACTCCAAAACCAATGACCCTTCTTCTAAGCCCTCCTCGTCCAATCCTAAATCTAAAGCTTCAGCAAATGCTATGGTTGTTAGATCTTCCTCTTCTTCATCTTCAACTAATCAACCTGAACCGTCCACATCTATGAGCGCCACTCGTCAATTTCAGCAGAGATACATACAGCAACAGTTTACTCCACTTGGAGAATCATACGCGTCTGTGCTGGAAAAACTCGTCAAACAAGGGGCCATCAATCTCCCTCAGATCCGACCTCCACCACAATTTGATCCCTCACGCGCCATCCCTGCGTGGTATAGGGAGAATGACTTCTGCCACTACCACCGTGTTAAAGGTCGTGACACGGGCAACTGTAAAACCCTTAAAAACATAGTCCAAGACATGTTGGAAAAGGGTGACCTCATCCTCGACAATCCTAACGCCCCTCCTAATCAGGGTATCGATATCTTCAAACAACCATTCCCTAATCATCCACCAACCCAAAACAACGTCCAGACCTTGACTGACAATACCCATGAACATAATATTCGAACAGTCAATACGGTCTCGCCCCTCATTTCTAACCAACCTCAAGAGGTGAGTTCATCCATCAGTCCATCACATGTGGACGAACCTCTTTCACCGGCTAGTTCTCCCTCAACTTCTCTCATTTTGGAGGATGCTTCGACCTTACCAGCACCGCCAGTTTCACCATCTTCCTTCTTGCTGCCCATGGAGGACCCAACCTTTCCTACTCCTCGACCACAAGTGGAGGGCACTATCATCCCTGCCCTTTACCCGCTTGAGGAGCTTCATTCTCCAGTTTCTTCTCCACCCAGGGAAGAACCTATTTCTCCTTCATCTCCAACCAAACATGAACCTATCACGACTTCACCATGCCTTGGGCCAGAGACTACTACACCCATCTCACCTTCAGTCCCACAACCATCGGCATCTTCTCAAGAGCCTAAACCTCATCCCGCATCTTCTCAGCCATTTTCCCGACTAGTGGAGAGACTCGAACTTCTCCCTTCTAGGAAAGTGGAACATCAGGGATTGTGGGACCGTCTCACAGCTCTTCAACAAGCCCAGGCCCTTTCATCTCATGCTGCTAATCCTCCCATGGCATAACCTCCTAAGACTATCAACAAAAATCTGATCTCCACTTCCAAACCGTCTACATCTTCATCAACTTCATCAAAAGCAAAACCCTCATCTACTCCGCCTAAACCTATCAAATCACTTGGTGTTCGCCCCGTCTCCAACCTCACTCACCCACAAGTGAAGGTGGACTTAACCCAAACTTCAACTAATAGTAGTCTTCAACCTAAATCACAAAAAACTGCCAAACCACAGAGGCGAACGCCTCCTCTTCCGTCACCATTGCCTTCCATTTTGGGCCCACATCCTTCAACCTTAACCAGAGTCCTTCCCGCTTCAACCTCTAACCAAAACCGGTTGCCTCCTTTGCTTCCTTTACCTACCACTAGCCTACCCTCTTCCAAAAGGGCGATACCTCTCACGAAGAGTGTACCGTCTCCGCCTGTCATCGCACCATCAACCCAGAAGGTGGTACGAAAACCCCCTCCCATTTTGCCCAAGAAAAAGTCACCGACATCGCATACATCGATGAGCATGGACCCTTTAGTGGGCTCATACTCTTTGATCTTGCAATGACTTTTGCAAACTTCTAGCATAACTCTTCCACCCATCAAGCCCTTTCAACCTCTCGGGTCTAAACCTTCCTGGTTCGACGACACGAATATTTGTTTATATCATCGTACACCAGGACATGACACCGAGACTTGTTGTGCCCTCAAGGCTGTCATTCGACGTTATCTGGAGAAAGACACTCTTCTCTTTGAGGACACTTTCGACCGCCCCCCGACTCCTTCTCATAACCCTTCAACCTCTTCAAACCCATCCACATCTCATCAACCGGTTACAACCCCTTCATCATCTTCACCTCCCATCTTTGAAATCAATGCCATTCACATCACCACTAGGTCACAAAAGGACAAGGCAAAAGAAAAAGCCGCCATTCCTTGGACCTACCCTTTTGTCAATCCACCTCAACCGCCTAAGCCTAAGATTTCTATCCTTGGCGCGCCTCAACCCTCTTCTTCTTCTTCTTCTTCTTCTTCTGGACCAATCCACGACTCCATGTTGAAACAACTTCACCAGACGCCTGTGAAGATGTCCCTCTACGATCTCATCCAAACCTCACCCCAACATCGTCAGGCCCTCATCCAAGCCCTGCAGGCAGTGGAGGTCCAACCCGAGGACCCCCAACCACTTGCTGCCCTTGTCCACTCCTTAGCCCCTGTTGCCTCCATAACATTCAGTGATTCTGAGATTCCCACATCCAACACGGAAGATTAGGACGCTGCCCTCTTCATCACTGCCTATATCGATCAGACACGCATTAAACGCGTTATGATCGACGGGGGCGCTAGCATCAACATCATCTCCACCCATGCCTTTGATCAGTTGGCTCTTCCCAAGAATTGTGTCTCCAAAACTAAGCGATCTTGCGCTCTTTTAATGACACTACTACCACGACCATTGGCACAGTCATCCTTCATATTCGCGTTGGTCCATGCACAATCCTGGAGCTCTTCTACATCATCGAAGGAGAGTTCTAATACAACATCCTGCTGGGCCAACCCTGGATCCGCGCCATGGCCTGTGTCCCCTCCACCCTGCACCATTGTGTGAAGTTTGAGCATGACGGACAAGTCCACACCATTCCCGCTGACCCTTCACCCTTTAAAACATGTAATACCACCTACCGTCCAAACGATGTCCTCATTCCTATCAAGCCATCAACCCTGGCACCGCCTCCATCTGCAGAAGCTTCGACCAGTTCACAACAGGCGGTCGCCCTTACACCTCCCCTTCAAGCGACAACCACAGACCCCATGGAAGACATCTTCCAAAGACTTTCATTGGGAGAGTATCGCTTGCTGGCTTTAGACATGTTCCAAACTCCACAAGAGTATGGACACCTTCATCACAGCCCCAGCTATGACCATCGGATAGGGATGATCATACCTTATGGTCCCCCTCACCTCCGCACCAACCTCGTCTATGGAGGGCTTAATCAATCTCCTACTGACGGTAATCCTCTTTCTTCACCCCAACCTTTCACATCAGATTTTTCATTTCTTGGCAACCCCGCCTTTGCACATACTTACCTTTACAGGTGTGCATGGAAGGGTTTTGGTTTCGGACACTATGAGCAGGGCTCCCATCACCCTATCCAACTGCTCAATGATGACGACGCCAAGAAACGGTATGGTCTGGGATATCACAACCCCACTCAAGACCCTGTAGACCTTTATCCTGAACCAATCCTTGACCAATCTCCTCCACACTCGCCTATTTCGCCACCTTCACCTACGGAGTCAGTGGTTTCCATTCCTCCTAGTTTTTTTTTTCCATAAACACCATCCGCCTGGACCCCTTGACTTATCAGCTCAATGGGGTATCCAAGTCTCTCCCTCTCATTCTTCCCAGCATGATCGAAGATGAGTCGGCTACCATTCACACTATTCACTGCATTGACGATGACGCCATTCTTTCTTACATGGGTGCTGATGATTCTTTCATCCAGCGCTCCCTCCCTTCTGAGACCCAGGTTATGTTAAATGAATCAACCATTGACATCAACCTTCCTTCTTCTGATGTTCCTCATGTCTTAAAGATCGGCCAATCTTTAGACGCTCAGGAGCAGCTTGACTATACCCAGTTCCTCTCTGACCATAGCAAGGCCTTTGCCTGGACTTACAGTGATATGCCTGGCATCAACCCCACCATCGTTACCCATAACATTGTCACCAAACCAGAGGCTAAGCCTGTTAGGCAAAAGCTTCGAAAGATGCATCCTCACGTTGCCCTCCTTGTCAAGGAGGAGCTTCAGCACCTTCTTTCTATTTCCTTCATCCAGCCCATCGATTATCCACAGTGGGTCTCTAACATCGTCCCAGTCACCAAGGCCACTGGGGGGATTCGGATCTGCACAGACTATCATGACCTTAATCTAGCCTGTCCTAAAGATGACTTTCCTCTTCCTAACATTGACCAGCTCGTTGATCTTACGGCCGGCCATGAGATGCTATCTCTTATGGACAGGTTTTCAGGATACAATCAAATCCTGATTGCTCTGGAAGATCAGCACAAGACTACTTTCATCACCCCATGGGGGACTTTTTTCTATCGAGTCATGCCTTTCAGCTTGAAGAATGCAGGCGCCACTTATCAGCGTGCCATGACCTACATTTTCCACGATCTCCTCCACAAAATCATGGAGGACTATGTGGATGACCTTCTCGGCAAGTCCAGATTTCGCCGTGACCATCTGACCATTCTCAACATCATCTTTTCTCGTCTTCTTCAGTACAATGTCTGTCTTAACCCCAAGAAATGTGTCTTTGGGGTCCTCTCTGGCAAGCTTCTCGGCTTCATCGTTTCCTTTCGTGGCATCGAGATAGATCCCGCCAAGATTCGTGCTATCCTTGAAATGCCTCCCCTGACCAATCTCAAGCAGCTTCGCAGTTTGCAAGGCAAGCTCCAGTCCATTCGTCGCTTCATCTCACAGCTTTCTGACCGCTGCCAACCTTTTCATCATCTCCTTAAGAAGGACATCATTTTTACATGGGATAAGGACTGTCAAGAGGCTTTTGAAGCCTTAAAATGCTATCTGGTCTCTCCACCAGTTCTCATTCCACCTAAAGATGACCAACCCTTCTACCTTTATATCTCAGCCACTCACCATTCGTTAGGTGCCATGATCGCGCACCGAGATGAGCATCACCATGAGCAAGCCATTTATTATATCAGCCAAACACTGGTCGACTATGAAACTCGGTATACCCATATCGAGAAACTCTGTTTGGCGTTAGTCTTTGCTGCTACTAAGCTTCGCCACTATCTTCTCAGTCACAAAACCTTTGTCATCACCCACACTGACCCTCTCAAGTATATGCACTCCAAGCCATATCAAAATCAACGTATGGCTCGGTGGCTCATGCTGCTTGCTGAGTTCAATCTCAAATTCATCTAGCAGAAATCTATCAAGGGGCAAACCATCACTGATCAACTAGCAAATGCCCCTCTTCCTAACACTCAACCTTCGCAGTGTGAGTTCCCTGACGAGTCTATCGCTGCGCTTTCCTCCGATGACACCACCTATCAGATGACTATGTTCTTTGATGGATCCAAATGTCAACTTGGTGGAGGTGCTGGGGTCATTCTCATCCCACTCAAAGGGGAGCCCATGCCTTTGTCTTTTAAACTCGACTTTGATTGTACCAATAATATGGCCGAATACGAGGCCTTAATTTTGGGACTTCAGACCGCCCTCTCTCTCAGCATCAAGTCCATCAACATCTTCGACGACTCGCAGCTCGTCGTCAATCAGGTCGACGGTTCATACCTCTGTAAAAATGAAATTTTGCAAAGGTACAAAAACTGTGCTGACATTCTCCTTGCATCTTTTGACCATTTCCTCCTGCAGACTGTTCCTCGATCCACGAATAAGTTTGCTGACACCATGGCTTCTCTCGCTTCCCATATCCCATCTTCCTCATCTGCATCCAGACTTTTTGTCACGGTGCGTCATGTGCCGTTGCCTTCATATATCTCTCCTCACATTCATCATGTCAACACTATAGACCCTAGCCCACAAGATGCTTGGTATAAGCAACTTGTGGACTTCTTATCTCTCTCTATCATTCCTCCTAACCTCTCTAGTAATGCACGATGAGCTTTTATCAAGCGTACTGCTCACTATACCATGCTAGGGGGTCTTCTCTATAAGCGAGGCTTCGACGGCCTCCTTCTTCGCTGTCTCACCTCCACTGAAGCATCTCACGCCATTCAACAAGTCCATGACGGGATTTGTGGCAGACATTTCAGTGGAAATTTGATTGCCAAGCGCATCCTTCATCTGGGCTATTATTGGCCTACCTTTCATCAAGACTGTAGCGACTATGTTCGGCATTGCATCAAGTGTCAACAGCACTCTAACTTGCTTCATCTCCCCAGTCACGCCTTACAAATTGCTCAGGATTTCTGGCCTTTTTCTCAGTGGGGTTTAGATCTCATCGGTGAGATTAACCCTCATTCGTCTCTTCGTCATCAATCCATCATCACAGCCACTGAATATTTCACCAAGTGGGTGGAAGCCATTCCTCTCGTCTCCACAAAAGCTGACAAGATCGTCGACTTCATTAACACCCACATCATCTGTCATTTTGGTGTCCCTCATAAAATTATCACTAATAACGGCAAGTCCTTCAAAAACAAAACTGTCCAAAAGCTATGCGACTCCTTCGAAATCAAACTCAGTTTCTCTTCGCCTTACTACCCACAAGCAAATGGGCAGGCCGAGGCTTCCAACAAAATTCTCACCAAAATTCTCATGAAAGTGGTCAGTGACACAGGCAAGGATTGGCACATTCACATTCCCTTCGCTTTGTGGGCTTACTGCACTAGCATCCGAACCTCCACAGGTGCTACCCCTTTTTCTCTCGTGTACGGAACAGAGGCTATTTTACCTCTTGAAGTACAGATCCCGTCTCTCCACATTTCTCTACATGATATCCTTTCCAACGATGACTTTCGTCAAGACCGCTTAGCTCAACTTGAGTTACTTGACGAATGCCGTCTTGCTACCCTTAATCATCTCCATGTCTATCAACATCGCATCAAGCACGCCTATGACAAAAATCTGTGAGAATGAGATTTCAACATCGGAGACCTCGTCCTCAAAGAGAATCAACACGTGACCAATATGGAGCGAAGTAAACGAGGCAAGTTTGCTCCTAATTGGCTCGGACCTTTTATTATCACGCACAAGTATGGATCAGGGACTTACCGTCTGTCTTCTCTTGATGGATGCCCAGAACCTCAGCCTCTTAATGCGTTGCATCTGTGACCGTTCTACTGCTAGTCGATTATTCGTCCACTTGACACTTAACTTGAGCTCATCCCTTGAGCAATCCCCGTCCTCTTTAATCCTACTTCCTTTCAACCCTATTCCTCTTAACAATTCCTATAACCCTTTTATGATGTATGGATGCTTTGTCCTAATAAAAGGGAGTCCTTGAACTTCTACAGTCTTGTCCATGACTCAACTTCTATAAAAACAAATCAAGATGTCAAAACATATCCATGGTCACTATATCAATATCAAAATCAAAAGAACAGAATGCTCCCTTGAAGGATAGCTGTAATATCATTGCTGTAATAAATAGACTGCTCCCTCGAAGGACAGCTATTCAAAAGCCTTTATATTAAACAAAAATCTAGACCACTCCCTCGAAGGATGGCTATGACTAATCTGGCAATAAATAGCAACCTTTCTTAGAAGCTTCCCGCATTGATCAGCTTCACAACCTGACCACCAAGCAAATGACATCTCTATGCAGGCTTCCCGCATTGATCAGTCTGCGCCAAAAAAAAAAAAAAAAAGAGTCATGGACTTGACTTATAGTTGTCTCAGGGTCTCCTATAAAAAGTGGCAAAGTTATCTCTGCTCTTAAAACGGGTTACCCTCTTTCCTCCTCCTATTACCTGCTCAAGGGACTTCGAGCTCACTTTAATGTCTAAGTGATTCGATTACCGCTCTAACATAACTATGGTCAACGACGTCACGCATGAATGGGGCTCTTGGTTCTCATAACCCCTATCTATGCTATCTTTTTGGTCCTTGTCAATGAAAGAGCAATATGCTTTTCACTTCTTCTACACTTTGGTCACATTCACCTTCATCACTTGTCAATCAACTCAACTCAACTCTCTTTTCAGACCATCAACATGACCTAGCCTATTCACCCTAGTTTCTATGGACACCAATACACATAGAAACTATCGGCCCGCCGCAATTTATGTTCAGCATAAACCAATACTTGCTGAAGCATAAATAGACCTCAATTCATTTTTAGCATACATCCATCACGAATATGGAATATTGCTAGGGATGAAAAACCCATCAACTAATGTTGCAGAATACACCATTTGGAAAAGGCTGCAACATCTTTTTTTCTCATCATTTCATCATAACCATGACCAATCTATCAACCATTTTAACCACCTGTCTACCACTCGAACCCTTTGTCTGAACTACATTGGTCTGAGGCCCTTCCACCGGGGCTATGTAGGCAGCACTCAGATGACACGACCGTCTTCTGGGGTTAGCTCGACCATTCTCATTTGTTCGTCTCTCTGATGGACAAACCTTCTTGCCTTCTTTTAACCATAACCTTGTCCTTGACCATGACCCATTTCCATCCCTTTGACCCTTCCTCCCTTCTAGGGAGAACTACATCGGCCTGAGGCCCTCTTACCAGGGCTATGTAGGTAGCACTCAATTGACATGGGGTCTTCTGGGGTTAGCTCGGCCGCATCCTTTCATCCTTTCATCCATCCATCAACCACCAACCATTGGAGATCATGCCTATCTCCTCCGACCTTGACCACTTCCAAGACATTGTTGCCTTGGTTGTTTTTGCATGTATGCTACCTCATGACTGGTTAGCCGAATTGTGTGCAGACCTTTTGGACCCTCACAAGTATAGGATCGTACACCGGTTGATCTGCACTACTTGTGACTTTTTCGTGTTTCTAGGAGCACTTCTTGAGCCCGAGATACCTGGAACACGATGACCATTTGGAGCTTCAGCTTAGATTGAGTGACCCGATCAGTAGACGACTAAATGCTGGGGCCCAGTTACTTGAATTTTGGCACTCCTCGACCCTTGACCTGTGACACTTTGACCTAACTCTCTCGTGCAGTGGTATGTGCGCAATCACGACTTTTGCAGCATTCACCCTCACCCCTTTTTCATCCACTCTTTATCAAATCAGCACCCGATTCCCGGTTCCCTTCCCTCGACTCCTGCTTTGAGGGGGAATACCTTATCCTTACTCGGGGCATTTCGCTTCCTATTTTTGTCTTGCAGTTCATTCAAACAACCAACAAGATGAAATCAACCTCATCCCTCACCTGGGGAAATCACTCCTATTTTTGTCTTGCAGTTCATCCAAAACAACCAACAAGACAAAAAGGGGCAAATGTAGACACCAAAATCGTGTCGACTCCCCTGGTCATTCCCCGTCTTATTCTTCTTCGCCTATTTAACCCTTGTCGATCACTTGTTCCTCCAACCTTGACCCTGGCAGCATGTAAAAATGAGCACAGAGCTAAAGCTAAACTCTATCTCCATTATGCATCTGCCGACGACGGTCTTTACCCGGCCGATGTCGCCGACGTCGGTCACTTATCGGCCGACATCGGCAATCCTGCTGACGTCGGTCACATTGCCGTTATCTGTTATCAGTTATCATTCGGTTTCCCAAAACGGTTGACGAACCATCTCTGGAACCGTCCCCCGCCTTCATCAGCGTCCGCCAACCATTCGAAAGGCTATCCCGAATGCTATTCAACCATTTTTCGCTGATCAATCAAAACTCGAGCAATCATTCAACCAACCTGCGAACTCCGACATCAACACTCTCGCGATCAACACTCTCAGCATCAACCAATCTGCATTCAATCTGGCACTACATAGACAACTTCAACTATGGCTTTCATCACATCTTCTGGCAGGTAAGTATTTACTCTGTTTGTTTTATTTCTTCTTGGTTATTCTTTATCAGTTCTGTCATCCCGATTCTTCAAACCATAGACCCAGCATCCCTCGTTTACATCTCTGCCTCTGTCCAGACTAAAACCCCCAGACTCTGTTCAGACCCGACCTGACCTCGCCCAGACCCTGTCTTGACTCTCTCAGACCTTGCCCAGACCCTGTCCCGACTCTCTCAGACCTTGCCCAGACCCTGTCCTGACTCTCTCAGACCTTGCCCAGACCCCGTCCCGACTCTCTCAGACCCTGTCCCGAACCTGCTCAGACTCTGTTCAGAACCTGCCCCTACCGATGCCGGTCACTACCCCGACTGACGACGGCACCTCAACCGACATCAGCACCTTCCCTAACCGATGCCGGCACCACAGAGACCGATGCCGATGACTGTGCAGAACAGTGCTGCATATCAGGTATGCATCTTTATTTCCTGTCATTTTGTCTTTCATTATTATCTATTTTCGTCCAATATTCTACTTTTTTATCAGTGGGTTGATATCCTTCTAGGAAGTCTTCGTACTTCCGGGATCGGGCGTTCGCCTGACAGCCCACCATATCTTTGACTAACGTTTTTCCATGTTTTATCCTTTTCTTCGCAGGTGTCATTCCTCCACAGCCAAAGAGGAGAATCTTCCAACGTCTGATTTCGGTGCGCATGACTTTATCAGGTACTTCTAGCCTTGACCATTTCTTTTAGTTTCTTTATTCTTCTTTTGAATGTAGAAAGCAATTTTGCATAGAAACAGTAAGTTACAAAAATCACTATATAGTTTAAAATAGATGCCTCAAACTTGGTATTGTAAAATTACTTATTTCTTTAAATAACTAAGTTTATCTAACTGCTATTCTAATAATGATATCTTTGTTAAAGTTTAAAATGGTAATTTAATATTAATTATATTATATGTTGATGATCTTTTGATTACTATAAATATGATTATTTTAATTCATAAATATAAGGATAAACAAGTCAATTATTTGAAATGATTGAATTAGGTATTCTTCATCATTCTTTAAGAATGGCTATATTTCAAGATAAAAATTTAATTATTGTATCACAATCTCAGTATGCACATATTCTTCTTGTTAAGTTTAATATGATTTATTTTAAGTCTACATATACTCCTATTGAATTTGGTGTTAAACTTGATCCAAAACATGCATGTGAAAACATTAACCCTACTCTATATAGATAGCTCGATGGTAGTTTGATTTATCTAACCATTACTAGGTTAGATAGTTTATATGTTCTTGGTGTTGCTTATAAATTTATGCATGATCCATATTTGGATAATTGGAAATTAGTAAAGAGAATACTTTGGTATATCAAAGGAATTGTAAATTTTAGTTTATTTTATTCTTCCATTGATAATGTTAATTTATATGGTTATTGCGATGTTAATCATGCTAGTGATACTATAGATCATAAATCTACTTATGGATATGTGTTTAAGTTTTGTGTAAGTGTTATCACTTGGAGTAGAAAAAATAAACCTATTGTATCTATATCTTTTACTAAAGTATAGTACAAAAGTGATATGGAAGTTACTAAAAAATCCATGTGGCTGTAAAGGTTGTTAGCAAAAATTCATTTAAATTTTTAATAGTACCACCCTTCATTGTGATAACCAAAGTTGTATAGCTTTGTTAAAAAATCTAGTGCAGCACCAATAAACTAAATATATTGAAGTTCATGTGCATTTTATACAAGATAAATTGCTCAATAGTTATATTGATCTATAGTTTTGTCCTACAGATGAATAGGTAGAAGATATCTTCACAAAACCACTTGGTGCTACTCAATTTTATCAGTTTCTTGAAATAATGGGCCTCTCAGAGTTGTCATTGAGGAGAGTGTACATGAAAATGCCACTTCCTAACGTCCATGTGTTACTTCTTCTCTATACTTATTCTCATTTTAAAGCATTGTGCTATATCACGTTATGTGATTTTTTGTAAACTTCATGAGGAAGTTTTAATTTTGTACCCCAATATTTAAAATAATTTTGTAATTTAGGTCAGTGTTATAAAAGGCTCAAAAAATACTTAGATGATTATTCTTGATAAACTATGATATGTAGTTTCACAATCATTCTAGCCTAGACTTACTTTATAGTAGTTTATGGATTATAATTCCTTTTATTTCCAAAGGTGATGTTTGGCAAGATGAAAATTTTTAAATCCTTAAATTATGTGCATATTATAATTAATTTATTAAGGTCACTATGACATTTATCCCCAGTTATTATTAAGGGGGAATGTTAAAATATTTAATGTCTAAGTGGGATAGTTTAGATTGTTAGCATATTTTGGTGTATATTAAAATGACAATGATTTATTATCTATTAAAATGAGGTGTGAAAAACATGTAAATAAATAATAAAAAAATATGTATTATTATTTACCAATTAAATTAAATGATTTTCAATATGGTTGGACTTGTTGTTTACAATGGTCACTCCCTTCATCCATATTATAAATAAGGTTTTACCCCTATTGTAAAATTAACTTTGTTATTTAGGAAAATTGATTTGAACTCATTGAATTTGATATTTGTGTGTGGAAAATGTTTAAAAAAAATTCTATGAATGCTTATGTGAATAAGTGATAAGTAATAAGGCTTTGTATGGGGGTTTATAGTTTCTCAATGAGAAAGTTAATATAATAATTGAAATAGAATTTTAGTTTCAAGATCACATTATTGGAAAATTATATTACATACCTACATAATCCAACACATGGTAGTGTTAATAATGTGTTTTCATCTTCCTCATCTACCAATTTTGTGCCAAATAAGGTTTCATATCTAAATATAAAGCTAAAATAGAGTACATCTAAAATAAGTGATTCAAATATTTTATCAAATGCTACTAAGATTCCAACTGAAATCCTAAGAGAAATGCTTCAAATTAAAGTGATAAAATTTCCTCCCCTACATACTATAAGGGTATCTAAATAATATCATAAAATGCATGGGCATTATATAGATTGTTATTTTGTATTAAAGAATAAAATACAAAGTCACATAGGTAGTGGTGAACATATCATTGATACATCACCCAAGAAAACCACTCATGTTATGAATACCTATCCTAAACCATAAGTACCAAAATAAAAAAAAAAATATACTAAATAAAATTTATATAAAAAATAGTTGCAAATATCAAACATAGAGAAACAAAAGTTCAAAAATAAAAACTAGTTCAAGAAAAGGATACAAAATTACCTCTCAATAATGATAATTAGTTTTACAAATAGTATGGTTTAGGAAAGGTGGATTTATGAAATTTAAAGACAAATAGTCACCCTCCATTGATGGTTATCCATGTTTGTTTTCATCTCTCTTGGTTCCCTTTGCCTTCTTGGTGCTTGTATGGTTGTTTGAATTTTGGTGTCAAGGGTGTTTTGTGGTTGTGGTTCTTATTCAGGTTTTTCATTCTATTATGTTTGATGTTTATGGTTTTTGCTAAGTGTTTAGGTTTATTTTACCATCTTAATTTTCATTTTGTGTGCCCCCCTCCTAGTTCCCTCCTCATGTGTACTTGTATGTGAAGTTAGTAAATGAATTTAATTATTTTAGCTTATAGAGCTAGATGACCAAAGCATTTCAATTCATTTGGGGAGTCAATACGATGGAACCATTAATGTAAATGGCTTCCCTTCAAATTTATATTAAAATTTCCCCAAGTTGAGCAGTCTATAATTTAGTGTTGAGAATGGTGGTAATAAAAGTGGTGACCCAAAGAATCTATTCAATGAATTTCTTTGATAGGAAGAGTCTATCAAGCATACACAATGTGAAAAAATAATTATTGTATTGAGTGATTCATCTAAGGATGGACCAAGTGGAAGTATCAAGGGACAAGATGGTAAGTTCCCTAACTCTTATAAAAACACTTTTATTGCTAGCTATTTCATCCATGGAGCATGATTTGCATAGGGAAGAATCTCAATTCAAAAATATTGGGGTATTTTTTTTGTTTGAATATAAATTTCCTCCCTTCAAGGATTTTTTAATAATTGGCTTAATTTGGTTTGGGGTAAGAAAATTGGAATATATGTTAATTTTTATAGAATATTCGAAAAAGGGATTTTTATGGTTATTTTTATAATTTCAAATATGTAGACAAGAGTTATTAATAAATCTTTGTGGAATGTGGAATAATATATGTTTAAATTTGTCTCGTAGAACCCCAATTTGGATTATCAAGATTTAGTTTTTAAAGTGGCTCCCAGATGGGTAGATATTGAAAACATTCCTCTTCAATTGTGGAATTTTCTTCCCCAATCCATTAAACCCCTAGGAAAGGTTCTCTGGCCCACATGAATGATAGGGTTATAATCTCTTTATACCCCTTGGAAGGTTTTATAGAAAACCTTGTCTTTTATATTAATGAGAGCTATTGTATTTATCCTATTAAAGTGTTGGGAGGACTTAATTTTTTTGTGTTTTTTTACAAAAAAGATGGACATATGAGGAATTTTTTCCCTATTTTTTCCTCTAATAAAATAATTAAAAAATAATCTCAAAGAGGCCCTAGATCAATATCAAATATATTCTATATAATCATCTCATTCCTTAAATGGATGATTTGGAAATTAATAATAACCCCAATTTTGATTTTGAAATCATTGAACATAGAACAACACTAGTGGGTTCCCTAGAGTATATGGTAGTGTAATTTATAATGTAATTGAAGATTTTCCTCATTATAATGGAATTGGGGGGTCACCCCAAATTTATGGTCCCCTTCTTGAAGATACCAATATACCTATTGTTGGGAAGAAGGTTACCCAAACTAAAATATTGGTTAAGACCCTATTGCCTCATGCAGCCTTGAATTTTCAACCGCTGTAAGATGAAGTTATGGTTGATGTTGTTACCTTTTATAAATAGAGAACCTATAATGATATTGTGGCCCCTATGGTTGACTATGAGAATACCATATATTTGTTCCTTGGACACAATATTAAACTTCCTTTTGAAAATATTTTTGAATAGTTTTCCCCTTGATGGACCCTATCCCCAGTAGGGAGATCTTGTTTGACTCTATTTTTTGGGATAATATGTTTGTGGTTGAAGGTAATCCTAATACTGGTAAAATTTAAACATCTAAAATGTTTGGTAAAAGACTTAAAACTAACCCTTTGGTGAAATCACCCCAATAACCTATTCCTATTATAAATGAAAAAAGTTAGAGAAGGGATGATGGGAGGTGGTGATGGTAGTAAAAAAAAAGAGGAATAAGGAGAATAAGGTTCCTGAATGTTTTACAAGGTTATACCAAAATAAGGGTGGGGGTTAAATCCCCTAATTTGAATAAATAATTATATTGATGGATATGCAAATTATTAGATGGAAAGTAAGGGGATGGAATCCCTGGATAAAAAAAACCTATTGTTAGACAATTCAAAGGTTCTAGAGAAAATATTGATTTTATTTTTCTTTAGGAGGTTAAAGCTACTGGGTCATTTCTTTCATCTATTTTAGGCTTTATCTAGACTATCTTTGTTCACTTTTCCACTAATAATTTTAGAGGTAAATATGGTGCATCAATTTTCATCAATCAACTTTGGGGGGAATATATTGTTGACTATGGCACTTCTCCTACAACCAAGTGGTATAGGTTATTTTTAATAATTAGATAAAATTCTTTAGGATTTATAATATATATGCCTGTAATGATTGTATGGAAAGAATGGATATTTGGAATTGGCTATCTACTAATTTTAAATACATTCCCTTGGTTTTTGGTGGATATTTTAATATGATTGAGGAGAGAGGACAAATTGGTTGGTGACCCTCATTCCTTGAAAGGTAATGAACTATTTTTTTGGTCTTAATTTAAGAGATTTCATAAAGTGGATAACCCCCTTAACAAAGGTAGACTACAAAGTAAATGTATTTGGAATATTTGGTGTAATAATTAGGTGAATTCTAGAAGGCTCTATTCTAGACTTGATAGATTCTACTTATGTAAAGATTACTTTGATACTTGTTTGGAAGGAGATGGTAATTCTTTTAATGTTATTATTTTCACTATCTCTGACCATCATCCTATTGAGGTTAGATTTTCCATCAAAAATGATGAAAAAGGTGAGAAAGTTACCATGAAAGGGTTTCATAAATTTAATGTTTCCCATCTTGAAGATAGGGATTATATGGATGGTATCCATTCTACATGGAACATTGGTAAATTTACTTGTGACTCTAAGTCTAAAATTGATAACTATAATAACTCTATGGATTTGACTAAAAAATTTACGAGACCTTTTGCTCAGCTAAAAGCTAAGAGGAAAATAAAATCCTTTATAATTGCTCATAAATAACTTATTCGGGTGTAATATTCCTTGCAAGATGATCTGACTAACTCATCCATGCTTGATACCCTTTATAATGTTAAACACCAAATTAGGAAAAATCAAATTTATTCTACTAGAGGTGCTTAGATTTGATCTAGGATTAATTGGGTTAAGCATGGAGATAAAGGATCTAATTGTTTTTCCATTTTTGAAGGCTAAGCATTAAAAGTATAAGATATATGAAATTAAGGTTGATGATAATATTTTTTTTTACTTTAAATTGATCAAAGAGGCCTTCTTTGATTTTTTCTCCAAGTTATTTTTGGTTGATGAATCAAATGAATAGATTGAACAAAGTAGAATTCTATGTGAAAATATCATTCCAAAAAAGATCTCTTCCATCCAAGATGTGTTCTTGGATAGAGATATATATTTGGATGAAATCAAATGTGTTATTGATTCTTTGAAATTTGATAATGCCCAAGGGATTGATGGTTTCCTTGTAGAATTCCATAAAGCTAATATAAATTGGATTGCCCTAGAGTGTTTATATGTCTATAAGGAAGCACTTTATAATGGCTCTCTAGGTTAAAATATTAATAAAGGTGTAATTAATCTCATGATAAATGAAGGTGATCTCTATTTGGTAAAACATTGGAGGCTTATTACTCTACTCAATGTTTCCTATAAAATTTTAGAAAAAAGAGTTTCTCCCCCACTAACCTTGATTGTTTATGTGACTTAGATAGGGTTCATGGAAGGAAGATATATCATTGATAACATCATTTCAATATGGGAGGGTATGTATTGGGATAAGGACTCTCAATAGGATATTGTGATGATTTTTCTTCAATTTGAAAAATCTTATAATAAAATCAAGTGGCCCTTTATTGAAAGAGTTATTAGAGATTTTGGTTGTCAAGAGAGGTTTTGTAGAATGATCGTTGTGATATTTAAAGATGACTTGCTTATTATTTATGTTAATGTAAAAACCACATACTCTCTTAATTTTAAAATATCTATTAGACAAGGATAATTGGGTTCTAATAATGGTTCCAATTTAGAGTTTCAGTGGCGGCACACTGTAGAGCTCTTTGAGAGCTTTTTGGTGCATTTTTTGGAATGTAAATCTAAGTTCAGGATCTCATATTATGGATGCTTAAAGATGGTCGATAAATGTCACTTGTGACATGTGGCACATGTTTTGATGTTGTTTTGACATTTGGCACAGGGACCTATCAGAGGTTGACACTTAGCAGATTGAAAGGTTTACAAAAAAATGGTTTGATGATTATGCCATGTCATCAACATGCCACATCATCAATATGCCACATCAACAATAGTGACTCATCTTGCCGTGTCACATTTTATGCCAAGTGGATTTAAGTGACTAAGCTCATGAGATAAGCTCATTGAGCGAGCCATATGGTGATTTCAAAGGATAGTTCATGCCATAAAGTCCCCTTTTAAGTACTTACCGAGTTAAGCTCAAGAATTGAAGACCGAGTACAACATCATATTCCATGGGAAGAGGACATTAAGTTCAAATGCCGAGTTAAGAGACCGAGAGAAGAGGATAAGGCTTAGCGTATATGCTAAGATTGGTGTTTTAACCCAACAACTCGAGTCATGTTTGGTGAATCTACCAATGTGCATTCTAAGCTAGGCACCTTGAGCCCACCAAAAGGGGGTGTTGATAGATTCAAGGAGGCTGCCAAGCTATTTAAAGTATGTAATCGATTCTCCCTCAATAAATGTGGGATAAAGGAAAAGTTAAAGTGCCCAAGTAGGCTGACGGTTTGAACTCATGACCTGCCATCCAAAATAGATAAGCTTTGACTGCTTATGCTGTGGGGGTCAAAGTGTTATTTAAGGCACGAATTTCTATTTGAAGTTAAAAAACTTTTGACTATGTTTTTTATTTTTAATAGGCCGAGACCTTGTTAAAGCTTTGGTAAGCTTATGTAATGGATTTTTATCCATCCTCTGGCCATATTACACAGTCTTAATACTCTGTTTAGCCAATTTGCATATTGGAGGAGTATTTTTCAAACCTTAGAGGAGATTTTTAGGACTTTTAGAGTGACTTTGTAGGTGTTTATGAAGACCCATGGAATTTAAAGGTGTCAGGCTTGAATCAGTCATGGTGAAGGTGAATTTTGCATTGAGATATCAGCTTATAGGAAAGTTGTTTATTGTTTTCAGGTGTTTTTAGTGCCCTTAATGGAAATGATCCACTCCTTTGGTGAACCAAGAGACGTAGGCATCCATTGATGAGCTGAACTCCATTATCACATTTTGTGTTTTGGTAATTGTCATTTGATGCATGTTATTATTTCAGTTTGCTGATTTTATTTAAATTAGTAAATGAACTCATGCAAGTGATTTACATTTTGAGAATTATAACACAACACTATTAAAAATGGTTAAATGGTGAATGAAAGTACAAGTCATAGACAATTTCAATCCATTTTTGTAAAACCATTTTTTTCTCTAACTCTTATCATTTTTACAATTTTAGTTGAAATTTTCAAGAATATGAATGGATAATAAAGGGGTTATTAAAATATCTAGATAAACTATTTGCACTTCAATTTTAAGTGTAGAGTTTATGGATCAAGTTGATATCAAAGTAGTTAGAATGCAGGTGTTGCTTCAAGTTGTGTGTTGACAGTTGCTTCCATAATAGTTGGATTATTGGTTTGCAGATTGATTATATTATAGTGTACAGTGTGGAATCAGGTGTTTTTAGGAAACCATGGGCAAGTTTTCACATATTGAGGCCATCAAAGATGAAAATACAATCTTGAAATGCTAGAAATTTGCACTTGAATTACAAGTGGCAAAGTTAAAATTAGAGCTCAAATCCAAGCATGAGATCTTGATTAGATTGCAATGTGGTGAGTGTGAAAAGGTAAAGCCTTCTACTTCAGATGTAAAAACTATGACTGAGTGCACTATAAGTTTTTCACCATAGGAATCTTCATCTTCTTCGACCATTTCAGATTAGATTCTAGTAATATTATTTTTGGTGATTTTGAAAGACACACTAAGGGCATAGGATCTAAATTTTTATTTAAAATGGGTTATAATGGAGGAGGAATTGGTAGAGATAGCCAAGGTATATCTAACCCAATTCAGGTTGAGCATAGACCTCTTCATGTAAGTTTGGGTTATACTAGTGTGCAGGTGGATGATGGAGAAGTTTCTTCCATGGCTAAAGGAAGATGAGCTTCCAATAGCGAAGGTTCTAGGCCACTAGTTCAAAGGTGTAAAGGTAAAAGAGGTATTGAGATTCCACCTCCTAATTCTTACACTAAATCTTCTAATCCAATTGATACTTTTAAGAAGTTTGGATATAATGTATAGAAGATAATGCAATCATTTCCATGCACTTTTTGTGGGATGAATAACCATAGTGCTAAGACTTGTTGGAAATGAAAAGCTTTGTTTAAGCAGATTGCATGTTTGAAAGACCATTCTCATGTTAATTTGGGAATTGGCAAAAGGGGACCCTCACCTAAGAAGGATGTTTGCACTCATTGTAAAGTGAGTGGACATAATATTGATAGATTTTTTAAGCTTCATTCATCTTCACATTCAAGTAATGTTAAAACTAAGATGATTTACAAACCTCTCACTAAGGTTAATGAAGCTAATTCAATCCATAATGTAGTTGACAATAAAACCTAGGATAAGGTAAAACCTACAAGTGAAAATCCATTTAAAAGGTTAAGTCAACAATGCTTTCAATTACATATGGCAAAGCCCAAATTGATAAATTATGCAATTGAAAAGGAATCCACATAGACAATCAATTTCACTAAGAAGAAAGAATTGGTTAAGTAGATTATCACTACATTATTTTTGCAAAGCATGGTTATGAATGAACCTAAGGGAATGAACAAGCTTTGATAGATGTAGATTAGAGTTGGTGGGAACACTTCAAGACAGGTTTACCATATTAAGTTTTTCAATTCTCACTTTTTGATAACTCATGTTTTTGATCTCCAGAATATATTGTATGGGTAGTCTAATAATGGATAAGACATTAAGTCATTTGAAATAGTTGGGGATATAGCAAAGTGATGTTGTGAGTTGTTTCCTTACAACATTTGATAGCTAGACTACTATTTTGAATGTATCTATTTTGGCACAGAGATGTTTAGATGCATTTTTTAAGACCCGTTGGGCATGTTTAGATGTTAGGCAGCATACACTTTTGGTTGTTTGCATTTGCTTAGCATATAAGTCCCATATTAGGGCATTGTATTGAAAAATTTCCACAACCTTTATTGTATGTTGTCGGCATTATAAACTTGTCTTGCATTTATATTGGGAGTTGTTTCAGTTTTTAGCAATTCACCACTTTACAAGATGTGACATTTGGGCAGGCAGATTGATATATTATAATCACTTTGGTAGTTGCAGATTCACTTACTCATTCTTTTTTATTAGGAATTTTTTTAGTTTGATTGTGAATCATTTTAATGTAATTGTTTATATCTCTTGTTATGATTGGGTTCTATTTTCATGGATGCAGTATACCAGTTTGCAGTTTTAAGGGATATTGGAATTTTAGAGACCAAAAGCCCTCCATTAGGGAGGAATGATCAAAAATTGGGTTATAATAATGGTTCCAATTTAGAGTTTCAATGGTGGCACACTGTAGAGCTCTTTGAGAGCTTTTCAATGCATTTTTTGAAATGTAAATCTAAGTTTAGGAGCTCCTATTATGTCCATTTGAAGATGGTCGATAAATGTCACTTACAACATGTGGCACATGTTTTGATGTTGTTCTGACATTAGGAATGGTGACCTATCAGAGGTTGACACTTAGTAGATTGAAAGGTTTTAGAAAATATGGTTTGATGATTATGCCATGTCATCAACATGCCACATCATCAATATTCCATGTCAACAATAGTGAGTCATCTTTCCATGTCACATTTTATGCCAAGTAGAGTTAATTGACTAAGCTTGTGAGATAATCTCATTGAGCGAGCCATATGGTGAGTTCAAAGGATAGTTCATGCCACAAAATCCCCTTTTAACTACTTACCAAGTCAAGCTTGAGAATTAAAGACTGAGTACCACATCATATTCCATGGGAAGAGGATGTTGATTTCAAATGCTGAGTTAAGAGACTGAGAGAAGAGGACAAGGCTTAACATATATGCTAAGATTGGTGTTTTGACCAATAACCCAATTCATGTTTGGCACATCTACCAATGCACATGCTAAGCTAGGCACCTTAATCCCACCAAAAGGGGGCATTGATAGATTCAAGGAGGTTTCCAAGCTATTTAAAGTATGCAATCCATTCTCCCCCAACAAATGTGGGATAAAGGATAAGTTCAAGTGCCCAAGTAGGCCAATAGTTTGAACTCATGACCTACCATCCAAAAGAGATAAGCTTTGACCACTTGTGCTATGGGGGTTGAAGTGTTATTTAAGGCATGAATTTCTATTTGAAGTTAAAAAACTTTTGACTGTGTTTTTTATTTTTAATAGGCCAAGACCTTGTTAAAGCTTTGGTAAGCTTATGTAATGGATTTTTACCCATCCTTCGGCCATATTACATAGTCTTAATACTCTGTTTATCCAATTTTCATATTGGAGGAGTATTTTTCAAACCTTAGAGGATATTTTTAGGAATTTTTGAGTGACTTTGCAAGTGTTTATGAAGACTCATGGAATTCAAAGGTGCCAGGCTTGAATCAGTCACGGTGAAGGTGAATTTTGCATTCAGATATCAGCTTGCAAGAAAGTTGTTTATTATTTCTAGGTGTTTGAAGTGCCCTTAATGGAAATGGTCCACTCCTTTGGTGAACCCATAGACGTGGGCATCAATTGATGAGCCAAACTTTGTTATCACATTTTGTGTTTTGGTAATTGTCATTTGATGCATGTTATTATTTCTATTTGTTGATTTTATTTAAATTAGTAAATGAACTCATGCAAGTGATTTACATTTCAAAAATTATAACACAACATTATTAAAAATGGTTAAATGGTGAATGAAAGTACAAGTCATAGATAATTTCAATCCATTTTCATAAAACCATGTTTTCTGCTAACTCCTGTCATTTTTACAAGTTTAGTTAAAATTTTCAAGAATATGAATGGATAATAAAGGGGTTATTAAAATATCCAGATAAACTATTTACACTTTAGTTTTAAGTGTAGAGTTTACGGATCACACATACTCTCTTATTTTTCAAATATCTATTAGACAAGGATGTCGTCTTACTCTTTTTCTATTTGTTATGGTTGATGATGTTGTACACTACTTGCTCAGAAATACTGAGGTTGGCCCTCTATTAAAGGTATTGAGATTCTAAAAAAATTAGAAATAATTGATGTTCTATTTATTGATGACTCAATGTTTTTCATTATCCTCTTTAGGGATAATTCTATTCAAGTGGAAGTTAGACTAAAAATATACAACTTAGCCTTAGGATCTAAAGTTATTATGCGTAAGTCTTGTATGATTGGTTAGAGTGAATGCCATCCAGATTGGCTCTTAGAGTCTGGTTGGGAATGTAATGCCCTTTATTATATGGATATATATTTAGGTATTCCTTATTTTTCCTTTTCTAGAGTAGATGTGGGAGCGGGTCTACACTAAAATTAACAATAAAATTGAAAAGTGGCATGGCCATGTTCTCTCTCTACCAAGAAGAATTTAGGTCTATCAAAAAATCCTATCTTCCTATAGTATTTACTGTGCTTCCTATTGGCTCTTTAAAAAAACCCATATTAATTTTCTTCACAAGATCATCAGGGATTTTCTATGGTTAAATGACAAAGGGAATAGTAAAAGACATGTTATTACTTGGAACTTTTGTTGTAAGCCTAGGGATATTGGTGGTCTTGATTTAAAAGACCTGCATATCCAAGGTATTACATTAGATGTTATATTTATTATTAAATATTTAAAGGTAGATGAGCCTTGGAAGGTATTGGTCATAAAACAATATTATGAGATGTTTCCCTAAAGGTAAGGTAGGTTAGAAAGGTCTTCATATTGTTGACATTCTTCTTGGACCTTATTCTATTTAATTTAATAGATTAGTTGTATTCTATTCCATTTGGAAAGTATGGGACTTGGTGAATCACCTTATTACTAAAAAACATGTTTTTAGTTGGATGGGTAATTGTTGCCAAGGATATAGATCCATTCAGTGGAACCTCTCCCTCAACAATCAGCATCTTGCTCTTACTAGAGGATGTTCTACCTTAGAATGGTATAATAAAGGAAGGTAGGATTTCAAATATCTATTTTTTATTTATGGTTGTACCTCATTGATTATTATTAAATATAGATATCACATTCCTATTATCTAATGTAGGACATATTCTATGTTCAGTAAAACACTGAAGGGCAATAATTATGTGACTCTTTTGTAAAATGAAAATGAATTTTGGGACAGTGTCAAATGGATCAAAGGGCCTCCTCTCTATGATTTCTCCACAATAATTCTATATAATAATATTTACTTACCTAATCTTCCATATCTTACTCTAAACCATTTTTTGAATGTTCATGATCCTCTTTGCAGTTGGAATTTTAGATTTAATGTTATTTGGGATGCTTATATAGAACCTAAAAACTATTATTTTAGGTGGTTGTTATTTATTAAGTTCACTATGGGTAATTTTATTTCCAAATGTGGTTATTTCCCCCTTTTTTTCTTGTGTGTAGTGATGTTGAGTCCATTGAGCACCTCTTTTTTACATGTCAATATGTTGCTAAAATTTGGAAATGATATCTGCAAAGTTGTTCCATTGTATTTAGGTGTTATATTACTTGGTTTAATATATATTTTGGCTATGTTTGTTCTACAAAGAAATTTCACCCCTTTTCCATAAATTTTGGCTTGTTTTTTAATACTAAAATTATTTGGTTTTTATGGAAGCAAAGGAACTTGGAAAATTTTCAAGCTAGAGATAAAGTTATTTTTGACTTCTCAATTGAAGTCATTGTTAAGTTTATTTCCATGTAAATATATCTCCAACTCAAAATTTCATAGATAACTTAAACTTTTATTAAATATAGGTTTGTTAAAAGTGCCTACAGAGTTTCTAAATGATTTTGGTGGATATCCAAAGATTAGCCCTAACCTTGATTGGGTTATATAATATTCCATTGATGTAGAGGTGCTTCTATTTAATTGAGTGGAATTTCATCAAGGATTCATAATTTGATTAGGATAAGGATCCTATCCACTCCTAGGTTATCTCCTTGGATTCATATAAGAATGGCATGTAAAGCTAGGTTGAAACAACTAATGATTTAATGATTTATAATAAAATCCCTAGACTAATTGTATAAAAGAACATTTCTAGTAATATCCTAGATGGGGATGATTATATGGATCTAGATACTATTGCTTTGATGTTTGATACTGGCTCTCCTCATATTTTGTTTGTGGAAGATCTTGTGTTGTTTCACCCTAATGATGATAAAAAAAAATGGACTTGGAGGCACATCCATAAGACTTGTGCTTTAGGTTTGTTTCCTTTATGATGGTGCCTCCTACGTGAGGCTTTTTTATATTATCATATCAGTTACTATTGACTATTGGTGTATAAATTAATATTCCTCTTTTAATAAGGTAAAACTATTGGTTTTTCACCTTTGGGTGTTTAGTCTTTTGTGAATGATATCTCAGTATAAAAAAAAATAGTATTGTTTTGGAAAGCAATATTTTTAAAATTTTGGTTATATGCTCAAAGATTGGAAAAACATTCCCAAGGAAAAACTCATCCTATCTCCACATTTTATCATAATGATTTTTAAGGATTGGGATATATTGGAAAAAATAATGCAAATCATTTTTATATGCATATTAAATTTATTAATGTAAAAGAGAAAGAACCTACAAATGAAGATGATGTACACAAGGAACAATTCCATAAAGAACAAGAAACACATCTAAAGGATAATGTAAAATGTGTGCCTTTATATGAATCAATTAATAATCATTACTCAAAATATTAAATCTTGAAACTTGCATAGATGGTGAGAAAGGTCAATATATCATAGTTAAACCAACTTGTGAAATCAATATATTTACTTGGGATTTCTTTTTATTTATGGGATATAACATGGAACATATGAATAAATCTACTACATTTGATTTGTGTGTTGGATCTATCCAATGAAATGTCACACTTTGATCATAATCATGCTCCATTTTACTAAATATTAGTCCATTTTTGACCAAATATAATGCCAATCTCAAAAAACTATGGTGAAAAACAATAAAGTAAAATATCTCTCAAAAAAATACAACAATTACAAACTTAGCAAAAGAGCATGATACATTTTTTGATTCTACTATGCACACATATGACACATTTAGTTTAGGAAATGTCATTCATTTACCACTCCTAAAATATTATTATTCTCTATATTAGATCATAGGATAGTATTTTATTTTCAAATATTAAAAAAACACCAAAAAAATTAAAAACTTCAAAATCCAAAAATATTTTCAGCATTTACTTGTTCTATTAGCTCCTTAACATCTATATTGTTAACTCCATTTTGGTAGATGGAATATATGTAATTTATATATACACATGTTTCACACATAATTTGAGTGTGATAAATGAATACACGTATACATTATCTATTCTTATACAAATGTTGGGTCTTCCTTATGCTTATGTTATATAGACATTGTAGGCACCCGATTCTTTGATCTTGATATACACACATGTTATATGATTATATAATCACTTTCCATTATTATGATTAGGATTATGTAATTAAACATTAATTTATTCATTATTATATCTCTCAAAATTTACCTAATTTTATATTTACTAGAAAAAAAATTCCAACACATATCTAGGGGCTAATATGCTATATTTATGTTGGTTGCTTACATTTTTTCCTTTATGGACTTCCTTTAGTGTCTTGTATTACTGGTTGAGCATTCACTTATGATCCATTATTTGTATCCCATTTGATTTGATTTTATTTATTTGACATTTTAATATGTCATTTATTGTTTTTTAGACATTATATATGTCATTACTTTCTCTATGAACATTTGACTAAGTCATGCCCCTTCGATTGTGTGAAATTTTAACATGCCCCTTATTTGAGGTCTCCTTGTACTATTATATTTTAATTTTATTTTGATTTATATTATGTGTGTGTTTAACTTATTATTTATCTTGAAATATTACTATCTATACATTACCATAATCTATATCATACATCCTATGGTTTGATGAGATCACATTCTACACACTTCGATGATATATCTATTTAGGCATGTTTCTCATATATGCTACATAGTTCATATACAAATTATATTACTATATTATCATTTTGAGTTAAGTTTAATAAAATTTTATTCTTCATTTCACCTCAAAATGGGGAGTTTATTAGTGGGGTCATTTCATAGAGACATGGCTTCCATATTTGTCATAATTCACAAATTCAGATATATAATACATGTATGTTATAAAAACATGTTGTCCACATTTGTCATAGTTTAAAAATTTAGATATATATTGGGGGTATGTTATATAAAAAATTTATCCACACTTATACCATATCTCAATTTCATATTTTAGCAGGGGCATGTTTTGGAAACATGTTCTCTGCGCTTACATAATTTTAAACTAGCTAAATTGCATAGTTATGAGATTCATATATAGATTTTTGGAAAAATTATATACTTTTGTACCATTTTTATACCTAGGATTCATTATGAGACATATAAAAATTTCATATGCTATGTAAATATAACCTAAATTCTAAAATGAAAACTAGTTTTAAATTTCAAAATACTTCCACAAACATTAGCTCACTAGGTTGGACTATTATAAAATGTTATTGAGCCAATTTATTACAGTAGTTGGTTTAATTTTGGTATGGTTGAGGTGATTAAATCACTAAATATTTCTAATTTTATAGTTTTTACTTGATTAAATCATCCAAAATCATTATATTTATAGTGTATGTTAACTTGGATCAATTCACACTCACCAGGTTATAAATATGATTAGGTTTCATGATTGAGATAATCTCAACTACTAGGTGGCAACTCAAATTTCTCTAAATTTTGGGGAATTTTGTATATTAGCCTCCATATATATATATATATATATATATATATATATATATATATATATATATATATATATATATATATATATATATATATATATATATATATATATATATATATATATATATATATATATATATATATATATATATATATATATATATATATATATATATATACATACATACATACATACATACATACATACATACATATACATATATATATATATATATATCAACTTTAGGATCACCCTTGTGTATCGATTCAACTACTTTGCCATTGGCAACTTGATTTGAAAAATAATATCATTATGAACTTTTTAAATTGAGATTAACAAAAATTTAAATATGTAGTAGTATTAGTAGTGTGTGTGTGTGTGTGTGTGTGCGCGCGCGTGTACGTGCGTGTGCGCGTACGCGCGTGCACACGTGCGTGTGCATGTGTGTGTGTCCATATATATATATATATATATATATATATATATATATATATATATATATATATATATATATATATATGGACACACCAACACACACACTACATATTTACATTTTTCCTAATCTCAGTTTAAATAGTTCATAATGATACAGCTTTTCAAATCAAGTTTTCAAAAGGTAAAGAAATTGAATCGATACACAAGTATACTCCTAAACTTGATATTTTTATTTTAATCATTTTAATTCTTTAAATTTCATATTATGTGCATTTATTATATACTATAAAATTCTATCAATCACCTTTAAACTACTCAAATTTAACTCATGTAAAGGCAAGGTGTGTTATATACACCCATATACTCATTTATTTTCTTTTAAACTAGAAATTTCATTACTATATTAAAGTGGGGAAAATGTAGACACTAAATCTAAATTATATATCACGTCAATCATTTACACTTTTAAAATACATATCATGGATAGAAAATCAACTTCTAAACCTTCCCACTATTGAAAGGCTCGTATACACTATCTCTTTGTGACAAATTGCTAATTTCTTAATTAGATCAATGTTATTATAATGAACAAGCCTTATATCATGCTTAAAATGTTAAAAACATACTTATTATCATCATCTACAAGTTTTGGACCTATACCTATTTTCCAACATCATAGACACTTGTGTCCCATTCAAATGCCTATGTTGATGCAAGTGTCAAGTCCCCTAAAGTCATATTATTTAAAAATCAAACATATGATATGTTTATCCTAAGTGATTTAATGTGAGATATTATAAAAATGGATTTATATATACATGATTAACCTTCATTCATTTAGAACCTAGCATATACTTAACAACCCACAAGATAACTTACCAAAATCATTTAGTGAAATAGTAAAGTGAGAATAGATTTAATATTTTATCATATTTCCATATCAATTATAGGTGCATTACATTTATAGGTCTTAAGTACTAAATGAGTAGCCCATGAGTCTTATTTACTAAGTTAAAATCTAGGTCACTATTGTACTTGTTTTCCAAATATTGCACCCATGTGCACACATAATCTAACACATTAGGTAATAACTACATCAATCTAAGGCCCTATTTAGAGTAGTGTTTGTATAGGAAAAATACACTGATAGACATGTATTTAGGTTTATTTCACCACTATAATCCCACTAACCCATTTTTCCCATAATCACTATGGATATGAAGAATTAGGGTTTCAATATTTGACAAGGAATGATAGTTCATGATATATTTTAGCACACTAGAGTGAGGGTGACATAGAACTTATAATATCCTAGGTGGTTACATCTATATTTGATAGGTATTTTTTACTAGACTCTTATGTCTAATTCAGACAAAAACATCAACTCAACTATCTAAGGTTGATGCAAGTGTTTGAGTCTATAAAGGGAAAATTTATATAATTTGATGACTAATCCAAGGCATTGATGCAGTCTATTCCTAACATGTTCCATATCAAATATGAATGCACATAATTGACCAACTATGTTCTCTTATAAATTCATTTCATTGTTATATTAATAAATAGTTGTACTTACTATTTTTATCATATCTAAGTATTTAAATTCAAAATATTATTTATCTGAGTTTGTAATCAATTGGCATACTATAGATATAGTTATCACCCTTATGATTATTCATTTATATATTTTTAACCTTGTACTATTGACTTATCTCAATTTAGGGTTAAAAAAATGTTTATAAAAAACATTAGGAATTGAAACAGGTGGGGTGGATAAAACACAAACAACTAAGCTAACTAAATTGATTATTTTATTTAAAAAAATTAAGGTTGAGTCATTATTGAATACAGTACGGGTATCAATTTATACATCATTGAATTTTTTTGTTATATTAGAGTATGAACCCATTGTGGATAAAGAAAATGCAAGGTTGAATGGTCACATCAGACAAGAAGTGAGTGCACAATACCAAAGAGTTGTATCAAAATGAAATAACAAAACAAGTATTGCACATAAAAATCAAAATGAAAAAAAAAAAACCAAATATTTATAAGTGAGAAATCTACTCAAGTGAAGCATACATATGGAGTGATAAGTAAATCCTCCCTAAATCATGGCCAATGACCCTCTAGAATAGAAGTGTAACTCCACAAAAAGGTGGTAAAAAGAGTTAAATATTAGTCTTCAAGTCAAACCTATGACACCTATGACACACTAACTCCATCTAAGCAAGCATATCCCAAATGTAAGAAAACTCCATGTGAACAAATATAATACTCTCAAATAAATAAATCTAGGAAAATAAATACCTACACTAACATCCCCCATAAGCACAACTTTGGTAGGTAGTGTAAAATAAAAATGTGTCCTAGAAACTAGGTCTGATCAGGTATCCATGTACAAAGTAATCTCTCATAAAGTAGAGAAAAGGAGAAAACCCCTAGAAAAGCCTTTGCCTCAAAAGAGAGACATAGACTAAGTGAAGAGGCTAAAATCTCTCCCCCCCCCCCCCCTCAAAGATGATGTTGATGTTGACATAGACTTCACCCCAAGAAAATCTCATAGATGAATGCATTTAATCTTAGTGAAGGGTTTGGTAAATATATCTATAACCTAATCTGAAGATTATAAAAATCTCATGTTGATGACCTAACCATGAAAAATCTATAAGATAAAATGAATGTGAATCTCAATATACTTGGTTTATTAGTGTTAAACCCAATTCCTACATATTTGTATAGTTGTATAGTTATCATAATGGATGGTGGTGGGTTGCTTGATAGGAAATTCAAACTCAAATATAATCCCCTAATGCTAAATATCCTCAGTAGTTATGCTAACATCTCCTTTGTATTCTACCTCTATTGATGATATAATAATAACATTTTACTTCTTGCTAGACCAAATAATAGGACCATAACCCAAATAAAAACTATAACATGAAGTGGAATTATGATTTTGAGTATCACCAACCCAATCTAAATTTGAAAAACCAGCCAAGTCAACCTCTATGCCAAATCTATATCAGATCCATAACCTATAAGAGCCCTGAATGTAGTGGAGTATCTACTTGGATACTTTCTAATGTATCTCATGGGGCTCCTGCATGAATCATGAAAGAATGCCTATTATATATGAAATATTGGGCATGGTATGAGTTAGATAAATGAGGTTTCTAACAAGCTATTTATACCAAGTGGCATCAACAAAAGGTGTATAATAGTTAGCCTCAATTTTGAATCTTGATAGAAAAGGAGTCAAAGATGGCTAATAATCAGCCATGTGAAATTGAACCAGAAGATCAAAATCCTACTTGGGTTGTGTAAGTGAAATCCATAAATTAGATTATGAAATGTTAATTTCAATGAAGTGATGTAGAAGACCCAAGTCTATCATGTCAAACATGTCTTATGAATTTGTCTTCACTATCACAATAGATGATGAGGAAATCCTAGTGATCAATATATCATCAACATAAAAGACTAATATCAGTAAAGAATCATCCTTTCATAAGAAGTATATATTGGGGTTTGAATGACATTTGGTGAAACCTAAAGTAAGGAGGAAGGAATCCATCTTGGTGTATCAATTCCAAGGGGCATATTTAAATTCACATATGGACTTTTTAAATCTTATGTTTGCAAATTAAGTATGGATCCTAAATAGACCTAGATGGTTGTTCCATGTAGATCTCCTCCTCAAGGTCTCTGTGAAGAAATTCACTCTTCACATCCATCTAGTTCACTTCCTAACCATATGTTGATGCTATAGCTATTATGAGTTAGATCGAAGTCATATTTGAAATAGGTGAAAATTTCATTGACTATTTAATGTTGGCTACCTATAAAAAACCCTTGGTGACCAATTGTACTTTATAGTTATTGACTAACCCATCTACTACAAACTTGGTTTGATATATCCACTTACATCTAACCATCTCCCTTCCCTTAGGAATTGAATTCAAATCCCAAGTGTGTTTTTTGATCAAGGAAGAATCTTTATCCTATATAACATTATACCACTTGAGTACGCTTGAATCCTCTTAGAATGTTTTTAGATATTAAACTAAATAAGAGAAAGCATGTGGACCACTTTGATAGTTTGCTTGAGTACATCTACCATCTATTGGATCCCTTTCCCAAGTGCTTACACACTAAGGTGTCTACTTGGCCCAAAGGGGCCTAGATGTGGGTGACTCAGGTATAGACTCCTCATCCTCTAAAACATGACTAGATGTGGATGTAGAAGACTCCCTATCACTACCCTCACTGTCAAGATTATAATAATAAGAATAAGACCCTAGCGTGAGAACCTACTTTGGATAATCTAAATTAGAGGAATAATAATCAAGTCTAATTGAATCCATTGAAAGATAAGAAGTTTCAAGTTTTGAGTCTTTAGGACTCTCTTAAAATTAAAAACTTCTCTCTATGAAAAACTCATGTTTGGATGGATATAGAAGGTGATACCCCTTGACACCATCTAGATAACCTATAAAGATGCAAGGCTTGGACTAAGGTTCCATAGCCTTGCATATCTTCTTTGGTATATGTGCCATAGCTAGAGATCTAAAACCCTAAAGGGCTCAACATCAATTTCCTTCCACGTCAAGATTCAAAGGTTGTTATGCCTTTTAAAGTTTTGTGAATAACCCTATTCCAAATATAAAAAGTAAAATTAGTGTCTTTGGCCCAATATTGAAGTGCTAAGGACTTAAAGTGAATCATGCAACTAGCCATCTCTTTCAAGGATATATTCTTGCATTCTATAACTATGGTCTATGAAGGACTATAAGTAACTATCTAATTCAAATAAATCCCCTCTATCATGAAAAACTACTCAAATCTATTGCTGACATAGTCAACTCCATTATCATTTCAAATAATCTTGATGGATTTCTCATATTGTTTCTTAAAAAGTGCCTTGAAGTCTTGAAAATATTCAAACACTTCAGACTTTTACTTAAGAAAGTATATCCATGTATATCTTGAGAAATCATCAATGAAATTGAGAATGTACTTAGCCCTTGTAAAAGATAAACTGGGAAAAGGCCCAAATACATCATTATGTACTAACTCCAATGCTTTGAATCCTTCCAATATTTGCCTTTATAAAATTTTGATATGGGATTATTTCCAAGAGATAAACCCTCACAAAGTCCCTTAGAGAATTGGACTTGAGGAAAACCTATGACCATGACATTTTTACTAAGTTGCTTAAGGTAGTGGTAGTTAAGGTGGCCAAACTGATCATGCCATAATTTACTAACTCCATCTAATAAGCCAATAATATATCTAGAGAAGAATCAGGTGCAAAATGTGAGAAGGTGTATAACCTAACTCAGTAAACTTCCCTACCCACTTACACTATAGAACCACTATGAAACTCCCTAATGATAACTGTATATGGTAAATATTCAACCCTCATACCTTTTTTAATATGAGTGATTTGATACATTGATAGGTTATTGGTTGAAAGATGAGGAACACTTAGAAAATTATTGAATGTTCCTCCTTTAATTTCAATAGACCCTCTCCCTATAACTAGTATATAAGTGTCATCACCCAAACTAATAGAAGACATGCTAAAAGGATCTAAGGAATAAAACTCATTTAGTGAATATCCCATGTGGTGAGAATACCCTGAGTCAATTACCCATGAAGATTTTGAAGCTATAACTGTTATAAGAGCCTTTTCATTTTTTTCTCTTTCCCCTTTCCCTTTTCCTTAGCAAAATCTTGGGTATATTAATTACACTTAATATACTCAAGACCACCTATGTTATTCTTCTCTAGGAGATGAGTTAGGTGATTAAATTTCTTCTTCAAGCACTTGTTTTCATCATGCCCATTTTTATTATATTAGGCACACTTAACCTTCTCTTTCTTAGGTTTTTCATTGGAATATGAGGATTTAGTGTTGGTTTTGGTAGAGGTTTATTCTTTATTCTTCTCTTTGTTTTAAGTCTTTACTTTCCCATTCCCAATAATTAGGGATTAAAGTTTTATGGACTTCAATGTGCCCATCTAGATCAAATTGTCTTGCTCTTTGGTTAAGTGGGAAATGAAAGAATCTAAAGAGGGAATTTTCCATGTAGTACCCAAAGCACTTTTAGTGGCATGGAAAGTAGAGGTAAATAATAAATATACAAGACCAAATTTAGAGAGTATATAACTAAGAATTTGGTCGTCTTCTTTCTTTATCCCACATTCTTTAAACTACAATCTCAAGGGCTTGAACTTAGTGAATAAATCTTGAAGGGTGTCAAATTTTTAAGGACTTAGGATAATGTGTTCATTATCAATATCATGATCTCTCATCACATATTTTCCCCAAATATATTACCTATAATGGTACATACGTCATGGGGTGATTTGGTAGGATCTAAAAGAAATAGGAGATCAGGTGTTATAGAAAGAAATAATAGCCCATAGGCTTCATCACTATGAATATACCATTTAATTATCTTTTCATATGTGTTAGGTTTGGTTTCATCACCCATGGTTATACTATACAAAACCTTACTCCTTATAATTAATTTCATCCTGATTTTACATTTGTGATAGTTAAAGGGAGTTAGTGGGTTAATTGAAATTGAATCCATTAGTGGATAAATAAGTTGTATTAGTAGTGTAAGTTATAGTAATTGCATAAATGAAAGTGAAATAAAAAATAGAAAGAGAGACACAAAAAATTACACCCCCCTAAACTATTAAAAATAATTACCCCCTCCCTAAATCTTACAAATGCATGCTCAAAATATGTTGAACTTAGCCAAAAGTTTATCTAGAGCAATTAGTGCGAATGTCAAAAAGATAAGTTTTTTAGATAAAAGACGATGTTGGGCTTTACCAATAATGCATCTAAGAGAAGATTAGTAAAAATAGTGAGAAATAGAGAGAAAAATAATTTTTTGAATGTGAGGGGGTTTGGCCACCTACCAAACTAGACCTCGCCCTTTAGTCTTTGACTAGTGATAATAATAAGGTTTTTACAAAAAAAATATTTCCTATCTTTAAATCTTGCAATACAATATTATTTTAATTAAAAAAATCCCACCTTTAATGTCTATCCACATAATATTATATTGTTCTATGAAAAACAATATAAAACTTCCATTCTTAATAACAGACTTTGCTTATAATAAGTTGTGCCCCCCCTTAGAACTACTTTACAAATTATATTTTAATATCGATGCATTTAATGTTACAAAAATAGACTTATAAATTGAGATTTTAAATAATAAAAGAGAATTTTTAAACCTCAAAGTTATAATAAATTGAACTAGTTGTATTGGTGGTTTTAAAAACTTCCTTTTCTTTAAAAAATGTGGTGCATGAAAAGGCATAGTTTGAATGTATTTTGGAGGGAAGAGGAGTTGACCAAAAATGACATGAGGACCATAGTGGATGGCCAGATGATTGAGAATCCATGGGAGATAAACCAAGAATTAAGTTGAGAGGATACCATGGGTTATGAGATCACTATAAACCCTAAAATGGAATCTTAGTTGCCCTCTTGTGTTCTATCTTGAATGTTTAGGTTTAAGCCCTCGTAAAATCTATAAAATATATAAAATAGACTGCATAGAAGAGAATAAATTCTCTACAATAAATAATATGTGGTAGATCAAGGACATGCATTCTAGGTTTAAAATGGATTTAATAAGACTAAAACTAGGTCAATAGGTGGGGTGATGGTCCAAATCAAAATCTATTAGAATAAGGACACAAAACATACTCAGGATGCCAAGAGTATACATGGATCCACGATAAAGGTGTCAAGCCAGAAGGTCATGAGAGGTTTATGAAAGGATGTTAAATACTTATTACAAAGGTACATGCAAAGGTGACAACCTATGAAAAAAAATTGAAAAAATATCATAAAGAGAGTATCTTATCTAAAACCAGTAAAAAAGACCCTAACATTTTTTTCTCTTAAGGTTTTTGAGATTTCAAAAAAGACCCCCATTTTTTTTTTAAATCCTCAAAATAATTGCCTCAAAATATATGCAAATAATCTCAAGATTTTAAAAAATTCTTAAAAACAATGAAAAATTAGATAAATGTATATTGTATTAGCTTTGATATCATATCAGAGTATGATCCTAGTTTAGACAAATAAATGTGAGGTCAAATGGTCACATGAGACAAGAAGCAATTTCACACCACCAAAGAGCTATAGTAAAATGAAATAAAAAAAGAAGTATTTGATCCAAAAATCATAATTTATAGTTGATAAATATCTCAATAGCATAGAAATAACACAGTAACAATGAATTCTCTGAGAAGAGATGTAGTATTACTCAAGATCGCAATACAAATATATGCTTATCTCTGGGAAGAGATGTCTGTCTTCACATTTTAGGTTACCTATTCATTTATGCACATTTTTAAAGCATGTGGACGATGTGGAAGGTCAAAAATATCAAGGGAGATTAAGTGGTTTGACTTCTAAGATTTAAAACAATACAAAATTTGAGGAATTACTATTTTTAGAAACTTACTATTTTTAGACTGCACTACTAAAATTGAAATTTGAGGCACTTCTATTGGGTTTTCGGAGGTAAAAATTCATATATCAAATCTTGATGCCATCTCATGACATTATCCTCATTATTATCTTTCCAACGGTTCAAACGGCAAGTCAATTGGAGCTACGGTGCAAAAGTTATGGCTCTCAGAAGTTCCATCATCAATTGGGGTGGAACTGTCACCCGAATTGTCGCCTAAATTTGTGCCCGGATCATTCCTCCCTCCTTGAAAAGCAATGGTCCCCATTACATCAATGTTACCCATTAGGTGTGGTAGTTGTTTCTTGATTTGATTCTCTGTGAGCCACTCACCTTGATGGCTAAGCTGGCCCCTTTTGACCACTCGATAAAGTGGAATAGAGCGTCCTCTTGTTGTCTTCATCTAGGTATCAACAATCTAATCCTCTTTTACTAGAGAAAAACTCTATGGATCAAGCTCATCAATGTCTAGTTGTTCTGATACAACTGAAGTGTCTAATAGAGGTGGGTGATATGGTTTGAGGAGCTCCACATTGAATATTGGATGCAGACCAAGGTAGGCTGGTAGGTTCAACTCAAAATCATTTTCTCCAACTCTTCTGGTGATGGTGTAGGGACCATATCACAGAGGCTGAATCTTTCTATGTGGGCCTACAAGTCATTCCTTCTAAATCCACAACCAAACCTTGTCACCCAAAACAAAATGGTGTGCAATCCTATGTTTGTCATGGCATTGCTTATACTTCTAATTCATCTTCTCCAGGATGTCATGAACTTGTTGCTGGATGTATTGTATTTGTTCAATAAACTTTGTTGCTTTTTCTGCCTTAGATCTTCCATGAGGTGTGTATTCCATGGTGGAAAATGGAATAGCTATATATATTGGTGCCATGGGTTGAACCCAAAACATACCTAGAATGGACTGTGCTTGGTCGAGCTGTGCAGCACCTGATTATCTCCATGTTGTCTGAATAAAAGTCTCTCATCCCATGTGCGTGGATGTTTGGAGTGATACATCTAAATCATGTGGAAAATCAAGAGTTTTACCACCTCTGTTTGACCATTAGTCTATGGATGGAAGGCTATGGACTTCATCAGCTTAGTATCTATCATCTTCCATAGAGTAGACCAGAAGATGCTCAGGAACCTGCTATCTCGACTGAGACAATGGACTTGGGGAGACCAAAATGGAGCCATACATGACTAAAATATATTTGAGCAATTTCCTCAGTAGATATATTTTTCTTATAAGTAATCATGATAGCCATTTTTGAAAAATGATCAACTACCACAAAAATATAGTCCGTACCATGTTTTGAAGTGGGCAAACCTAAGAGAAAATCCATTGAGACAGATTCCCAAGGCTTGGTTGGTTCTGGCAATGGCATTTACAATCCTTGCTTCTTATTTGTTGGCTTGGATATCACACATGGGGTGCAAGATTTGAGATATCTTTCCACATCTTTTCACATATGGGGCTATTAGAAGTGTTTTTGAAGAACTGCCAATGTCTTTTCAATACCAAAGTGTCCAGCTATCCTACTAAAGTGTGTTTCCCATATAATATTTTATTGCTCTACAACTAAAACATAGATGTGCCCCATAAGATAGAGGAAATTATCTTGTAAATAGAAATTAAAAACATGTTTATTTTTTTGAAGTGTTTGATATGTATCAGCAAAGGTAGGATCTACTTCATATAGAGCACCCCAAGTGGTAGTCTCATGCCCGCACAAGTCAAGAACTATTGTGAGTGTAGTAATTGGTGGGTGGCTCAGATAATTTGTAGCTGTATTTGAGCTCCCCTTTTTGTGTTTTATTGTCAAGTGGAATTGTTGAAGATAGGTGGCCCACTTTTTGTGCCTCTCATTTCATAGTTTTCTTTGTGTCTGGATGAATTCAAATGGTCTGTCGTAAGTGTGTATGACCATTTCTTTCCCCAAGATGCAGTGTTTCCATTATTTGCAGGCTTGCATAATGGCATAGAGCTCCTTATCATATGTTGGATATTTCTTGACTATGTCAGTGAAAGTTTCACTATGATATGCAATAGGATGGCCATGTTGCATGATGACAGCTCCCATGGCATATTCAGATGCATCTATCATCAAATCAAAAGGTTGATGAAAATCTAGCAAGGCAAGAATAGGGGATGAGCAAAGTCTATTCTTCAAATTCTCAAATTCCCTTTGTTGTATTTCACCCCACTAAAATGTAACTTTAGCTCCTCCTTTAGTCACTTGGGTTAGTGACCAAGCAACATGTGAAAATCCAAGAAAAAACCTGTGGTAGAAATTTGCAAGACCCAAAAAGCTATGAATCTCTATGAGGGTCTTTGGTGTGGGCCATTCTCGAATAACCCAAATCTTTTCTAGATCAACATGGACCCCTTCCTCATTCACAACATACCCAAGGTACTAAATTATTGTCATCCCAAATGTGCATTTGTCAAGATTTGCATACAACTTGTGCTCCTGAAGAGTTTGAAGCACCTTACGAACATGTTGCAAATTTTCTTCCCATGTTCTACTATAGATGAGTATGTCATCTAAGTATACAACCACAAATGAGTTGGTGAAGGGTCTTAGGATGTCATCCATCATCCTCATGAAGGTTGTAGATGTGTTAGTTAAGCCAAAAGGCATAACCAACCATTCAAAGAGCCCCTCCTTAGATTTGAATGCAGTCTTCTAGACATCAGTGGGATCGATGGGAATTTGGTGATAACCAGATTTGAGATCAATTTTGGTGAAGAACTTTGCACCATGGAGCTGGTCTAGCAGGTCATCAATCTTAGGGAGACGATAGTGATTCTTCACAGATATTTTATTCAGGGCTCGGTAGTTAATGCAAAGCCTCCATGTTCCATCTTTCTTCAGTGTCAAGACAATTGGGCTACCATAAGGTGAAGAACTTGGCTTGATGTGACCCTTTTGGATTAATTCTTGAATCTATCTTTTTATCTCATCATTCTCCAAAATTGATCTATGATACACAGGACTGTTAGGCAAAGGTGATCCTGGGATCAAATCGATAGAATGTTTTACCTAGAAATGCAATGGAACTCCTGTGGGTGACTTGAATAAGTCATCATATTCTCCTATGATTCATCCTATCTGCTTTTATTATTGTGTTGATTGTGTAGTTAGGACTGCAACATCAGCGTTCTTGGATTTCTATGGTTTGACCACCATGAGAATAAATTGCTTTATTTTCTCCACCAATCTCTTACATTGCTTAGCACTAATTAGGGAAATAGATGCGGGAGGTGGTACCTCTAATACCCTATAGCACTATGTTCCAAGAGTGAGGGTGATCCTTTAGGTTCGTGATTCATAGATGTCATGTCGTTCATACATGAATGACTGACCAAGGAGTACATCACAAACATCTAGATTGACCACATCAAACAAGACTTCATTTTGGAATGGTTTTATAGCATATGAAAGAAGACACTAATGGGTGACACAAAGGTCTCTCCCTAGGCTCAACCATCCAATAGTATAGGGCTTTGGATGAGGCTTCATGGATAGATTTAGACTTTTCACAACTTTAGCATAAATTAAATTCTTTTGACTCCCACTATCAAGAATGAAATGCAAGGGCTTACTTTTTACCCATAATTTGGAGTGAAACAATCTTTTCTTGTCATCTGGTCTTTCCTCATGGGTCCATGATGAAGTGAAAATGGTGTCAAGCTCAGCATCTACAATTTCTTCTTCATCTTCTTTGACTGTGGGTTGTGTATGAGGCAGAGTAGTAGATGTCGAGTATTGTGACTAAAAAAGTAGTGACTTGATGGCTCGACATTCTTCTTTGGAGTGAGTTATAGTTTTTTTGTAATCACACCATTTTCTAGCCTTCCCCTTCTAGGATTTCTTATCTTGAAACTCCTTTTGATTTGAATTTTGGCCTTGTGTTTGACCTTCCTTGTCACTTTTCTATTTTGAGGGTTGACTCTTCATATTCTTTCTACCATGCTTCTATTCAATCTTCACTACGAATTTATATGCCTCACCAAGGGTTTCCAAATTGAAGAGTCCATTTCCCCCCATATGTACCATTGTAGTCCACCATGATATTTGAGAGTCTTATGTTTCTCACTTTCTTGATGCCCAATCTTGCAGACAAAGAATGAAAAGTGTCTGTGTAATCTTGAATAGATTGGTCCTTACCTTGGTGAAGTTTTCACCATTGTATGTACAGATCATCATATGCTCTAATGGGATAGTATTCTTCTTTCACCACTTACACAAAATCATCCCAGGTAGGTTCCACCTCAAGGCCGATGTCATCTGTACTGAACCTCTTTTTTTACACTTTGCACTAGTTTTTCATAGGCAATGATGATTTCAAAAGAGCAAAAGTAATCTTTTCTCCATCAGTGAACTTATTTACAGAGTAGGAAGACAGTTGATCCAACCAATTTTATACTACATCAGCATTGATTTTTCCTTAAAATTTAGGAATATCAAAATTTACCTGAACCTTGAAGGGTGTTGGGGCACTGAAAGGACATTCCCTAGATGAGGAGCCAGGAAGTGGAGCCGCAGAGCCAAGATTTCCCATCAAAAGTGTTTGAAGAATTTGGGAAAATTGTTGTAGCATCTATGCTTGTTGCCATTGGAGGGATTCATTCATCATTTCCTTGAAAGGATTAGATGTCTCAGTGTCATCCACCATTTGAAGTCGTTTGAAGCGAACAGGTGGAAAATTTGGAAGCTCTGTTGTTTCCCACCCAAGCTTCTTATGGCCTAACCTCCTCCTTAGGAACATACACTCTCAAGACAAACCGCTCTGATACCATTGATCCAAAAATTATAATTTATAGTTGATAATATCTCAATAGCATAAAAATAACACAATAACAATGAATTCTCTGAGAAGAGATGTAGTATTACTCAAGATCGCAATACAAATATATGCTTATCTCTGGGAAGAGATGTCTATCTTCACATTTTGGGTTACCTCTTCATTTATACACATTTTTAAATCATTTGGAGGATGTGGAAGGTCACCAATTTTGAGGGAGATTAAGTGGTATGACTTTCAAGATTTAAAACAATATAGAATTTGAGGAATTACTATTTTTAGAAACTTACTATTTTTAGACTGCACTACTAAAATTGAAATTTGAGGCACTTCCATTGGGTTTTTAGGGGTCAAAATTCATCAAGTAAATCTTGATGCCATCTCACGATGTTCTCCTCATTCTTAGCTTTCCAACAATTCAAATGGTGATCAATTGGAGCTACGGTACAAAAGTTATGGCTCCCAGAAGTTCTATCATCAATTGGGGTGGAACTATCACCCAAATTGTCACCTAAATTGGTGCCCGGATTAGTATTACACATAACCACCAAAATGGATAAATCCCAAACATTCATTAAGTGAGAAATCTCTTCAATTAAATCATACATATAGGAGTGTTGAGTAAGTCCTCCATAAATGGTGGTCAAAGATCCCCTAGAATAGAAGCGTAACTCATCCACAAAAGGTGGTCAAAGGAGCCTAGAATATAAGTGTAACTCCTCCACCAAAGTTAGTGAAAGGAGTTATATCTTATTATTTAGGTCAAACCTATAACACCTAAGACACACTAACTCATCCTAAGCAAACATATCCCCAAATGTGGGAAAACTCCATGTGATAAAATATAATATTCCCAAATAAATAAATACAAGAAAATAAATACCTACACTAACATGGTAAACATTATGAAACTAATTTGTTTTTTGAAAATTTATCCATTAGAGAACTACCAAAAATTAATTTAGGGGATTCATAAACTTGAGGAAGAGTAAAAGGCTCTAGGTTTTAATATAAATCCACTCAATACTTTGATCATTCTACCCTATTTTCAACCTCACTGGATAAAATCTTCTGAGTTTCCTTCATATTTAACATCTAAAATTCTCTCATTTATGTTTCATGATCAACATTACCAACCTCAAAAATATGATTATGGATTCTTGATTATTAGAAACATTTATGAAAACATCATACTTTGGATAGGGTTGGTGTTTGTATTTAATGTTGGCCTTATGTTATACTATTTTAAGTGGATCCTAAGATCAATATATCTCTTAATTAAAACCACATGGGATTAATTATTCCCCTCTTATCTTCCAAATAATTAAAATTTGAAAATTATCTTCACCCAAAGTCATTATTAATTTGAGTATCATAGACTAGTTTTTATGTTTTAGTAGTAGGGAAACTCATGTAGATAACTATTAACAAATTTCCATGATAACTAAACAATATCACACATATATGGGAAACACATGAGGTGGATACAAAACTCTTTCATCTCTTATGACAATATTTTTTATAAATAAAAACCAATTTTCATGTTTGTAAATGGTTTCCCTCATAGACACATAGGATCCAGGGAATTTTAAATCATGAATGGCTTTATGGATGACAGGGAAAAACTCATTAAAAAATTTAGGATAGTGGGAATAATGAAAATTTTTACATAAAATGTTACAAGTGACATGCAAATACTTATTTTCCAATGGAAACCAAGGATTGAATAAACTTGGGCTAAAATATAATGTGTAATAGAGACAATCAATCAAATAAAAGTCCATGTGAAAAGCCGTGGCTTGTTTGCATTCATAAATTAATCAATGAGATAAAATCATATCAAATCACCCAAATTGGTGGGATTTACTTATTTTATCCAATTTTACAATAGGATTACCCATGCAATATCAACATGATTTACCTGAGCTTTCCCCAATAACTTATTAATTAAAACCACGGCTTCATGAATAGGCACTCTAAAAATTCTCACAAATAAAGACATATCTTTCTTGTTCCTCTAATAGCTAAGGTTATCACTCTTTTTCTTAAATATTTTATGAATTTTATGCTTATCTTGCCAATTCACTATCCATTCCTTTGAATTAATACATTTAGGTTTTGATAGTATAAGCATTTTATTAATGGAAAATATAGAGATATCATCAACATTTTTTAATTTTGGAGAATAGATTCTCCCATCCTTGACTTCACAATAGTGGCACACATTTACATAGGAAAACTTATAGCTTTGGTGCTACTCTATGTAAGTAAGTAATTTAAATTTTTAGTATCTATTCTTATTTGAGGTTGGGATATTCAATATATTTGTATTAATTGACGACAAAATATAAGTCATTATAATTTTTCCTAATATATACCCCTAATACAAAAATTATGTCTCTCATCTCTCTCTCACAAACAAAGGTGATTTTTCTAGATACCAGTATTGATTTAGATATTTTATCTAATAACGCAGTGTTGAAATATTGGTGTTGATGTTCAATCATGCTTTCTTTCAAGTTTAAAACTTAGAGTGTTACTTTTAATGTTTATCACATTTCAAGTTTTAAAATAGTGAGATCATGGTTATTTTGTCTTAATTATCTTTTATTTATATTGATTAAAATAATAAATCAAGATTACAATAAATATTCAATAATTAATAATTAGGTAGTAAAAAATAATAAAAGAAAATAAAAACAATCATTGAAACATTAATATCATAAAGTGGGATATGTTTTATATGCACATTTTCTTGGGGAGGAGTGAAGATAATGAACAAATTATACAATGAGATGTTTGTACACTCAGTCACACAACATGGTGACATGGGTAACCAATTTATTAGAAGATAACTATTCTATCACATGATTTCATCTTTTAATAAATAATACCTCAGAGAAAATGAGATAGGATAGAGCCATGCGGCTCTTTACCATTTCATTGTGGGATTGAAATATTACCCATGACAGTTATTCAAAGACATTGAATTATCTAGGATTTGAGACATAAGGATGATAAGAGACACACAAAAAATCAAACTACTTAATGTCTTAGGAATTAACCTAAAAATTATTAAAAAAATTTAAGATTTACTTGATCTAATAAAAAAGGGTTACAAAAATTGTAAAATGAATGAAAATCACATTACAATAATAATTAGAACATTTATTTGAAAGATAAATTTATGTATAGATTGCATATTTATAATTTTTGTTATTTTGGTGGCTCAAAATTAATGGCCCCAAGACTTTCTTAAAACACATTGGCTTAGTTGATAAAAAAATTGGTGACTCATTGGGAAAATACTCCTGAGTATTTTAATAACTTTGAATCTTTGGTTTCACATCTAAGTTAAGATTAATTATAATAAATAAAATGAAGATAAGTAATAATAAGTAAATTTTACTAGTTATCGTATTATTTATTAAAATGTTAGTAATGAGTGAAAAGTAAGTTTTCATTTTATCTTAGGTTGAAGGTATAATATTAGTCTTTAGGTAGCATAGGTCTATTTATTATTATTAAATATATTTATTACCTATTTCCTATGTATTTCTTCCCTACCTGATAGGATTCCATAGCCCCGATGTAGGTACTCTGATTCATATAAGAATTATTCTAATACCAACTAGGCATCTATAGCCTCGATGGATTTAACTTGAATCACATTTGTTTTTATTTGTGTATTTTGAATCAATGAAAATTCTAAGAGGTTATGAATCACATTGTCAAACATTAACTAATTATTTCCTTTATATTTTCCTTTATTAATTAGATGAATTAACTTGATTGTCATTTTTTGAATGGGAATTTCAAGGCATACTGAATTCTCATAATATTTACTTAAACTAAATTTATTTCTCTTTATTTATCCATAATCAAATATTTCATCTAATTATTTATTCCCAATATCATAGAGATATTATTTTTGGGGTGAATTTATATATGTTGTCTTGTGACTTCTTGATAGGTATCCTCTAAGATCATTTTATTACTAAATGCAGATGTAAAACCACTTATCGAAGGGAAACCATAAAATAATGATATTTTTTTTAATGAGAGGATAAACATGTGAAATATCCCAACCCATATTGATTATAATATGGAAAAGGAAAATAAAAAAGCAAAAGCTAAAGAGAAAAAAATAACATAGGGAGTTACTCGGTGAATTAGAGGTATTTAGTGGAAGTGACATGAAATTAGTGTCTTAGATGCCTTCAATTTACTACTGAAATTAATTTTATTCCCTCCAAGGTCTTCAATCAAAAAGACTTTTCTCTTATAATTTATGGTATTTTATATGGTTCTAACCACATGTGTTGGAAATTATCATGTTTTCCTTCTTTCATGGGTTTTATCCCACATTAACACTAGGCCCAAAATTCTAAAGTCCTTATGTGTGAGATATATATTTTCACAGTGCTTATGTTTCAAAATTTTATGTTGTATACACATACTATTGAGATGTACCTTGTGTATATTTGAGACATAATTTTTTTGGTTCCTTATGTCTGAGACAAAGATTTAATATATTATATGATGTTGTTTTTTGCTTATACAAAAAAAACATATGCTTAGTTTAGATGATTATTCTATTCATTATGATTTTAGTTTCCTTATGCTATTTTGGTTGTCCATTATGAAGTGTATTATTTTTTTACTACTAGAGATATTTTTATTAAGTATATATTTGATTATGCATATGTTTAGATGATTTTTATGATTTTATAACTATTGAGATGTTATGCCTTGGATATGTCTTGTGGATTTTATGTTTATTGATATCACTTATATTATTTTACATTCTAAAACTGAAAATATCTAGGGTAGGGAATTTTATGGTGTAATGTTGTGTAGGTGACATGGGAGGTTGACAAGGGAACCAAGACTACATCAGGCATGAGCACATCATTGGTAGAGTGGTGGCATGAGTATTGAACTTTCCATGATTCAAACCATTCCTTGTGTCATATATGTACCTAGTCAAAAGTTTTAGACTTCTTTAACCTCTTAGAGTTATTCACCCCCTTGGATAATATTCATACATTTTATTCTAAACCATATTATTTTTATTTACTTTGTATTTCATTCATAAAGTATAATTTTAAGAAACTTAAGTGGCCATGTTGACCCAAAACTATGATGGACACATTCAACCAGTTTGGAAAGTGTATTTTGAGTGTTATATAAGTGATTGGAAACACATTTAAGCCCTTTTTAAAAATGTGATGAATTGACAGCTTGTTTGGAGTATGGATGAAGCTAAAGAACCATCCTATGTGCAATTTATGGCATGAAATAATGTGATCATTAATTATGGATTAACTTAATTGTTTGCTTATTCTATGGGATACTTGTTGACCTTGGGCCAAGGTATGGGAATAGACACATCACCTTCCTAATGGCCTTTATAGGAGATTTCTTAGTCTGTTTGAGGAAAGGAAACCATCATTGAAGTAAATTTTTCCATTTTGAAAATTATAAATTAGAGGGATAGATAATAAGAATAAACCAAGTAGAGAAGGAAGGAACCTTTGTGAGAAGGACTTAGCCTTGCATTTATGAAGGAGTTTTGTGTGGATCCAAAAGGAGAACTAATTTAGGCTTCCATGTACTTCTTTTTTCATATTTTTTTATTTACTTCAAATTTAAAATATTATAACTTATGATTTTAATTATTTTAAAGTGTTATAGGGCCACATGACCTACCCTCCTTTCATTATTGCTTGTCATGGTTGTACCTATATTCATTGTGTTGGTTTTATTTCCCACTTGGGACTTAGAATGTATAATCCCTCATAATTTTATTGGATATTTTTTAAATACATTTATTGAAATTTGATGTTATTAGGCTCCCTAAATGGGCTTGAAATTTACTTGCCTTGTCTTTTTGTTTTTTGTATTGGTAGTGGTTCATGGAATGGGTTTCTTAGGCTCTCCTACATGTTTTTCTTAGAATATGGTAGTGGAACTATGTTCTTATAACCTCTTATATGTTACTTTGGCATGTTTAATTAAGATAAATCTATCCCATGGCCAAGTGATGGTACAATAATAAGGAGGCATCCCCATGTTCTTCTCCTCCTTCAATGGGCCTTCTATGTTGGAAATGTGTTTATGGTTGACTTGTGATATTTTTAGTATTTTACATAATGATTTTATTTATTATATTATTTTATTTTGGTATGGAATCCTCTTCTGTGTAAGTGACCTTATAATCCTCCTAGATGTGTTGCCTAGTGAGTGAACCTTTTCTTGTCAAAATTTCACCTTACACTAATGACATGAAGATGCTCAAAGTTGGGAGTCTTAGGCTTAGGGGTGCTTATGGTAGAGACCTAATGATAGAAAATATATATGAGATGAGCCCATCCTTTGGTTGGCCTAGTAGTTAATTTTTGATCTCATTTGAATACCAAATTTATAAACACTCTTGTATAGAATTGTAAAAATTGTATGGGTTGTTTGAGAGCCATTTTATTGTAATTATTTATTTGAAAATATGTGTATAATGTAAATAAATTGTAACAAACATTGGAAAATAACATGATGATTATATATCTCTTACATAGTCTTCAAATTGATTGTATTGGACTATAAAAGTAATGAAATGGTTATGTTATGTTAAATTTAAATATTAAATTATGGCTGGACATTTATTTTAATTTATTTTTATGGTTACTTGAGAATAAAATTTATCTCTTTCCAAAATTTTGAGTTTCATTGATATTCATGAAACTAAGAAAGGCTAAAATCATTTGTATAATTTTTATGCACTTAGAATAATTCCAAAATATTATGGTACTCTAAATTAGGATTAATAATGGGATTAATGCAATTTATAGAGAAATTTTAGGACTTAAAGTTTAATTAATATGAATTTTCAAAGTTTCCCTATCAAAACTCCATATACCTCCTTTATAAATTACACCAACATCATCTAATTTTATTGCACGTAAAGTGATATATTAAAGAAATCAAAATAAATTTTAATAAAACTTCATGATTTTTTGAGATTTTAGACATTCATTTCATATTTTTTTTATTTACACCTCTCTCATTATGAATTTTAGAAAAAAATTAGTTTATATGGCAATTCTTTGTTTCACATAGGCCCTTCGAAAGGGCACAAACCACTTGGTGAGGGGTAATACTATTAGTTAAGCTAGTGATCACTCATGTTATGATATGAAATTTGTTGAAGGCCCAAAATGTGGGGTAGGAGTCTGGTAGATTGGATTATGGTGATTGATGTGGTTTTCTTGTGGCTAAGGTAAGACACATGGATTTTCAACCATGTGGTCAACCCTGACCATGATCCTCTCTATCTAGGGATAACCAATTATAGTAACAAATTCATTGACATTATTAATAATTTTTAAGTTTTATTTATTATTAAAATATTAACATTAAATCTGATTTTTATATATAAATTTGAACATGCAACTAATTCTTATTGAAACCACAACTCTTGCAAACATTTTACCTACTTTATGAAGCAAATTGCAAAGTTATGGAGGCATAAAGGTGGGTGAACATGAAATGGAACCCACCTTAATTATGTTTCCCTTTTACATGGAAGTGGTTTCAATACTTAGAGATTTATAGTTTTAAGATTTAACTCTTTTATCCTTAAGAGGTCCATTTTGACTTGTTTGGTGATTGTGGCTTCCTAGAAGCCCTGGGATGGGTCAAACCTAAAGGGAACCCTAATTAAATTTTCATCCTCTACCACATGAACCAAAAATATATGAATAAAAATTAGAATTGAAGGCTTTTCATTCTTAAAACCTTGCTAGTGATTAATAATGGTTGTGGTAGAGCTTGAAGATCCCTTAGACCTTTTTGGAAACTATGTGAGATTAAGACCTCATGGAAGCTTTCTTAAAATATGGGTACCTATTAAAAAAACATATATGGATGTATATAATTATAAATGAAAAATAAATAAGTGAAAAAAGGATCAAAATTTTAGAGACTCCATTAATGGTAGTCATCCAATGCTAAGGAAGGAGAGGAGGGATGACTATGGACAAGTCTTCCTCCAACACCTGCTCCCTCCATTCAAAAATCTAAATTTGTGATATAATATATAATTTTAAGCCTTTATTTAATTCTATAAGGATTTTTAAGGCTTCCTCACCTTTGACCAAATATAACAGTTGAGGTTGAATCGATCCAATGGTTGAGATGGAGTGCTTCATCCTCAAGGGGATTATTTAGGATATTTTAGACCCCCTTAGGGTTGTATAGGGACTGTATAATATTTGATTTAAATGTTTCATTATGTTTTCCTTAAGTTAATTTTTTTATATTATGACTTAAGTGTAAAATAGGCCCTACGATTGATCATATTTTCCTATAGATGATTTTCAGCATCGTAAAGAGTAAGATAGTATAGTTTGAGCCAATGGTTGATTAAACTTACATTACATTAATTGAAAATTTATTTTGGGTCTTAGGGATATGGTCCCATTAGGTTATCTTAGATATTTATAGGCTTGTTTGATATCCTATAGGTTGATTAGAGAAAGTGAGGAAAATATGGTGGTGTAGCAACTGTGAGACCATTTTCACATTTCCATAAATGCCATTTAGGCATGTGAGTTTTTTTGGAAGAATTTTTTATTTTATTCCATGTTTCTGTATATCCAATGGGGAATTAAATTGTGCAGGATGTGTATTAGACATTCTCAAAAAAAAATGGCCAATTTTTGTGTAGATCAGTTAAATGAATCTTGGACATGAAATTATAGGTGGCCATTTTAGAAAACCATATCTTGATCACATATTGATGTTTAATGAAATTATTGATTTATTTTCCCCTTATTTCTTCCAATTTAATGATATTATAAAAATTATCCTACATTGCTTTTGATTCCCATTCATACTTTTAGATGATCTGGTATATAGGAAGAAGTATATTAATGGGAAATATCAGTGGTTTAAAATATAAGAGAATGTAGGGAAATGCATTTAGGTATTTTTTATCCTTGTCCTATTTTCCCATAAGGCTTATTTCAATAAAGTGTGTCATCCTCTAGTACTTTTTCCTATGGTATATTTTTTTAGATCAGTCAATTTATTCTTAATGGACTTTGATACTTTGTTTTCCTTGTAGGTAATATTTGTATGCAAATTTGAATATGATGTGGAGATTGTAAGCCTACTCTATGAACTTTTATGATCTAAAACTTGGTTAATTATTGAAAACCAATGAGAGTGGAAGGTTAAATGATGTTACAATGCCTTCTAAAAATTTGATCACTTCATCTGTAGTATTGTATTTTTTATCTTTGTCTTATATCCATGTAGTGCATTAATATGTGGTAGTGAGAACAAAATTATGACCAAGTGATGAATTGTGATCTATTACTACCCTAAAATCTATTCCCCACTATGTAAATGCATATTTTTATATTATTAGTTGAAAGGTCATTGATGATTTATTCTATCTTACAATTGATATTTGATACATTTGAAATGTCCTAAAATGTTTATGTGAATATTTGAAAATAGTGGGCCAATATTAGCCTACTCAATGATTTTATGTGTGGTAACATATTCTAAGGAATGGACACCTTCCAAACCTTCATGTAGTTACTACATAACCAACCATGCTTATTATTTATTTAGGTACATAAGATAAATACCTTCATAATTTTTCCTATACATTATCCCATTTGAGATTTAATATAGGAATAATTTCAATTTCAAAGCACTCTAACAAATCAAATTAAAATTATTTGAAAATTTATCTTGAAGGAGGTATTATATTAAAGTAGTATACCATTCACTTTTCAACTCTTCATGTTGGGTGGCAAGTACCATGTTATAGTGATTAATATCCTCTACTTAATATTTTATTTTTTCCATGGATTTTCCTTCAATGATTAGTTAAAAAATTACTTGAACTTTGATTAATATTTTTGTATTTAATTATAGGTTTAATTCTTATATGATGGAGACTCATTTTCCTCTTTTCTCTCCCAATTTTATCCGATTTAATAGAGCCTTGACCAAGAGGTTAGGGACTATGGAATGGATACAAGTATTTAGAATGTATGTCCTAAAATAATTAGTTACTTTCACTAAGGCATATACCTTATCTTCAACAAGGGAATACCTAAATTATATGTTCTTCAAATGACAACTCATAAAGGTAATTGGTTATTCATATTCTTTAAAAGCTTATATGTCATCACAAAATAGATCAAATACTTTGAAGTGAAGGAACATATGTTGAATTCAAGATGATAATTTTGGATATTTAATATGGGTACTAAAATGACTAATTATTTTATTTGATAAAAATATGTATTTACTTCTTTCATTCACTTTATTTTAGAATCAAATATTAACATCAAATTTAATGTTGTCACAATTTCAACAAATCAAGGGATGAAACACCTCAAAAAATTGATATTACCAAAGAAATATCTAAGTTACTTCTCGTTACTAAGGAATGGTTTATCAATAATCTATTTAATTATTTTTAATTAAATGAAAATACCATTTCAATAACTATATGCCCAATGAACATACATTTTTTAATGTTAAAAATTCTCTTCTTTGAATTGAGATAAATACCATACATTTTACACCTTTTGAATACTTATGTAGATGTTGGTTCATATCCTTATAAAACATATTAACGTCATCCATATTAAAAATTAAGCTCTTACCCACTAGTCCTTTGAAGGTGTAATCCATTACTCATTGAAAGGTAGATTGTGCATTAATTATATTAAAAGACATTTATTGGTAGGAAAATGCTCTCCACTTAGTAGTGAAGCTATCTTGTTGATCTACTAACACTTGGTTATAACTAGAAAATCCATCTATGAGAGACATCATTTCTAATCGATTTACTATTTGTAAGATTTAATATAAAGATAACAAGAGATAATTATCCTTTTTAAAATCCTTCTTAAAATTTCTAAGGTCAACATATAGTTTGATTTCTCTATTATTCTTTCACTCATGGACTACAATTTCCACCCAATAAGAATGAAAAATAAGAAAAATAATTTTAACTGAGAGTAGTTTATTAATATCCTTGGATATGAGGGGTTTTAAAATTGGGTAGATTGGTCATTGTTTTTGTTTAAATGGTCATGTGTTTAGCTTAAGAGGGATAGTATGGGTCATGATCCAGTATTTAAATGTTTTCATATTTTCATATGGCTAGGCAAGAAACTATTTAAAATCCATTAATGACTTAACCAAACCATATTTTTACTTCTTATAAAAGGTTTTTCCAATGTTTACCATTTTTGGTTCCTTTGAGGCAACTATATTTAATTGCATATGACCTTTCTTAATTAAGTACTGAGTTTTTCCAACATTCCTAGTGTTGAATTCAAACATAGTTTCAAATGAATTCATTCCTTTAGAGATCTTATTAGTATTTAATTCTAAATTACCATCTTATTTTACATGCATCAGGACATTGTGTTCATTTTCATCCAAAATATTATCTTCAAATGAGCATAAATTAGTAATAAATTGGATGATTTATTAATCATCACTAAAAACTTGATAATCTTAAATGTTTTCAGGTGTGGACATAGTAGTTATTATTTATATTTAAAACTTTTTTATTTTTTTTTGTGTAAGGGTGATAAGTTTTTTATGGATGTGGCAAGAGCATCAACTATCTCATTATTCTATCTTGGAATGGAAAATATGTTAAAAGATAGATTTTTTATATAAAGTCCCAAGATATATATTGTTAATTGTTAATAAACATGAAATTACATTGAAAATAATTCTAATTTATTTAATAATTAATTTAGAGTCACTGATTTATAAACTAGGTGGATATTTCACACCCAGCTTAACCAACATGAATCTTATCATTCATAGCTCAATAATGATTTGAATATGATTGTTTTAGGTTATATATAATGTTTAAAAATATTTATAAAGTGATTTAAATTAAATTTACAACATATTTCACATGAAGATAAAGTATAATAATGAACAAATCTCATAATAAAACACAATAGTTATCCTGAAGAAACCTAATGTGTGAAGAACTCTATTGGGTGAGGAATTTTCACATCCCTTCCACTATGTAATGAAATAAATGTAAAAAGTATTACAAATCATGTCCTTCATGGAAAAATTCCTCACTACCACTCTATATAAAGTTTTCTCACAATAGTTTTCACTTTATTAGACACTACATTGAAATCTAACATATATGAACCAACCATCTACAACTAGGAAATAATGAGACAACAAGAACAAAGAATAAAAATTAAATTTTTTTATATGAATCATCAATAATTATGTATATTTTTCCATCTCTTTTAACTTTCCAATATATGTATTTATGCTCTCTCAACTTTGGAGTCTGCCAAGTAACTTAAACAAACTAATCATGGGAAGAAGACCATTCAACTTCAAGAATTTTTCATGGTGGTGAAACCACTAGTGAATGTAAAATGATGGTTAAGAAACCACCAATCATACAAAAAGGTTAAATAATTATTTATATGTTTTTTGAAATACCACCCTAAAAATAGTAGTGGTTTCACTATGTATGAAAAACCCTTTCATTTCAAGTGCTAAAAGTTACTAGTTTCATCACTATGAAGATGTTTGGATCACCTCCACACTGACTCTACCATGATTGTATCATTTTTGATATAATTTTTTGAATATTAAATGTATTAAAAACATGAACTACATATAATTGGGAATAATATAAATATCTATCATATATGACTAGTACATTAGGATCCATATTTGGATAAGTCTCTATATAATTTAATCATATTTACACTATGAGTTATATAAATATTTCAATTATAGGATTAAATATTCATACTTATAAATATTATTAGTACATGATATTTTTAATTGGTAAGAAAAAAATGTTGTTGACATATAAGATCAATAAAAAACACCCTAGTGCCCAAGCCTTATTTAGAATGGGCTCCATCAATGTATAAAGTTTAAAATTCAATATCTGGGTTGGGTTCAAGTTTTCAATGGCAATGTTTTTAGTATTTAATGTGAATACACCAATGTCTACCACTAATACCTTAAAATTATCACTTTTTTATGATATTAAATGCTTACATACTTGATATTTGGCTATCTTTTGATTCAAATTTGGTTAGCTACAACTTTTCATGGTATCTACTTATGTGAGAAGTATTTGGAAACATAGGTGTTTAAATCTCATGACTAGTCTCTACTCAATAGTAATCCAAAATATTTTGGGATATCCATCAACTAAATACCAATGTATTTTTTAAATTTTATATTTATGGCCAATTACATGTGGATGTTTGTTAATTTTCCAATTACTATCACATTATCTTTATCTAGATGGACAAATCATGTAATGAATTTCATAGGGTTAAGTCCCAACCTTTTAAAATAGTTGTAGCATGACATTAGCAGATGACCTTAAATCTAGGTAACACTTATGTAGGTTTTAAAAAATATTCTAACTATGAGTATAAATATGGGGGTATCTATACTTTATTTATACATGACCACATTTACATGGATTGCCTTAGTATTCCCTTTATTAGAGAGAGATTTTAGGAGTAGATATATTTTTTGAGTATGATGCCAATATGGGCACTTGAGTTCTATTTTTAGACTTAGTATATTTTAGTTTTTTAGGTGTTATATAAATTCATTTAATTTATCTATGACCTTAATTATTTTTTTAATCAATTTTGAACATTTTTCAATGATTTCCTAAAAAATATTTAGAGTTGTCATTTCACTATTTGAGTACTTAGTTAAGTGTAACAAATCATCCTTTTATTCCCAAAGATGTGGGGTGAAATTTATTTATTATATAACTGAAACTAAATTTTATTTTATTTTATTATCTATAATTATCTTAGTTGAGACACCTAGGTCGACTAGGATGTCTTTTCAGTTGCATGTTTGAATTTACTATTAAAGAAGCTTCTTGTATGATTTCCAAATATTTATAGTAAGTTAAAATTAGTATATTTAGTATTTTTTAATTTGAGTTAGTATATTTTAAGTTCACTTATTGGTATAATATTTATTTATTATATTTTTATTTTTAGACTTTACTTGCCTTACAAGGTTCCTTATAACTAGCTCAAGATAGCTTTCTTTATTTAGTACACTTGCACACAATAGAAGTGTGGTAAATTACTTTGAATTGAGATATGTTTTTATGTTTTATATCTGATATTATTATATTTATACATTAATTTATATAAAAAAGTGAATATTTTTAATTTTTAATCTATTTGGTAAACTTTTTTATCAATAACTTTAATCATAACATAACTAGTTTGATAACAGTAATTTTGAGACAATTTTGTTGATACATAGTTTCAATTTTAGATTGAAACAAAATTGATTTTCACTCCAAAAATTCATTTAAAACATTAATTTTGTATCATGTCTATGTTCAATCAAGATTCAATTTTTTTTTTGGCCATTTTTGAAGATGCAATGGCTTCAGTGAATTCTACTTCCATGAATATTCATTTTTTCAAAGGTGACAACTTTGAGTATTAGAGATATCAATTATAGATAATTATTATGTAGAAATTAGTTTGGAATAATTTTATACATGGGTACACACCACCTCAAATTTTAATACCTTGACACAAGATCATAAAATAATAATAAAAAGGTGAAAAAAAGGAGATGCACAAGTTTTCTTCTATATTTAGAGTGCCATAGACCCAAGCATTTATCCAAAAAAATTAGGATGAAATTATGCCCATGAGGCATGAAATACATTATGTAATTCATATCAATACTATATTAAGGAAAGATAATGAAAAAAACAAAACCTTAAAATAATTTTTTATAATTTGATAATGTCATATTTTGAAGGAGTTGGAGATTATTGAATAATAGTGAATGATTTAGTACATAGAATGAGGGTTTTTAAAGAAACTATATAAGATAGTGTTGTAGTAAATTTTTTTTTGATATTTATAACCAAATATGGTTTCATATTGTGATAAATATTGAAGAGTGTAAACACATGAACACTATAATTGTTGATGAGTTGGTGGGTTCTCTCTTATCTCATGAGGATTAAATGAGATTATATGCAAGAGATCTAGAATATGGTTTAGAAAACTTACTTAAAACTAAGGAAAGGGTTTTAAAAATAAAAGATAAAAATAAACATTATAATCAAGAGAGATTTAAAAAATCAAATTTAAAATAAAAACCTGAAGCAAACTTCATAGGTAAAGTCAAGAAATATTTTACTTGTCATTAGTACAAAAAACCAGGACACATGATAAAAGATTGTATGATACTAAAAGCTAAGAATCAAGCCAATAAATTAATGAAATAAAAAGATTTTAAAGATGAAAAAAATTATTTTAAAGTATGATTATATTATTTTCTCAAATTTTTAGTGGAATAAATAAAGAAAATAATTTTCTATCTCTTGATTCAAGTAGCTCAAATCAAAGGACAAGTCACAAAGATTATCTCAGCAAGTTAGATGATTCCTTCAAAATCCAAGGGAAATTAGGAGATGGAATACCAATCCAATTTGAAGGATATTATAGCATAAAAATAAATAAATAAAAATGTAAAGGTGATATAATTAATCCTAAGAGTGTTGATCATAATATTGTGTGATATAGTGATGAAATCAAGGCATACAAGTTTTGTAATACTAATAATAAATCCACAATTATTTATAGGGATTGTATTATTTAAAAATGAGGTGTACGATGATTCTAATAATATAGCCACATAAGTAATAATTGAATGGGGAAATCCTCTTCAATTTTATTTTTAGGGCTTAACAATTCCTACATAGGTTTTTATTGTAACATGATATAATATTAGCTCTTTGTAAGAGACTAGTCATCCATCTATGTCAACACCAAAAAATAAAAAACATTTAATGAATCCTCATCTAGCTAATTATATATTATATAATCATTAGGAGAGGAGGATCAAGAGTTTTTTTTATCTAAAATCTAATTCATAAAATACTCATTATATTGGGTATTTCCAAAGAGGAAAATGGGAACAATAATGGACTTTCATTCTCCATTTTATGACTAATTTGGGATCACCCCAAGTTATAGTAGCAGGTATTTAATTTAACTATGGAGTATACATGAAATAATCTCTAAGAGATGTAGTTCTACCTCTAGAAGCTGAATATAGAATGTTTTAAATAAAGGTCAGGTTATCTATATTTGTTATTGAAGCTCATGTGTTATGCTCATATAATTTTTAAACACAAGGGGAAAGGGTAGTTCAATCTTTAATAATAAACAAAAAAAGAGAGGGGAGAGTAAGGCAAGAAAGAGTGCTTCAAAATTTAAAATTAAATCAATGTCTTAACCATTGAACTAATTTCCCTTTCCATAGTTATACCACTATGGAATACATTTCATTAAAAGATACACCTCCAAGAATACACAATGGGAAGAGTTGAGGAAGTAAGAGAACATGCCTCATCTATGAAACCTCACTAATTATTAGTACTAGAAGTTTATAGTATATCACACATAAACCTCCAAGGTAACTTGTAGACTAGCACACAAATTATCATTACTATGAGAAGAGAAACAAAAGAGTTCATAAAGGGATTATAATAGACAAGAACATTATAACCATATCATACATTTAATGGAAAGGTGTTAGTCTAATCAATCTAACATTAAAAATCATTCTGAATGGAGATGAAATATAATTTGAAACAAAGAATACACATTTTGTAGAAAACTAAAATTGCATTCATTAAAAGGCAAGTGATGTTATAACAATATCAATCATGGAAAAATTTTATAGTCTTAAGGGGTAAAGGATAAATTAGGTGAAATCTTGGCTTAAATCCAAAAACATTTTCAAGAAAAATTTAGTCGACCCTTTAATTATAATATGACTAAAACTTTTATAGATAAATATGGATTCACATCTAAATGGCATGAGATTCCCGTCTTGGACTATGATGTCCACTCATGGTAGTTACAAATATAATTTAAAAATAAAATAATCCCTTCAAGCCATAAAAAAGATCTATGGGGGACCACTCAATTGATATGTGGTGGTAGCTATGAGGATTTAGATCCTAACTTATTTAAAATTGCATCTCTAGCTTCTAGCATGATTGCCATAAGGTTGAATTATTGATCTATCTTAGTGAGATTCATTAAGGGTTCTTTGAATATTATCTTGGCCTAAGTTACCATTATATAATACACATGGAAAGGATCCTCTATTTATACTTGGACCTTAGATACCTGGATGATACTTGCCATGGACTGCATTGAAAGATCAAGAACCACTCAAGCCCCTTCATTTTTTGCCTTAGTGACATTCTTCCTCATAACCTAGTCAAAGTGACCTAGGTGAACTCTAAACTCTCCTTTTTCTAGTATGGTGCATGTAGGTAGAACAACATAGATATATTAACTTCCTTGAAGTATGCCAGTATTTTTTTATTTCCCACTTCCAAGGGTCATATCATGGTTTGAGCCATAGATAGCCACTCCTCCATAGCCATTTTCATGTTCGTGACATACATTTGATATAACCTCAAGTCTGAGGTGGGAAATAATTTAAACTTTGATAACATGCCTTTATTGACTATCACCAATAGCTTCTTATATTTCCCATCAATCTCCATCATCCTCTTAAGATAATCCTAAGTTCAGTGGGTAAGCACATCGATCTCTACCATATTTTCCACCACCTTCCTCAAAATTGAGAAGATTAGTAATAGAGCATCCTTGACCTACCTAATTAACTTGATGGGGAAGGAGATATTTTCCTGGTAATCTAGGATCTAAATGTGACTTTGCATATCCTCAAAGAGATTTTCTAATATGTTGTAGGTTTCCTAGAGAATGGAGAGTGGGTCCTCATATTCCTTTTCCTCTTCTATGGATGTTATCACTTTGGATACATATAATAGATGTTATTGAGTCTACTAGACCACTGGGTTCCCTTCTTAGATGAATTTATATGTGAGGGTCCTCTTCATGCTCCCCATAGACTAGTCAAAACTACACTACATATTTGGGTTGCTTTGGATTTTCATCTTTGGTGCTTGAAATAAGAGGACCATCCCCCAAGTTTTGGGAGGTGTTGGAGGGGTGGTAGTGATGATAATGATAAGCAAAGGATGAGGTGGAAGGGATATGGATCAAGTAGAAGGTGTGAATGAAGAAAGCAATGGAGGAAGAAGGGGCATGGGGGTGAAGGGAGGAAGGATTAATGGGGAGGCCGATGGGAACATATGTTCCCACCACTAATCCTGAGTCATGCCCACCTAAGGGGCAATGAATCTTGGGAGAGAGGTATTCATCATAAGGGAAGAGATTAACTGGTTGAAGCTAAATCGTTGGGCACTTAGGGTGATGGAAAGAGGGGGTGAGGGATAAATATACAAAGCTACCATGATTAGGGATGGAGGAACCAAAGATTTAAATGGAGGAGGTCAAGTTGGAGTGGAAGGTATTTGGATTAAATCCCAAGGGTAAGTCATCTTTTTCTTCTTTTTAGCTCTTTTACTTAGGTCAACCTCAAGTTTTTTAGTAGAAGAACTTGTAGAGATAGTTTGAGCGATAGGGGTTGAATGTGGGGGTTGATGGACTATTGACATAGGCACCAAGATGACTAGGGGCTATCTAGTATGGTATGGAAAACAAATGATCTAGAGGACAAGTAATTTCTCCATCTTATGAGAGATAATAATTTAGCTTGGTGGGGATTTCATCCCATTAAGTGTGTAATTTTTTAAATTTATACTAAAAACCATGAATAAGTCTTGAAAATTAAAATACATTAATCCCCTTTGTTTAATCCATTGAACTCCTAAAACTATATATGCCCCCCCAATCAGTATGGCAAACATTTATAAATCTAGCTAATAGTCCCCAATTGAGAGATTTATATGGTGATATTTACCTCCACATGAGATTTGTTTCCCATCAAAAATCATAACTTAAAAATTGGATATTATATACACAAAGAAATTGAGCTCTTTAGTTATTTTTCTATCAATAAAGTTATGGGTACTCCCTGTATCGACTAAAATTGTCACTTATTTCTTCTTAAAATAACCCACCACTTTGAGTGTTTATGGTGTGCTTATCCCATGTAATGAATGTAGAGATATATTAGGTATTTATTCCTCCTCATAATTTTCATGCTCATGCTCTATTATTTGTTCCTCTATAGATAATGTGTCTTCCTCTAAAATCTCATTCTCAATAATCATTAATCTTTTCTCACCATTGTCACACTTATGTCCTCTAGACCATTTACTATCACAATGCCAACATAGGCTCTTTTCTCTTTTTCCTACATCCTATTGAGGAGAAATATTGGTAATTTTCCTTAGGTTATAATATTTGACCATATTTCTATCAACATTATTAGTCACATTTCTATGATTCCATCCCAAAGTTTGGCCTTGTGTGAATCTCTTCGTAGCAGAGATTCATTGCTTGATGTGTAGTGATTTTTTCATTACTTTCATAATTGTACATGGTTCCAAAAAATGAACATCATGATTAATTTTTTCATTTATTGCATTGATGTAAATTTTTTAATAATGTGTTTCTTTTGGAGTTTAGATTGCCAATCTCATATACTCTACATTATATTCCACTATAGATTCTTTTTGTTTCAACTTTTTTAGTTGGATGAAATAAACTCCCTTTCATGGATTCTCATAGTGGACTATTAAGTCCTTAATAAATCCATACCAACTAAGCCCTTTCCCTTTTTTGTCACTCATCATCCACTGTTACCATTGATAAGGTTCATATTCTAGATGTAGTGATGTTATGTCAACCTTTGCATTTTTTGGTATATGTTTAAGCATAAAATATTATTCCATAAAACTTATAAAGGAGGTTAAATATATACCATAAAACTTTTGGATTTCCATCTTTGGTAGTTTTAATTTTGGCCCTTGGAACTATTGTCCTAAGTTTTCTTTATTGTGACCTCCAAGATGGTTTGGCTATGTATGGGTGACTGTAGGATGCGGATTAACTAGGTACTTCAATTTAGACATTAAATCATGTTTAAAACTATCTAAAACCTCATTTAATGATTTTTTAAATGGGACAAACAAATTATCCTTGATAAAAGTGACCATTATTTCACATCCCTTAGGTATGTTTCCTTCACTTTTAAGTGGTGGATAATAAAGGGAATCATTAGGATTAGTTGTTGCAAAAAAGACATATATTCCAAAAGGCATGGATATATATTTGGTTTTATTTATAGCTCTATTTTTATTCTAAATTCTTTGAGGAAAGTATCTAGAGTGAGTGGTAACCATAAACAATTAAAACTTGTGTTGTATTAGGAGCATATGTATCACTATTGACCAACTTTGACCAATAAATTTTTGAATGTAAAATGCCTCTAATCTCAAAATACAAAGAAAGGATCCCAACTTAAATTTTATGAGATTTTAAAAAATATAAACAAAACTAATAAATTCTAAAAATTATGGATTATAGAGCAATTTTATGAAAAAAATTAAAATTATAATAACTTCTTAAAAATTGAACTTCATATCTCTAGTTTTTTTATATACTCCTTATATTATTATCCAAATCTAGTAAACAAATTATTGAAAAATTCATAATGGTTTGTGAGATATAGTAAAAACAAAATTATATGCCAAAATCGATGCTCTAATATCACTTGCTAGGATATTTCTTTATAATAAAAAAAATAACATTCAAATATACTCCACGTCAGGGGGAAACCTCTAATAATCAGAATAAATGATGAAATGAATATAATAATGAAACTTATGACGATTATGGAGAGTCATGCTCCACCATATATATATATCTCCATAATTGGGAAGAGTCACACCCATAATAAGGAAGGGTCACACCCATTCATTCCAATTATGTCAGCCTAACTATTAATAATTAATAAATGAAATATAAAGTTTGTGCTCTCCATTACATAACCTTCATACTCATAAGGTTAGGGGTGTAACACAAGATGATTGATGGGGGTGTTGGGATGGTTTTGGACACTTGAGATACACTCTCAAAGATTGTATTGGTGTTTAATAAAAGAGGTGTGACTTCAATTACCTATATTTAAGACATACCCAATTGAAGCATCGAGGAGGTTATGAGTTGGGGAATAGATGGGGTAGAAGGAAAATAAGAAGTGAGGATGCTTAATATGACTAAGGTTAATGGTACATAAGTGAATAATGGATGGGGTGGAACAAGAAATAGACGATGCATGCTTTAATAGCTTGTCGAAGGGGGTAGAACTAAGTGGTGACATGAGAGGGAGATAAAAAGTGGTAAGAGTGAGGGGATGAACTTGAAAAGTAGTAGGAGTGAGGGAGGAACCTAAATCAATGCTTATTTGGAGCCTCAGTCTAATTTTCCTTTAGGTTATTATTGATGTTGAACCTTAGGGTCTGTGTATTTTGGGGCTAAGGTACTATTGGTTAAACCACATATGTTTGGGTTTCTTAACATCAATTTATGTGTGTCTAGCTTGGCTAGGTCTAGACTATTGGATATTATAGAGGAAGAAGATATGGATCTAGGGCATGAGGAGTAGGCATTATTAGAGGAAAAATTAGCATAATTCTTTATAAAATCCTTTTGGAAATCATAGGAAGAGTCAAGGTGACATCCTCTATAGAATGATTAGGTATAAGAGTAGGCACAAATAACCCTAACTATACCTTGTTTCCCTTCTTAGTGTAGGCCAAAATTTAGGCTAATACCTCCTGATCATTAGTAGCATTTAAGTATATATAATTTTCATCCTCTAATTAGTGTTTATAACTGATGGTGATACGAGTTGAATATCTCACCAAATTATCCATGATCATGCCTTTTAGGTCCCAATGTCAAATTTATGCTCTCCTTAGATCAAAGGTATCCCACCTAATCACCATTTTTGGAGAGGAGGTAAGGCCTTATATACATGGTATCAAATGGTAATTAAGAGTGATGGGTATGCCTTCTATTGGTAGATGATGCAAAATATAAAAACAACCTCTACTAGTTGGTATGCAATCTCTTGCTCTACTAGGTGATCCAATATGAATTAGGGTAAGAATAGGGATTTCTTAAGAATTACCATGAATCAAATCATGGTGTCTTCTTATAAATACCATTAATCACCTATGGATATAATAGAGTCATTAATTTTTTACAATAAATGTGACATTGGGGCCTCATTGATCACATTGCATACCATTGGGTAGAAGTAATCATTAATATTTTAAATATGGTTTTGTCACTAGTGTCAATATAGATTATAAAGGACTACATGGACTAATGATCCCCCTAGAACCCATGTAGGAAAAATATATGGCTTGAAGGTTAGCATCCCACAGACCATATCCATGAGATAACTCATAATATAGAAGTTCCCCCTACTCAAGCATCTGATATAGTATTGAATAAATTGAATATTATTAGCCCTCCCATGTTTATAACTTATTATTCTCAATTTTAGGAATATACATATTGAGCACAAAACCACCTAAAGACTAGGCTAGTCATCTCACAAACCTGTCTGGCCTACGGTCTCTCTATATAGATGGATCTCATTTCAAAAAAGGTAGTGGTGATGGAGTTTTTATTATAGACCTCCTAGGGAATAAAAAAATATAATCATTTAGGTTGTATTTTATTTTCATAAACAATATAGTGGATTAAAAATCACTAATCCTAAGATTACAATTTACATTGAAATATAAGGCAAACAAAATGAGAATATTTAGTGACTCTAATATGGTGGTCAAAAAAATTAAGACTAAATCTATATGTAATATATCATAATTTAGGAGGTATAACCATAGGTCTTGGGACCTAATTGAAAATTTTAGCACATTTAATATCATCTCTATCCCTCAAGAGGAAAACCAAGTCGTCAACTCACTAGCGTATGTGATAACTAACTTAACTCCCTTAGATAACACCAACTTGAAAGATTTATTTATGGAACTCATTCCATGTCCCTCTATCCCTAAAAATATCATCTAATTTCTTAGTAATGAGGGAATGCTTGAGACCCAAGTTCTTTATAAGAAAGATAAAGACAACCCGATGAATGAGTTAGATAAAGATGGAATCCTTAATATTCATGAGAATTTGATCCAAAAAGGGATTATTTTTTTAAAAATATCATTTGATACTTTATAACCCACATTCCAAGAGAAAATCCCAAGTCTAAAAACCAAAAGTGTTGACTCATCAATCTCGGCCCTGGAAAAAATCCCTAAACTATCAATGTAGGTCCTAACTAGATGGACTATGAATTGGAGTAGTTATGAAGATCACTGTTGAGATATGAAGATGTAATTTATTGGTCCTATAAATATGTCAAGGTCTTTTACTTGATATTGATCACTCACACTATTCCCCTCAAACCCAGTCATAAACTATATAGGTAAAGATAGAGACTAGTAAACCTAATCATGGATCCCTTAATACATAAAGTAATTCATAAGTTACTTTCTAAAGGGATAATTTTCCCAATTCACCACTCCACATGGATCACCAAATTGGTTCTTGTATGAAATAAAAATGGATAAATTTGCTTGTGTATACTTATGGAACTTAAATCAATCCTCAGACAAAGACAATTACTTGTTGTCTTCTCTTGATGAAGTAATCCAAATGGTGAGTGGATCTCAAATGATGACTTTTTTGGATGGATTTTTAGGATAAAACCAAGTATTTGTTAATTATAAATATATGTATAGGACTACATTCACCACCAATTGGGGCACATTTTCTTATAAATGAATGCCCTTTGGGTTGATCAACACAGGCATAAATTTTTAAAGAGTGATGGACTTTGTTTTTGAAGGAGTGATTGGGAAATGCATAATAATATATGGATGACCTAACCATGTTTTAAAAATGTATTTAAAATCACATATTACATTTAGAGAAAGTATTTTAGAGATTCATAAGGTATGGTATTTCCCTAAACTCAAAGAAGAATGTATTTTATGTCAGTAAAGGTAAGCTTCTCGATCACATAATCATAAAAGATGTTATTTCTATAGATCAAAAGAGGGTGGATGTAATTTCTAAATTGCATTTACATAAAAGTAAAAAAAACTAATATAATTTTTTAGAAAAACTAACTTGGTGCATAAGTTTATCTTTGGATTTGATGAAATTATAAAACCCTCAAATGTTATGATGAAATAGGATGTGAAAGTAGAATGGTACACTAAATCAAAGAATGTTTTTTATGATATCAAAGACATCATTATGAAATCCCTAATTCTCATCAGCCTATACTATACACAAGATTTTTATATTTACCCCTTTGATTTTGAACACACCATTATTGCTTGACTCACCCAGAGATTATAGGGAGAACACTCCATTGGTTTTATGAGCACCAATCTTAAGGATGCTAAGCTGGGATATTCTACCCTAGAAAATCATACATATGCCTTAGTAAATGGGGTGAATAAATTTAGACACTACATCCTCAAGAATAAATTGCACATAATTATCCTAGACCCAACAATAAAGTAGATGCTAGGGCATAATGAGTTGGGTGAATGTTGAGGCTGATGGATGACAAATTACAAGAGTATGACCTAGAAATATAAATGGCCAAACTAATTAGATGATAGGGCCTCACCCAAATAATAACTAAGATAGATCTTAGAATAATTATTCACTAAGTGGACCAAGGGGTAATGTTTCAATAGGAGTGGTATTCCCTTATCATGCACTTCCTACTATATATAAACACACCTCTAGGACTCAACCATACATATAAGAAGGCCCTTAGGTTGAATCTTTCATAATATATGATGATTAAAGGAGTCATAAGAGGAATCCAAAGAAATAATGGTAATTTTTCAAGAAAAAATGGGATATAATCATCCTATAGTAAATTTCATGGTACATAAATTTTTTCATGTAAGCTACTAATGGCCCACATTGTTCAAATATGTTCATGCCCATGTTTGTGCTTATCATCATGTCAGACCTTTGCTAAAATGGAAAACCCTATGCTAATACCACTATATCCCATCATGGAGTCAACACCATTTACCCAATGGGGGTTTGATTTCATCAAAGTCATCAACCCCAATTCATTAGTTGGCCATAAGGTCATCCTCAAAATCATAGACTATTACATAAGGTGGTTTGATGTAGTTGCAACTAAAAGAAGCATTATTTCTGAAGTCATCAAGTTTTTGGAAAACATCATAACCACTCATTTTGGGGTATATAAATCCTTGGTTTTTAATAATGGTCCTACCTTCCAATATGTAGAATTCATAAAATGGGCCTATGATAATGGAATCATGCTATGGTTCTCATCTAATCACTACCCATATGGAAATAGATTGGTGGAGTCCACAAATAAGAATTTAATAGGCACCATTAATAAGTTAGCTAAAGATAAGCCTTAGGAATGACACTCATTTCCAAAGTGTTTTTATATATGGGTTGATCACACCAAGTATAAACAAACCCTCAAAATCTCTCCTTTCCTTTTAGTTTATGTACTAGATATAATCATGTCAATCACGCTCAAGCTACCAACTTATAAATTCATGAAATAATTCATGGAACCAAATAATAAGATGAATTATAGACTCCTATATATAATTCAATTAGAGAAAAACTAAAATGAAGCTTTGTTAAGATTCAAAAAACATCAGGATATAGTCAATAGATGGTTTGATAAAAGAGATAAGATTAAGACCTTTCGAATCTTTGACCTAGTCCTAATTTGGGACAAGACTCTTGAAAATAAAGGAAACATTCTAAATTCAATCCCCTCTAAATTGGTCCATACCAAATATCTAAAATCCTAGGTCAGAATGCTTTCTATCTTAAAAGGTATAGAGGGTAATGACTTAACACCCATTAAATGGATAGTTCTTGAAACACTATTTCTCAGTTATCCCATCCAATGTAATTTTTGAATAATCTGAGAAAGGATTGGTAATGTATATATTAGATAGGTTTGATTTTTTTATGTGTTTAACTTTTTTTTGAGTTCACTTTTTTTTGTGTTTTTTTTCCTTTAGTTTGCATCTTTTTTTTTTGTGGTGTTAATTTGATGCTTGTCCCTACTAGTAGCTACTCCATGTGATAGATTAAGCCTAGAAAGAATTATTAAGAAGTGGGGAGACCCAAATTGAATCTTTAATCCAAGTAAGTTAGGGATGGTAATTGAAACTTTTACATTTTGTATATTGGGTATAATGATTCTAATAAAAATGAGTGGATTTTAGAATAGCCCACATCCTAATAGAGCCACAAAGTTGCACTTAATGTAACATCATAGGAAAATACAAGACCATTCAAGCTAATCAAGAACCAACTAGGCATTCAAGACTTCCTCATCATCCTTTCACCCTTGTCTTAGTCCAAAACACTCAATGGATGAGACTAATTGAAAAAAAATTCTCACAAGGAATCTTGGACAAGATAGGAAAAACATGCAGAATCTAAATTTTGATTCTTCCTCGAAAGGGCCATTCAGGCAACCTCTATCATAGGCTTTATAACCTAGCTGAAAATGGAGTAAGGCCTTAAGTGGGACCATATATATCTCTATCAAGGATATATATGCCCATTTTGTAGTAAAGCAATGCCCATGCCATCCCTCTCCAAGACATTTAGCCATTAACACCCTTGAAGGAGCCTGATACACAGTTGAACCTCTGTTTCTTGATTAGAGTCAATAATTAAATGAAAATTAAGAATTGCTTATTAAAAACACTAGTGGTTGTCTATAGGATGAAATTTTAATATACCACTTACAATTTGAATTTACTACCTTCTTTTATGAAATGTCTAAAGATCTCTCTTATAGTTTATTTTTTGTGTAGGAGCAAAAAATTAACTGGTTAGGTTCTAAGTGTTTATCATCACTTTCCCCATATAATTCACCATTTATTATCTTTGACATGCCCCATTTTCATAAAAATGAGGGAACCCTCCTTAAATCATAAAAACTAGAGATCTTGGATCCATTATTTTATTCTTACTAGATTCACATAAACTAGGTATTAAATTTTTATGTCACCCTAATTTCCCTGAATAATGGCAGATCTAGTTTATTTTATGAATAAAGTAGGATTTATTGTTTTGAGGACCTAGAGAGATCACCTTACAATCTAGATTTCAAAAAAAATCTTAGAATCTTGGTCCTTTCCTAGAGTAATAGACCTGATGTCTTATGTAGTAAATCAAAGACTAAATGGTGGTTGAGTAAGTTATTAATTTCTTTCACATTTTTTTATTTTTACTTAGTATTTTCATGGGTTTCATAGGAATAAATAGACCACTAGAAGAGCCACATGGTGGTTTTCAAATGTGTCAAATCATCCAGTCTCCTAGTCCTATCAAAGATGTCAGAGCCTAGGGGAGCTTGACTCAATAAGAATGTGCCATGTAGCCTGATGTCAAATCAACCATTTTTTTAATCCTATAAGAGATGTTAGAGCCTAGGGTATCCTTTTATATCATTTGGTCTATCAATATTATATGAGAAGTTAGAGATAGAGAAGCAAAACCCACTCAAAGCATGTCATGTTCCCTATTATCATACCAACTAGTCTATTGACCCTATCACACATGTCAGATTCTAGGGGAGTGCAACCCAATCAAAGCATGCCACATAGCCCAATGTCATAGCAGAAAACATCTTGGTTCTGATAGAAATTTTAGAGCTTAGGTGAGCCTGGCCCACTTAGAGTGTGCTATGTAACACAACTAGGTGTATAAGTAGGTAGCCACCAAAGGCCCTAAGATGGTCAAAATTAAGTATAAATAGATCCTAAGGACTAATAAAAGGATACCACATGTCCATAAATGAAACCTAACCCCTCATAATGATATGAAATGAAGTATAATGATATGCTTAGGTGATGACTATTAATATGAGAACCAATAGGTGGATGACACTGGCATAAGGCAAGAGTTTCTTGAGAGACCTTGGGGAAATGTGATTACATGCCTACCATGTGTTGAGAATTAATGAATTATAAAGTTAGGATTGATTGGATAATTTTAATATTTTTCATCACCCTTAATAAATATAATTGGTAAAATAAGGTCATGAACTCCAAATTTAACTTTGGATTGGGAAATAAAGCGAAGAGATTGAGCCACCAACCCAAATTCAAATACATAGGAAGTGAGATTACAAATGCCATTAATGGAGGGGAATGATGTTATGTTTTTATAAATCCCATGGAAGGATCATTAATTTTTATCATTATATACCCTCAAAATAAAATCAACTCCTTACTTTTTGTGTCCCATTACATAACCCTGTGTTCTTCCCCTGCACTAAATAATTTCTATTGGCCTCCACATTTTTACAATAGCTACATATTATTCAAACCACAAATCCAAACTTGAGTAAAAATATACCTTGTTCCTAAAAGTATTGAATCAATTCAATCATTATAATGAAGTGTTCAAAGCTATAGAATAGGTACCCAAGGACTCAGACTCTGATAATGATGAACAAGCTAAGTTTGAAGATGCCCTTTAAGATTATCATAAGTGTGGTCTCCATAGGGCTATGACCAAACCCAAAATATTCCCCTACAATAATTTGTTTTGAAACCTTCTCCTCACTACCAGGTGAGTGCAAGATGGAGTCTATGATTGGGTCTACTCACCAACTCCCAGCACCATATTACCAACAACTCTAGGACCACCTAAAAAACATATTACTCTCTATTGGATTCCATATTTTGATATGATGTAGTGATGGTGGTAAAAACATGGACTAACACTATCCAAATTTATAAGATCCTATAGGATTGGGCTAAGAATCCAGATGCTAATTGGGTGATCAAGGAGGACATAAATACATACATAGTCTACACATTCTAGGAGGAGGTCTAGGTTGGTATGATTCAAATGAACTGATTGTTTGGGGCCCAAAACTACCTGCACGTTAATGAATTATGGGTTTGCTTAATCCACATGATTCTCATTAGGTCTAAGGTTCTAGATATGGGAGGGTTGATCAACTTCAAGTTGGTTAATGCCATAGCAAATGCTTGAGTAGGGGGAAATTTTATATGATAAATTATCTCATAGATGTGACTTATGGGATGCTCACCTTTAAGACATGTTTTTATTGAGTGTGTTTTAGTGGGATCAACATCCCATATATTATTTTATAAGCTATATGTCTACCAGTACTAAAACCATATTTAGGATATCTATGAGTATTTCTATCCAGTGGTGTATAACACAATCAACAAGGGCCCAATTCATGTTTATCATAGGAAATCATAGAATTTATTATAGCTATTGGAAACTACTTGTAATTCATAGTTAACACCATGTTTTTAGTCATAGGAATTCTCAAGTATCCCCTCTACCTACCCTACTTCATCCTAGATTAATTGATGGAGTAGGAGATAATGTACCAAGTAGTGGATAGTGTTTTCATCTTTTCCATCGATAACTAGTAGAAAACATGCCCATTACTCCCAATTACCATTTAGTACTACATTTAAAAGGCCTTCCCTCCTCTCCCAAAAAGTGGTGATTGAGTGGGATTCCTTTACTCTAAAGAGATCTAAACTCTGACATTAGGACCTAAATGGCATGGTTAGGGATCATTTATCAAAGTACTCAACTTTCCTCAACATCAATTATGGCCACTAGTCATAGGATGATGATGATTTATAATTAAACACTAAAAATGACTAAAAGGTGTTCACCTAAATCATAACCCACAATAAGAAGAAAGGAAAGAAGGTCTAATCAGCTCCATTTTCACGCCCACCTATACTTTCTCATTCTATGGAGGATTTCACCCAAACTCCTCCCATGATTTATATAAATATTTTATAGGGAATTCCACTTCTTTCTCCTCTAGCATAACATTCTCCTTATTCCCCAAATCCATCTCCTCTTCCTCTAGTATCTCTTTTAGTCTAACCCCAACTAAGCTAGACCCATGTAACTTGACATTAGGTAACCCAAGAATAAGAAGCTCAACCATAGGTAATTTAGCCTCAGGCCACATAAACACTAAGGTTTGATGTTAGCAATATCCCAAAAGCAAGTGTAGGTTTAGATCCCAATAAGAATTACTGCAAGTTTCTCCCCTCACTTTCACTACTTTCAAATTTCCTCCCTTCACTCTCATCACTTTATATCTCCCTCTCGTAGTACCCCTTATTTTTTACCCTTTCTATAACCTACTCAAGTGTTGCCTCCTCTCTTCCCTATTATGCCTCTCTACTATTCACCTAGTACCCTTGGCCTTAGTCTCTCCAAACATCCTCACTTATTTATTTCTCTCTACCCCATCAATTTACCAACCCAAAACTTCCCTAGTGCCTCCATTAGGTATGCCTCAAATCTAGGTACCTATAGATACACCTCTTTCAACAATCATGGCTACAATATTTGTGAATATATATCAAGTGGATGTAATGATCTTAACACCCCATTTGATCATCATGGTTCTTCTATCATTAGTCTATCAACCCACACAATTATCCCCTATGGCTCCTAATATCTATATGAGTCCTACCACAACACCTGAGGCTACCCTAGGTAGAAGATCCAAGAAGAAGAAAAATGTGACTCACCCTCAGACTTTAGTCTATATGTATTATAATCTAGCCTATCTTACTTCTTATGCCTTGATTACTCTATCACCAACCATGGTACCTCCATGCATTGATATTGTCCCCTATTTCCATCACCCAAAGTACCCAGGGATTTAGATTTAACTAACCAATCTCTTCACTTATGATGAATACCCCTCTCCTAAAAGTCATTTCCATTTAGGTGGGTATGACCCAAGATTAGTGGTGGGCATAAATGTTCCCATGGGACTCCCCATTTATCCTTCTTCCCTTCACTCCCATGCCCCCTCCTCCACTACTTTCCTCATTCACACCTTCTACTTCCTCCATCTCCCCTCCACCTTGTCCTCCACCCTATGCCATTATTTATATCACTCCTCCAATACCTCTTAAAACTTGGGGGATGGTCCCACTATTGCAAGAATTGGAAATGGAAATCCAAGGTGACCCGGATGTGTGGTTGAGTTTTGATCATACCATAAGGAGCATGAAGAGGACCCTCACATAAAAATTCATCAAAGAGAGGAGCTTGGTGGTCTGGTACACCCAGTAGGATATATTATCCCTAACCAAATTGAGGACCTACATAGGGGAGGAAAAGGTATATGAGGACCCATTCTCCATTCTATGTGAAAACCATAACATGATAGAGAAGCTCTTCAAGGATATGTAAAGTTAGGTTTAGACCCTATAATATTAGATAAATATCTTCTTCCCTATTGAGTTAATTAGGCAAGTCAAGTATGCCCTCTTACTACTCTTCTCATTTATAGGGAAGGTGGTGGAGACTATGGTGGAAACCAATGTGATCATCCAACAAAGTTAGGATTATCTAGAGAGGATTGCATAGATTAATGGAAAATATAGTAAGTTATTGGTGATAATAAACAAAGGAATGTTCCTAGAGTTGAATTTGATGCCCACCTCATACTTGGGGTTATATCAAAATTAAGATAAGAACATGAAAATGGATATGGAGGAGTAGATAGTAGTAGCTTAAACCATGACAAAACCCTTAGAAGTGGCCAGGAAAAAAATATTAGCATACTTCAAAGAAGTCAATATCCATGTGTTGTTCCACCTAGATGGTACCCTACTAGACAAGGAAGAGTTTGGAGTTCACCTGGGTCACTTTGACCAGGTCATAAATAAGAAGTGTTAGGTTGTGGAGCTAAAAGCTTCACTGATGCAAACAAAGGAGGAAGTTGCAGAGAGTTTGTTGTGTGTCGCAGACGCCGGTGTTAGTCAGGCTAACTAACATCGGCAGGATAAGACAAGAAGGCAACTAACATCGATTAGAAGTTGGCCAGCGTCGGCACCCCCAGGTAGACAGGGACCGATGTTGGTCACCTGTGTTGTTTAGACTGCGAGTGTTATGGGTAGTTAGTTAATGAACCAAGTTTTTGCATGTTGAGAGCCAATTTTAGACTGAGAGCTGTGGATCTAATTACTGTAATTAGGTGTCTAATTATTGTTTGCATGAGATCTATTTAAGAGACTCATTAGTTGTATTGTAAAGTGTTCTAGTTTGAGTTGAGCAAAGTTAGCTCCTTTTATGTGTGAGGTGAGTAAGGATGTTCCTCCTAGTTCCACAGCAGTACCAAGGTGGGTGCTAGTTTTGGAGAGTCAGTAAGATTCTTCAGGGGTGTAGGATCTTGGTCATCAAGTGAGCATGGCTACTTTAGGAGATCTACATGGTAAGTAAGATCATTAATCTACAGGTGTATGTGTGTGTAAGGTCAAGGTTCATAGGTGTGTAGAACCAGATTGATTTGTAAGTGTGCAAGATCAAATAGGATAGCAACACAATAGGGAGCAGGATCAGGCAGGATCTACTTGGAGTACAGTGTGTACTTAGTTTAGAGCAAAGAGGAAGGCAAGGCAGATCCTTCCATAAGTAAGATCAGATTGGGTTGTAGGTTATTTTAGTTTAGAGGAGATCTACTTGAAGTACATTTGTGTACTTGGAGTGCGTGGAGCACTTGTGGAGTGCATGGAGCACGGGTGTACTGGTAGTAGTGGATACTGACTGGTTGGAGAGGTGAACACCAACTCTATATTTGAGTTGTGTGTTGGGACCATAAGAGAGAGCTTTGAGGAAAGAAGTACTGTTCACTTGAGGTGTGGGAAGCCTCTAAGAGGTGGTGAAGAAGAAGTGGCATCTTCTTTATTGTATTCTTTTTTGTATGAGTATTAATACAAGTTATGTATTGTCTCTCATATTCTGTGTTATTTCTAGTTTCTAGTTACTTGGTACTTCTGGTTAATTTTGCATCTTAAGTTGCTTGTATATGGTAATCAATTGTGTGCTTCCACGGGTTCTTAACAGTTGGTATCAGAGCTAAGGTTGCAGGGAACAGGTTTTGTGTTTGGTTACAGGTCACTCTCAGGGGTTTCTGATTGAGTGGGAGTATAGCAACGATAGAAGAAAGTAAGCTACGAATGGAGAAACTGAATAGCATGAATGGTCAATTACGGTCCTATGGAAAGAAAGAGCAGGAAAAAGAAAATTGTTGGTTTGTGGAAGATCAACATGAAGGAAGTGAAGAAGCAGATGTTGTATGGGTTGTTGCATAGGATGCTCTAGTATGTTTCTTGGATAAATTTGAATCTTGTTTTACAGATTCTATTACCTCTTTCCATGCAGCCCCAAGTAGAGGAGCTGGTGAGCCTTGCCAAAGAATTGGCAAAGGGGAAGTGATGCTAAAATTGCAGGCAGCCAACACATGGGTGTTGAAGAAGGTCATGCAGGTCCCAGGCTTGGAGATGTGGCTAATTTCTTTAGGAAATTTGGGTGATGAGAGATGTACAAGAACTCTCACAGCAGATGCACTTGAATTAGCCAGTGGTAAGAAAATAGGTACTCTTTATCTACTTGTTTATATTATTGATTCTTCTTCTGTTGTGAAGACGTGGCTTCGTAGGCTTGGTCACATGAGCAAGAAGGAGATGCATGTTCTTAAGTGGAAGACTGATATATTTGACAGGCTTAAGAACTGGAAAGCCTTGGTGTTTATGGAGGAGATGGCAGACAGAGACTAGTGGATGGGGCTGGATACTTTTGATCAGCACAATTTGGACATGGGTTTTGATTTAAAGGAGCTCGCAAGTAAAAACTCATCACTCATAGAAAAACACATGTACTAGCATCAATCAGGAGGAACTGATGTTGAACAAATAGGTGCCAATGTCGGTCATGTGCAGACCAAAGCTGGTGATGTCAGGCAGGGTAAGACTGATGTCAGTCAGAAGGACCAACGTCGGTAGTAGGTAAGACTGATGTCGGTTAAGAGGACCGACATTGGTAATAGGGACACCGACATTGGTAGAGTTGGTAGTCAGGACAAGCGCATGGAAACTGACATCGATCGGATGCAGACTGTGTAGTGATCGAGGTCGGTCACTGTAACAGATTTTGGGCAGACAACAAGCTGTTAAGGAGTCTCAAATGCCCATATGGAGGATTGAAGGTGGTAAGTAAGCCTCAAATTTTTTGTTCCTCTTCTTTATAATTGTTGCTTACTGCAGAGTAGGAAGGATCTAGGAAAAAAAGTGGGAGCATGGCAGGAATATGATGCAAAACCAAATGGGAGATTTGGTAGGGTTGCCAGCTGGTATGAAAGCACAGAGATGAATGGATACCTTAGTTAAAGAATAGAGAAAATAGACACGTGAGATGGAAGGCCAGGTCATATGGTCTTGAAGTAGCTTCAGGATAGTGGGACAGGACTGACAGGTGGTACCAGGTGGATGACAAAGCAGGGCTTTAGTCAATGTCAGTATAACCATTGTGTTTGTCTTACCAGGTGGATGATGGTCACAACATTATCTTGTTGCTGTATGTGGAGGATGAGCTTGGTACAGGTTCAAACATATAGGGTTTTATTGAGCTAAGGGTAAGGTTAGTTTAGTGGCATGTCATGAGGAATTTAGAGAAATGAAATTCTTTGGCATGGGAGAAATGGAGATCATAGGTTGATTTTGTCTCGAGTGGGAACTGATGTGAATCAGGTGTTGGCGAGGTTCATTATGTAGGATGCAAAATTGGAGGACACTAAGGGATGGACAGTTTAGTGTTTGAAATCACATGAGGTCTGGTATAGACCTGAGTTTGCCCAACTAGTGGGTGCTTTTAGAGAGTTAGGAGCCAATTCAGGGAAGTGGGTTCTCAGGTATTTGAGAGGGACCAACAGTAGGGATTCATGCTATGCAGGGTCAGGACTTCACTACATGGGATTGTAGGTTTGGATGTGGCAGGGTACTCGAATGATAGGAGGTGCACCACAGGTTGTGTGGTGGGTGGTCTTCAGGGTTGAGCTTGAAGAGGGATACAAGCTAGGAAATAGATTAGATGGGGTACAGGTACAAGTACAGTGCAGCTATTTATCTCTAAGTGGGAGATTGTTAGGTTGTGGAGCTAAAAGCTTCACTGATGCAAATAGAGGAGGAGGTTGTCGAGAGTTTGCTATGTGTCACAGATGTTGGCGTCAGTTAGGCCAACTGACATCGACAGGATAAGACAAGAAGGCAACCGATGTCAGTCAAAAGTCAGCTAGCATTGGCACCCCCCAGGCAGACAGGGATTGATGTCAGTCACCTGTGTGGTTCAGATTGCAAGTGTTATGGGCAGTTAGTTAACGAACCAAGTGTTTGCATGTTGAGAGCCAATTTTAGACTGAGAGTTGTGGATCTAATTATTGTAATTAGGTGTCTAATTATTTTTTGCATGAGATCTATTTAAGAGACTCATTGGCTATATTGTAAAGTGTTCTAGTTTGAGTTGAGCAAAGTTAGTTCCTTCTATGTGTGAGGTGAGCAAGGATGTTCCTCTTAGTTCCATAGCAGTACCAAGGTGGGTGTTGGTTTTGGAGAGTCAGCAAGATTCTTCAGGGGTGTAGGATCTTGGTCATCAAGTGAGCATGGCTACTTTAGGAGATCTACATGGTAAGTAAGATCATTGATCTGCAAGTGTATGTGTGTGCAAGGTCAAGGTTCAGAGGTGTGTAGAACTAGATTGATTTTCAGGTGTGCAAGATCAGATAGGACAGCAACACAACAGGGAGCAGGATCAGGCAGGATCTACTTGGAGTACAGTGTGTACTCGATTTAGAGCAAAGAGGAAGGCAAGGCAGATCCTTCCATAAGTAAGATCAGATTGGGTTGTAGGTTGTTTCATTTTAGAGGAGATCTACTTGAAGTACATTTGTGTACTTGGAGTGTGTGGAGAACTTGTGGAGTGCATGGAGCATGGGTGTACTAGTAGTAGTGGATAATGACTGGTTGGAGAGGTGAACACCAACTCTGTATTTGAGTTGTGTGTTGGGACCGTAAGAGAGAGCTTTGAGGAAAGAAGTACTATTCACTTGAGGTGTGGGAAGCCTCTGAGAGGTGGTGAAGAAGAAGTGGCATCTTCTTTATTATATTCTTTTCTGTATGAGTATTAATACAAGTTGTGTATTGTCTCTCATATTCTGTGTTGTTTCTAGTTACTTGGTACTTCTGGTTAATTCTGCATCTTAAGTTGCTTGTATATGGTAATCAATTGTGTGCTTCCACGGGTTCCTAACAAGAAGGTCACTAAAGTAAACAAGGAAGGGGCTTGGGTAGTTATTGAGCTTTCAATGCAGTCCATGGTGAACATAAACAAGGTGTTTGAATTTTAGGTGTCAATTGAGGCTCCCTTCTAAGTGTAACTAATATTGGGGACCCTGGTCAAGATAATATTTAGAGAAACCCTAATGAATCTCACTAAGTTAGATAGAGATTTTGAGCTCATGAATGATGCAATAGAATTTGGGGATGCGAGGTCAAAGTAGTTAGGAGATGGATCCTCACAGTCATCATTTCATATTAATTGAGTGGTCCCACATAGATATTTTTTGATGGCTTGAGGTGATTTTGTTTTTATTTTTGAATTATGATTGTAACTAATATGAGTGGTCATCATGGCCCAAGATGTCAATATCATAATACTTATAGGTGAATCTCATCCTTATCTATAAAAATAATAGCCATATTTTAATTAAAGATTTGACTAAATTTTTTGTGAAAATGTTGTCAGATTTAAGCCAAGATTTCACCTACTTTCTCCTTCACCCCTTCGGATTGTGAAATTTGACCTTGATCGATATTATTATAACAACACTTGTATTTTAATGAATGAAATTTTGGTTTTCAATAAAATTCTTGTTTTGTGTTTCAATTTATCATTCATCTCCATTTTGAATGGTTTTTAATGTTAGATTAATTGGATTAACACCTTGCCATTAAATGTATTTTAAGGTTATAATATGCTTGTCTATTATAATCCCTTTATGAACTATTTCATTTCTCTTCTCATAGTACTAATAATTTTTGTGTTAATATTCAAGTTACCCTATATTTTTATGTGTGATTTTTATATAAACTTATATCATTGATAATTAGTGAGGGTTCATTATTGAGGCATGCTCCCCTGTTTCCTCAAAGTCTTTCCATTGTGTATTCTTGGAGGTATAACTTTTGGTGAAAATCAGTCCATAGCAGTATAATTTTGATAAGGGCACTTGGTTCGATGGTCAAGATATTGATTTAATTTTAAATATGGAGGCACCCTTTCTTTTCTTACTCTCTCCTCTCTTTTTGTGTTTATTTTTAAAGATCGAACTACCATTTCCCCTTATGTTTAGAAAACATAGGAACATAGCAGATGAGCTTTAATAACAACTCTGGATAACCTAAAATTTATATAAAAGATTATATGTTGATATTTTTATGGTGTCAATTCATCTCTTAGATGTTATTTAACATATACTCCAAATGAAGTCAAATATATATTGTCAAGCCCTTGGTTGATCCCAAATCAATCTTAAAATGAAGGACAAAAGACCATCATTGTTCCCATTTTATTCTTTGGAAATACCCAATATCATAGATATTTAATGAACCATTTTTTGTATTTAAAAATAAAAAGTATAAAACATTGGTAATTTAACTTATTTTATGATGTTTAGGATGAAAATATTATGTTTTCATTGTCATCAGTGACTAGTGAACCTAAAAGTTATGTAGAGGATAGTCAAAAGAAAGAAATGGTTGATGTTATGAAATTAGAGATGGATTAAATTGATATTAATTATACATGTAATTTATTAAATCCTATATTTAATAAATTTTTCATTGATACAAATTGGGTCCACAATACTATGTTTAAAAGTGATGGTATAATTAACAAGCTAAAATCTAAACTAGTTGCAAAAGGGTTTGCATAGAAATATGGGGTTGAATATGAGGAAAACTATAGTCCTATGGCATATAAATATACTATATGACTAATTATTTATGTATTTTATCATAAAACATGTAAAATTAATCAAATGGATGTTAAAAGTGTATTCCTTAATGGAGTGATTGAAGAAAAATTATATGTGGGGAAACCACAAGGTTTTGAAGTAAAAGATAAATAATTTTATGTATATAAGTTGAATAATGATCCTTATTGGATAAAAAAATATATAATATATTGGTTATTAATAATTTATAATTGGTTTCTAGATCAAGGCTTTGTAAGAAGTTAAAATGAACCAACTCTTTACATACAAGTATTGAATTTTATTATTTTATGTCTGTCTTTATGTAAATGACTTGATATTTACAAGTAGCTCTATGGAGATGTTGAATGTATTCAAGGAATATATGAAATTATATATTTATATGACTGATATTTTAATTATTAATTAATTTTTTGGCATGTAAGTCCATCAAAATAAAGATGAAGTATTTGTTTGTCAAGCCAAGTATGTCCAGGACATGCTAGAGAAGTACAATCTTTAAGATTTGAAGCATACAAAAACTTCAATTTCAAGTGAAGAAAATATTATGAGGTTTAATATAAGTATTTAAGATGATGATAATATTTTTATAATCATCATGAGAGGTTTGATGTGTCTCACTATGACAAGACTTGATATCAATTATGTGGTTTCACTAGTTTCTATATTTATGGGCAAATCATCACTCAAACATTTGCAAGAAGTAAAGAGAATTTTTTTATATATAATAAATAATTATAATAATGGTATTAATTTAATAAAATAATAATAATTATTTATCATTAGGTATACAAATTAAGATTGGGGAGGATTTCTTGATGATAGGAAGTCAACTTTAGGTTATTGCTTCACATTAGGAAGTGGATTAGTTTCTTGGTATTCAAATAAATAAGATAAAATTGTATCATCCTATAATTAATATGGATATAAAAAAATTGAATAATATTTCACACAATTAATATGGTTGATATTTATAAATAATATTCACATAAGACTTAATAAGATGATAGGAATCTCACCTCTTTGCATCAAAGGGGGGATTGTTCAGTATGATGCTAATATGGGCACTTGAGTTATATTTTAAGAGTTAATATATTTTATTTTTTAGGGTTATTTAATTTATTTATGACATTAATTAGTTTTTTGGTCACTTTTATACACTTTATAATTATTTCTTTAAAAAAACTAGAACTACCAGTTGACTTCAGTTCATTATTTGAGTACCTAGTTGAGTTTGAAACATTATCCACTCATTCCCAAAGATGTGGGGTGCAATTTATTGATTAGATAACTAATATTAAATTTAATTGAATTTTATTATCTATTATTATCTTATTTGGGGCACCTATGTTGACTAGGATGTCTTTTTAGTTGTATGTTTGACTTTAATACTAAAGAGGCTTATTGCATGATGTCAAAATATTTAGAGTAATTTAAAATAAGTTTATTTATAATTTTTACAATTGATTTAGTATATTTTTAGTTCAATTAGTGTTATATAAGTTATTTATTATATTTTTACCTTTAAACTTTACTTGTATTGTAAGTTTCCTTGTAACTAGTTCAAGATAGCTTTCTTTATTTAATAAAATTTCACACAATAGAAGTGTGGTGCATTAATTAAAATTTATATAATTTTTTTATGTTATATATATATATATATATATATATATATATATATATATATATATATACACACAATAATTTAGACAAAAATTATTATCTTTTCAAGTTTGAATCTATTCAATACACTTTTTTATGAATAATTTCACTCATAACATAGCTAGTTTTATAGTATATAATTTTGGGATAGTTTTGTTGATACATGGTTTCAATTTCAGAGTGAAAAAGCTGATTTTTAATCCAAAAATTCATATAAAACCTTAATAGTGACCAAATTTACATGGAATATCTTAGTATTCCCTTTATTAGAGACATATGTTAGGAATAAATGTATTTTTTGCTAACTATGGTAATTCGTGAAGTGTGATGTTAAGTTTGGTTTTCTTTATGTCTTCCACTATATTACATCCATACAAGTTGGAAGGATTACTTGGTGTTTGAGTGGGTTTAATGAAATTTATACTTAAATTTGGAAGTAGTGTATTATTAATAGTTATGTATTGGTGGAGTGTCTTTATTATTTGGTGGAGTGGATTAGTGTTGGGTGTGTTGTTTTTATACCCCAAATCATAATTTTTTTTGTTCATTTTTTTGGAATACATGAAATTCACCTAAATTATTTTTAGTTTCATTTTCATATTCAAAATTAAAGTCATAATTTTTAACCATTATAGTGGTGGAAGCACTTGTTGATGCACTAGTCTAGGGGATATCTTGCTTTATTGGTGTAATTTCATAATTTTCCATATTTATCATTATAATTTCTAAATTATTATATAAATATAGACAATCCAATTATCCATGTGAAGTTATATGATGGACTCAAATCCAAATAAGTAAAGTAATTTCAATTAAATATATGGAAAGGAATAAATTAGAATAATTAACCTTAGAGTAATTTGTAGGTTGATTATGGTTGTTAATTTTTCAATCATGGTTTTTATTTATTTGGAAGGAGTATCCTCTTCCTGTTGGATTTATTTATCTAATATTAAACTTTATATAAAGTCTAATTAAATAATTAGATAATTTATATATTATTTTGGTGAGATATTCCAATTAACTTATATGGTTATTAGATGTTGGAATGGTGAATTGTATGGAGTATGTAATTGGAAATAAGGATAATGTACATGTTGTAGTTGATTGGATATCATCCCAACTTGTGGCATAATTGTATTATATACTATTCATATATTTTTGAAAACAGGTAAACTCAATCCTTGTGGAATTAATTATCTTTTGATTAAAATTGATTTAGTATAGGCTTCTACTAAGGTAGTTGTAGTAGATATTCTTAAAAATATATAAATTATTGGGTCTAGTGCATATAAATACATATAGAATTCCATGGGAGTAATAGGTATGTGATACTGAGGGATGAAACTATACATACATTGGAATTTTGTGTTAAAGTCCCTTATGATTTTGTTAATCCTTTTTAATCATGGAAAAATGCTTGAAACTATCACTAGGATCTATCACATTTATAAATTATCTTATAAAAACTTATTTTAGTTGCAATCAATTGTATTATACCTTGGGGTTAAGATAAAAAAAATAATCATAAACTATTCCTTCAAAAGTGAATGGGAAAATTATGCAAGCAACATCTTCATGTAAAACATCAAGGAGTTTCAAAAAAACCTTGAAATCCACTATACACTTTTTTGAAGTTATTCTCCTATAATTTGAGAAATTATGAAGATATTTCTTGGACTCTCAAGGTAAATCATGTGTAACCTCGAGAATGTTTAGGGAGGTGCATATTAACCAATAAACCATAAAATTTGCAATGTGTTAGTATGATTTTTGGAAATCAACTATAACTAGGTCAGGACATGGCCCTAAATATGTGGATCTTATAGGGTTATCTCTATATCTTATAGTTTTTATATGATATTCCAAATGTGAAAGTATTTTCTCATTAATTAACCTTGACCTATTTAGCCTAAGTGGGGTATCTAGGATGGACATAGTTGGTCCTCCTTCTAACACCAATATTAGCTTGATGATCTGTATTAAGCATAAATGCAATTTTTTAAGGGGTTTTAGTGAACAGCCTCCCACTTTATATTTTTTATAAGAAAACCAATGTAAATTTTACCTTAGCCTTGAAATAGAAATTAAAAAATTGGGTTAGTATATACTTATCCTATATTTATTAAGCTACTCCTAATATTTGTAACAAACTAATTTTTTTAAATAAAATAAAAAGAAATGATTATCGTCACTTTTCATACCAATAAATTTGCATCCCATTATATTCACCATAAATAAATGTTCTTACATTTATATCCTAAAAATAAGATAAATGGTATTCATATTTTATTCTAATACTTAGATATCTCTTTGAAAAAAAAAATCAAAATTTTATAATCCTATCAACCCAAGATTATAAAAATCAATGGAACTTTAAGTTATGAATATTATCGAGTTAAATAAAAAAGGAAAAGATAACTACTATAATATCCATAGGTTTGAAAAACTTTACTAAACAATGACCAAATAATGTTAGCTCAAATGTCCACTAGATAATAGGAAAAATTTGACTTTCTAATTTTTTTTAATCTCTTAATAAAAAATAGTATGTGTTTAAATTTGATATAAAACAATGAAATAAATATCTAAAGAAATTCAAAAATAAATATATATCAAATTGGAAATATAAATACCATTTGAGAAAATGGTTGATCTTCATTTATTTATTCCTCATTATTTTTTAGATTATCTACTAGCTATGTCCCTTTTGCCTCCTCTTTTATTTAAAATCACAAACTAGAGCCTTTTATAACCAAGGTGTTTTAATCCTTAAAAATATTCACTAATCCATAATGATAGCTCAATATTTGTGACATTCATTTATAGAAATAAAAAAAACTAAGATCCCCTATCAATGAATTTATAATTAATAAATTACCACATTTCTAATATCACCCTTTTATGTAATCCATTCCCACCAATCAACATATTCCAAGCACTTTTCCCACCTTTAAAATGCCCATTTTTACCTGCAATATTGAATGTGCAATGTCTCATAGTATCACATGTTCACATTCCACATTTTTATCCAACATAATGGCATATCCTTTGATTTGATAATTTTTAAAACAGTTCCATAAGGTCTTATCTTTCTATGCATTTAATATTATGTCCAACATGTCATTGAAATATTCTTGATTTATCCATGCCTTGTTTCCATCTTGTAAATTAAGAATTAAAAAAAAAGGTAATATCTTCCATGATTTAGTACAAATGACTCAAGTGCCCCAATCATTTCTCGTGTCTTCATTCTGACCTCTTCTAAACCCTATAATAAATAATTCACATAGTTAAGAACCATTTATGACTTAAATTTTGTGAATATACTAAAAATACCTTGAGTCTCAAATTTATCAATGATATCAATCATTTTTTAGATTTATAAAATTTATTCAGTTCTCCCCTCATATTTTTATGAATTATCCTAACCTCAAATAAGTGTAGCTATAATTAAAAAAAACTAAAAAATGATTCAATAAAAGTAATAACTATATCAAATAAAACCTTCTATATTTATATTTTCACCACTACCAAGTCCTCTGAGCTCCCTCTTACTTGCCTTATTTATTTTTCTAGGTTAGTAATTCTCTTCTTATATAATTTGTAAACTTATGTAGACCTATTAATAACCACATCATTAAATGTTTTAATCATATATAGTTGTTGGATTTTTTACCATGGCTATATTAGCCAAAACATGGGTTTGAGTGATGATAATATATTCTCCCTCTCTCTTTCTTTTATTCATAGTGACTAAATTTTTTGTTCTCATATCTAAATTAAATTTAAATCTCTTATGTTACAACCATACATTAATTTTATTTTCTTTTATTTTTAGATTCAAATTTTTCTTTCCAATTCTAGTAGTAAATTATTGGGAGACATGTTCAATGCTTTTAATATCTTTAGGGGAAATGGTAAATAGTGTAGAATATGAAGATGAACTGATGTTGTTGATAAATAATTAGAAATTAAAACAAGTGGGAAGGATAACCATGATAAATTAGGCTAACCAAATCAATTTTTATATTTAAATAAATTGGGAATTATTATTGAAGATAATAGGAGTATTAATTTTTACATCAATTAATTCATGTGTTAGAACTTGTGACACTTTTTTGTTGAAGCATTGTCAATTATGTCATGTAAGTGTCTAGGTGAGTGTATGAAGTGATTTGATAGTCTAAGTGATAATGAAAAAGTGTGTAATGTGCTTACCATAGTATGCTTAAAGGAGGCTTGGTTGATCTTCAATTTTTGCATGGTTATAGATGTTCAGGGATAAGTATGGAGTATTGAGCATGTGAAATAGGTACCTAGGATGTTTTATATGATTTTATTTCTTGTGTACATCAGTGTATTTCATTTTTTTTATCATTGTTATCATCTAGACATTTTGGGTCTAGTGGCAAAAAATATGAGTAGGTATTTTGATGACATCACCATTACCATGTGTGGATGAGTTAGAGGGAGTTGGTCATATGGTTATGATCACATTAGTCCCTAGATAATTTTTACTAAATTTTATATCATGCAATAAAGTTCATCAAACAATATGTAAGTGTAAATTTGGGCTTATAGGTAGTTTGATAGTGTTTTCCCACAGCCAAATTTGCATGAGGAAAGAAAGAGCTAAGCAGTTTGGTGATGGAATATCTCACAAATGTGGATGTTTCATGATAAGTTGATCATATGGGTTTGTTTATTTTTATTCTTAATTTATTTTATATAAATTTTAGATCATTCACTAAAGTACATAAAAATATATACATGTACAAATTTGGGCTTCTATGTAATTCTTGACATTGTTGGCTTTGCGATAGATAAATTTGAGAAGGCATTTTAATGTCATTATATATCACACATGTGAGGGTTATAGGACTATATTGACACATGGCTGGATTCTCTTATGTGAGGAGATAATATGGTCCAATTTTTAGAACATGCACTTGAGTGAAGCAAAAGATATGGAGGTACAAAGTTGACCTTATAGACAGATTACAAAGGTTCTCATAGTCATTTTTATAAGAAATAAAGATTAGGACCAAATGAAGATCCAATGGTGTACATGATTTCATAAATATAGATTTATAGTGTGAAGTAAGTAAAATAGGTAAAAGTTTTTTATGATTAAACTAGATAAATATTGAGATCCTTACAAAAGGATCGATGGAGCATGTTTATTATAAGATGTCAAGATGTTGTGAGATGGTGCTAAGTGTTCATTATTTAACATTGAGCAGAGATAAAGATAAAAATTATTACAAGGATAAAAATTGAGTGGGTGATTATATAGATAGATATCAATGGCACTCATTAAATTCAATAGGTCAAAGTGATTGTTGTTTAACATTGTTAAAGACTGAGCTATGTAAAAAAGATCAACAGTACGCATTGAGTAAAAGTTTCTAGATTGCACAACATGAGGTCAATTGTTGAGAGGTTTAATATTTGATCATTGGTAAAATATATATTAAATTTTTAAGAATATTTATGGTGCATGATCAATTTGAAGATGTGAGGAAATGAGATGCAAGCATAGTGTCTAAGGTTTAATTATGACCATTTGCTTTTGAATATTTGAATTTGTAAAGGAAAAACTAGTGCTCTATATTTTAGTCATAAATTTTAATACAAGATAAAATATCTCATGGTGTAAAAATAAAAGTGGTATAGGATTCAAGGTGCATCTATAAATATAAATTTGAAGATCTGAAAGTTTGTCTAATCAAAGTTATGATGGGCTAAATTTGATTGTGTGTTTGACTGTGTTTTGTAAGTGACCCAAGAAGGATATTTGAGCTTGTTTTAATGGTATTTTATGTCTCATGTTGAATTATTAATTTTGGAGTGTTTTATACTTGATAAGGATGATTATTGTGTATTATGAAGGTTTGACCAATCATATGAAATATGAACAAAGGTTTATAAGTTGATTGTATATTTGTTCATGGTGACTGTGTGTATAGAATCTTGTTTGAGTGATTTGTGCTTAAGCAAAAGGGTACTGTGATGGTTTTTGGCACTTAAGGAAGATATATAAATCATTTGGAATGGGTCCATGCATTTTAAATTGGTATTTTTATCTTGTTTAGTTTAATGAAGTGTTAAATTGGTGAATAGGTCTCCAAGAGACCTATAAGAGCTACAAGGGCTTAATTAAAAGGTGTATCTACTTAAGGGTGGCCATAGAAGCTATGGCCAACCTATGAATATTGTATTGAGTTGTGTCTTCTTATGATATATGACTTAAAGGTTAAGGCATGCCTAATAGCCAACCAAGATGTTGATAATCATGATTGTTTTATATATAGTAAAACCAAAGATGATGGTTTATAGACTTGTGAGATATTTGAGAGAGGCTTATGTGTTTGAATTATGGAACAAAGGAAATTTTAAGTGCCTATGAGATGAGTTGATCATCAAATCAGATTGAGGAATATTTGTATGACCTATAGGTCATAATTTTATTGGCAGAATAGTGCTCTTGCATATTTAGTATGAGTGATAATCAGAGATCCATCATCAAGTATTGAATATATCAGTTCAAAGGTGGATGTGTTATTAGGTGTTGTTTTGGTAGATCTACATCTAGGGGGTTACAGATTCATTACAAGGTGAAACTTTCTAAAGGTATAGTTTTTTTTTACAAAATAACTAGACAGGTGTGGTAGCACCTTGTGGGATTAGAGTCTCACTAAATAAGCGATTGTAGTTCCTTGGTCAGTTGTCGCTAGTATAAATTGGATATTTTTATTATAGGATATTAGTCAAATTATAGGTTCCAGTGGGTTTCTCCCCCAAGAAGTTTTCCTACATATGTCTTGTGTTATGTGCTTGATCTTGATTTCTCTCTCTTGTTTATTGTTATGAATGATGTATATGATTTATGTATGATTCATGAATGTTGGTGGTAATTGACTAAGAGTTTGAAAGGTTTGGGATTGAATTTTAATTATCTAGGATCACTAATTCACCCCTAGTGATTTTACCTCTAACAATTGTATCATATTAGGTATTTTGGTAAAGAATTTACAACTTGAAGGTGATCTAAGGTACAATATGGGTAGTCATCAAGGAGGATTCTCTACTAAGTAAGCACTGATGTTCAATAGATCCAATTGTGATTTTTAGAGTACAATGATGAGGACATACATTATGTCCCTAGTGTTTCATATATGTAAATATTTTGTGTATGGTTATGTTACTCCTACTACTCTTTCATCTAGTGTTATAGATAATAAGATGTTTTAGAATAGCTTTAAGGAAATAAATTCCATCACTTGTGGTCTTACAGAGATTCATTTCACCAAGGTAATATATTGTAAATATGCTAAAGAAATATGGGACAAAATATATATCACTTATGAAGGAGATTCATAGGTCAAGCTTGATAAGTTACAGACTCATAGATGGCAATTTAAAAGTCTCAAGATGAAGGAATAAGATTATATGGCATCCTTTCTATAGAGAGTTGATGAGAATGTCTCAATCATCAAAGGTATTAGAGAGAACCTTGAAGAGGCTACTTTAGTTCAAAAGGTATTAAGGTCTCTATCTCTCAAGTTTGATCTAAAAGTATCTGCTATAGAATAAAGTCATGACCTTACTCAATTGAAGATGGATCAATTGCATGGAACCCTTACTACATATGAGATGAGAGTAAATGATGATTTACCACAAAAGAAGGAAGTAATATTCAAGATAAATATGAATCCTAAGAATAATTTCTAATGTAAGAAACCCAAAGAGGATGACATATCTAACATTGATGAATATGAACTAATTTCTTTTATTACTAAGAAATTGAACACAGGCTCAAGGAAGTGTAAGGGTAAACTACCCTTCAAATGTTTTAACTATGGAGAGATAGGAAATTTTGCTCACAAGTACCATTATAATAATGAGAATAATGATGATGAAGATCATGGTGGAGGGCAAGATGAATACAAGAAGACATACAAAAAGAAAGGATTTAGAAAGTTTAACAACAACAAGAAGTCCTTCAAAAATAAGAAGAGTCTCTACACTAAAGAATACTATAACTCATCAGATGAGAGTGAAGATAGTGACTCAGAATATGATCTTGAAGATGATGGTTCTCTTGAATATGAATCTATATTCATGGTTAAGGAAGGAAATTTCTCACATCAAAAGGAGTCTAATTGGAGTGATTCAGATGATGATGAAGATGAGATGGGCTATGAGACTACATTGACAAATGCTCTTGAATAACTAAAGATTGAGAAGAAGATCAATAAGAAGATTAAATCTAAACTCAAGGAATATGAGGAGAAATTAAGTGTATTTAAGGTAATATTGGTTGAAGAATCTAGAGAGAATGAAGGTGCTATCATTTGTCTTAATTCTAAGCTGGAATCTATGGCTGCAAGTCTAAGAGCCAAAGAAGATGAATGTTCAAGGTATGCTTCTAAAAATGAGTCTTTGAAATTTGAGTTATAGAAGACATCTAGTAAGGTGAAGTAATTTTTAAGATTTAAAAAAAACTTAAGTGATCTAGACAATATTTTGAGTGGTCAAAAGCATGGTAGTGATAGAACAAGTCTTGGATATGAAGAAGAAAAAAAGAATGTAACTAAAGACAAGATGAAGACTAATTTGAATAAGGATAATATTTTTTGAAGACAAATCATTAGACAAGTAATGAAGGTGCTATAAAAATGAAGAAAAATTAGATAAAATAGATAAATGCCATGAGGCATGCAAAATTTAATGGTTAATATTACACTTGTAATTAATTTATGCATAGAAATAGATAATGCAAGAGACCTATTAGAAATGATTTTGCATGGAACTATGATGGAGGCCATTAGTAAAAAGTTTTGAAAAAATTTAAGTGATTAAACTATCTTAATGAGGGACATTTTAAAAAAAATTATCCAAATGAGGTAAGGCAATATATGTTTCTTGTAAAAGGTATAGTGTGCTTCAAGTGTAAAAAGAGAGGTCATATTGCTATATTCTAAAAGCAAATGTCTACAAGATAGAATAGGTTTAATCAAGTTAATAGAGTGTAATAAAGAAGGCAAGTTAACTCATGGAATCAAAAGGTGACAAGTGTGAGTCATGATGAGTTTGCAAGTCCAATTAATATGTTTTCTATGGTGGAGAATGTTACAAAAGTTAAAAAGTGCCAAGGGGTCTCATTATTTGCTCATGTTTAGAATGAAGAGATCAAGCTCAAGGAGAAGACCAAGATACTAGTTGAGGCTATTTTTTAGGTGTGTATGGATCCAAGTGAACATCTTACTATTTCTGAGTAAGTATCATTTAAACAACATCAATTATCAATACCTAGTGATGAAGTTCCAGGCTATGAGGAAGATTCTACATATGAAAAGGTATGTCATGAATCTATGTTGTCCCCCTATATTATCAATCTAATCATAGAGGATAATATTTTAGTGGATGAACATGTTTATTCTCTTAAGCCTAAGAAGAAGAATAATAACTATAAGAATCAAATGACCAGGGAGGAGAAGGAATATGAGGAGTTGTGGGCAACTCGTGGTTTCACATTATTCTAAAACATTATGAAGTAGGGTGTCTATGCCTATGCTTCTTAGGAGACATATTTTCTTTTGGATAATAATTTTTATGTGCTCAAGATGATAATTCCAATTAGATAAGGTCTTTGGTTAAGGGGTAATAACAAGATCATGAGCTTGTTTTAGAGTTTTTTGAAGGAACTATAATACATTATCAGAATGGGTATTTCTAGATAGCATAATGAGTTTGATGCAATGTCAAGAAGTGTTTGGTGATCAGAAATGTATATGAAATTCTTTGTGATATGCTCCAGGTGTTGTTTTGTGGTCTAAGGTATTTTGAAGGCAAATTGAAGATTTTTTAGTACTCTCAATTTTCTCAGTTTTTGGCTTAAGGGCAAGTAGGCCTAAAATGGGTTATAGGAATCATGGATCCGAAAGGTGTGAAGGCTCAAATATTGGTATATTAGTGTTTGATGGGTGTATCTAGGTGTATAATAAGTTTTAGAGTTGGATGTTGACCAAAAGGAGGTTTGTTGACCTTATTTGTCTTAAGTTTCTAGGGTTTTGGGCTTTGCTAGAAAAGTGGTATGCTTTATGAGTTGAGGTTTGAGGATTCTTAATAGTTTGAATGAGACAAATGGGTTATAAAATCATGTTTCATAGATATCATAAGGTTTGTGTATTTCAATTTATTTATGTTTTGTCTAGATTGAAGCCCAATTAGCTAGTAGGTTTGTGAAGGAAGTATGTTGCATAAGATGAGCTAGGTAATTAAATTTGGTTTGCTCTAGGGGGAGTATGAGACTGATATAGATATTAAGTTTTAGGTCTTAAATATGTGTCTACTAAAATTTATTGGCTCTACAAGTTATAGGTAGGGCTACAAGGGGTCTAGATAGGCCTAGTTTGAAAAAGAGCATTTTTTGCTCAATATATCCAAAAGATAAAGTTATGTTTGTTTCATGGAGATTTCTTAGGTTGGTTGAGATCACATTTCATATTTGGTGAGTGCCATGAAGTTTTGTTGATGGTCCTTATAGTAGCTTGAGAGAGAAGGATAGTGAGCATGGAAGGTGGTCCTTCATGGTGTATAGAGATTTGAAGATGATCAAAAGGTGAAATGGCTCAGATATCTTAGGGTGAGTCCCTCTCAAAATTTTCTTGATAATTTCCATCATATTTAATTTTTTTATGTGTTCTTTATTCAATGGTTTCAGTGCTTGGTTAAAGAGAGTGTTGGCTTGGAGTAAGAAGAAGTTGTCAAGGCAAAGAAAAGGTAGGATAAAGGTAAGGGGGAGTTTGTATCATATTTATAAGATGGTCCTAAATATCATATTTTGCCCACTTTTTCATTGTGTCAAAGGGGGAGAAATTTCCTATTATAAGAGTGCTTGCAAAAAGAAAAAGAAGGTGAATTGTATATTGTTATATGATGGTTGTTGACATCAATGAAAAAGGGGGAGATTGTTGGATAATTTTAAATGATGTCATGTAGGTTTCCAATTGAATGGATGAAGTGCCTTGATAGTCTAAGTGAAAACAATAAAGTGTGTAATGTGCTTGTCCTAGTATGCTTGAATGAGGCTTGGTTGATCCTCAAATTTGACATGGTTAGAGATATTCAAGGATAAGTATGTAGTATTTATCATTTTAAATAGGTACCTAATATGTTTTATATTCTTTGAGTGATTGTGTGCATGAGTGCATTTCATCTGGTTGATCATTGTTGTCATCTAGACATTTTGGGTCTAGTGGTAAAAAATCTGAGTAGGTAGTTTGATGACATAACCATTACCATATATGGATGAGTCATAGGGATTTGGTCATATGGTTGTGATAACATTAGTCCCTAGTTAATTTTTGATAAATTTCATATCATTCACTTAAGAACATCAAAATATATGCAAGTGAAAATTTGGGCTCCTAAGCAATTTGACAGTGTTTTCCCATAGCCAAATTTACATGAGGTAAGAAAGCGCTGAGTAAATATTTTGGTGATGGAATATCTTTCACATGTGTATATTTTAGGATAATTTTATCATATGGGTTTGTTTATTTTTATGCCTAGTTTATTTTGATAAATTTTAGATCATGCACCAAAGTACGTCAAAATATATGCATTCACAAAGTTGGACTTCCAGGCAATTCTTGACATTGGTGGCTCTATGATAGATAAATCTAAGGAGGTATTTTAATGTCATTATATCTCACACATGTGATGGTTGTAGGAAAAAATTGACACATGGTTTGATTATCCTATGTGAGGATATCATATGGTCCAATCCTCAAAACATACACTTGAGCAAAGCAAAAGATATACAGGTGTAAAATTGACCTTGCAGACAAATTGCAAAGGTTCTCATACTTAGTCATTTTTACAAGAAATAAATATCAGGAATAGATGAAGATCTAACAGTGGACATGAGTTCATACATATATATCTATGGTGTGAAATAATTCAAAGAGGTCAAATTTTTTGATGATTAAACTAGGTAAAGATCAAGGTCCTTATAAAAGGACTAATAAAGCATGTTTATTCCAAGCTGTCAGGATGCTGCAAGATGGTGCCAAGTGCTCATTATTTAATGTTCAGTAGAGATAAAAATAGATATTTTTCTAAGGATAAATGGTGAGTGGGTGATCATAAAAATAGAGATCAATAGTGTGAATTAAATTTAAGAGGTCAAATTGACATTTGTTTAGTAGTTTTAAAGATCGAGCTACATACAAAAGATTGATGGTACATGTTGAGTCAAAGTTGCCAGATTACATGAGATGGGTCAACTATTAATAGGTTTAAAATTTGAGCATTAGAACACTATGCATTAGATTTTAAAGAAGATCACTAGTGTGTGATCAATATGAAGATGTGAGGACATGAGATGTGAGCATAGTGTCCAAGGTTTAACTGTGACCATTTGTTTTAGAATATTTGAATTTGCAAAGGAAAAACCAATGCTCTATATTTTGGTCATATATTTTGATATAGGACAAATTTGACTATGGTGTCAAACTCAAACTAGTAGAATATTGTAAGGTGCATATGAAAATATATATTTGAAGATCTTAAAATGTGTATAGTCAAAGTTATGATAGTCCAAATTTGACTATGTGTTTAAAGGTGTTCTACAAGTGACCCGAGAAGGATATTTGAGCTCATTCTAATGGTATTTCGATGTCTCATGTTGAATTAGCTATTTTGGAATGTTTTATAATCCATGAGGATGATCTGTGTGCATTAGAAAGGTTTGAAAAATCATATGTAGTATGAAAAAAGGTTTAGAATTTGATTGTATATTCATTCATGGTGACTATGTGCACATAATGTTGTTTGATAAATTTATGCTTAAGTAAAAGGGTAATGTGATGGTTGTTTACACTTAAGTAGGATCTATAGATCATGTAGAATGGGTCTATTCATTTTAAATTGGTTCTATTTTCTTTTTTTGTTTGATGAAGTGTTAAATGGGTGAATAAGTCTCTATGAGACCTATAAGAGTTACAAGGGCTTAATTGAAAGGTGTAGTTACTTAAGATTGACCCATAGATGCTATTTTTGACCTATGAAGATTGTATTGAGCTATGTTTTCAAATGATATATGATTTAAGTTTAAGGTATGCCTAATGGCCAACTAAGGTATTGATAATCATGATTTCTCTATATATAATGAAACCAAAGATGATGGTTTCTATACTTGTGAAAGATTTGAGAGAGGCTTGTGTGTGTGAATTGTGAAGTGAATGAGAGGTTGAGTGCCTAGCAGATGATTTGATGAGTAGATATGATTTTGGACTATTTATATGACCTATAGGTCATAATTTTATTAGTATAATAGTGCTCTTGCATTTTAAGTATGAGTGAAGGTGAAGAGTGATAATCAAAGGTCCATCATTAGGTGTTGAAGACATCAGTTCATAGGTGGATGTGTTCTTAGGTGTTTTTATGGTAGCTCAACATCTAGGGGGTTACAGCCTCATTATAAAGTGAATCTTACTAAAGGTCTAGGTTTTTTTTGTAACTTATCTATAAAGCTGTGGTATCACCTTGTGGGATTGGAGTCTCACTAAATAAGGAATGGTAGTTCCTTGATCAACTGTAGCTGGTCTAAATTGGATCTTGTTATTATATGATAGTAGTCTAATTATAGGTTCCAGTGGATTTTCTCCCTCAAGATGGTTTACCACATGTGTCTTGTGTTATGTTATTGATCTTGATTTATCTCTATTATTTATTGATATGAATAATGTGTATACTTTATTTATGTTTCATGAATATTGGTGGTAATTGACTAAGAGTTTGAAAGATTTAGAATTGAAGTTGAAATATATAGGCTCACTGATTCACTCCCCCCTCTCATTGATTGTACCTATAACATTTTTTACCCTATTTTCAATAAACAAATAAATGTTTATGTGATTATATAGGTGTAGGACTAGAAATATCAAAATGCTAAAGATATATACTGCTCAACAATTCTAATTTTTACAAGATTATATATATAGAAAGTTTATATATTTAGAAAACACTAAGGAGATATATTTATCTTGAAAACTATTTTTTCTTGATTTTTATGTCTTTATTCAATTTAAAATTAAAAGGAGGAGTGACTATGCAGGTTTAAGAATAAGCACATGATTAGAAATATATTCTAGATAGGTCCAATGTAAATAGATGATGACATAATGCATTTTGATTCCTTGATTATAGACTTATCCTAGTTGACTATGATAAACTATTGATAGGAAAAGACAAGAAACATAGAAATATGTAAATGAAAGATCGAAGGTAGAAGTAGAATATGTATTTAGCTAGGATCATTATAAATGGATGATAGTGTAGTGTCCCTAAGTCTATTAACCATAGACTTTTTCCAGTTGATTGGTTAGAAAAAATAATGATTTTGCCTACTACATTTATAAATGCTAAGTAATCTGAGATGTCACAACTAGGGTTTTACCACACCAAAATTACTATTTTCCTTCTCTTATCTTTGAAAACCTTAGGGAATATTGATAGCTTAAAAACCTATAAGAAAAATAGGGGAATATAATGGGTTAGGTCGACCTCAATCACCCCCTTGATGAATTATGTCTACCTATGTATCTAATACTCAAACTAGAGAAATCAAGCACACATAGCTCTCCCATCTAGAGTGAATGTGCAGTTTTTCTCTTTTGAATATATCTATGTAGATAGAAGATGGATTTGATACTTTAAATTGATAACTCTTGACTTGATTTAGAGAGATATTGAATTGGATTATGATTTCTCCTTGTGAGTGATGCATAATTGGGAAAATTAGGGCATATTTTATTAATGTACAAAAGTGTTTATTTTTGAACTAAGTGAATAGAAAGTGGGATAATGAGTAGCTATTGACATGTATTTATAGGTGAATATTTTGACAATTACATGTAGTTGACCATATAAAACATGTGGGAAGACCCAAAAGATAGATTTAAAATTTGGAAAATATCCATTATTTGACATGGGATGTGACTAAACTAAGTGGAAAATGGTGGACTATGCCTTTGTCCACCTAGCATGGACTTATCAAGGAGGATCAGGGACCTATGTCCTTTGATAGATATAGTCTAAAGTTGATTTTAGAAACCTTGAGCATTGACATTAGGATTTATATATAGTGATAATGAGAAATAATGGGTCAATATTTAATATAGATAAATAACCTAGTAAAATGGTAAATATAGAGATTTTAATTAGATACAATTCATATGGCTAAGAATTGTCAATAATTAGCATTGTCAATTACTAGTGACCAAATTTATGTGTCTACATTTTCCCCTAATTTATTCTAATAATAAAATTTCAAGAATAAAGGAGAAATAATTGAACTTAAGTGTGTTAACATACT